>JAUJYZ010000424.1:542500-627672 GCA_033675265.1 Actinostola sp. cb2023
GTACTCCCAGTAGCAAAACGATGAATTGACTTGATCGAGTCAGGATCTGCCGTCAAATGGCATCGATTTTCATCCACAAATTTACAAAATTTGATTTCGTTGAATTTTCGTTATTTTGTTTTAGAGGAATTGCGGTTGAACTGAATTTGATCGCGGGCGCGAAGACACCACAGAAAGCCCAATGTCTATTGTAACTTGTGGAGATGAGTTCGTCGGCGCGCGAATGCGCAAACCCGTGCAACAAATAAAATTCAGACGCAGTTTCTTTTATCGAGTTTTTCTCATTCAGCTATTCATTTATTTACATATATAATAAAAAAATATAAATAATTTTGCACAATTATGATACCATTAATCCCGGGGGGAACTCCCATATATAAAGTGACGCGGGGATGCTCGTCGGTAATTTTGAAAATGAAAGACCGCTAAAAGGTACCCGAGTCTTGTCCAGGTGGGCGTGGCATGAAATCATTTTCACCTCTAAGAGGTACCAAGTGTAACACAATAAGCACATAAATTCCTTTGCATTTTGCGGTCAATTTGTGATGCCTTCGAAGCTTTGCAAAAAAAAAATTATTTGCTGTTTATTTGCCGACAGACACCCTAAAGGTACTGACTTGGTGTCTTGGTGTTCCATCTGACATACGACGAGCATTTCCACCACTTTATATATGGGAGTCCCTTCCTGGGCAATTAGTATTTGATACCAAAACAGAGGCTCCGTCTTTGAGTTCTCGGAGATTTAATTCCTCTGTACAAAAAACAAAATCCTATTTACATTTTGGTGGTTCTTTCACGTTTATGGGAATACTACCTATTTTTTCCTCGTTATTTTTACGTTCCAGTGTACGACCGCTGCAAATCTGTTTCCTCAATCCCTTGATATATACAGTGGAACCTCTCGTAAGCGACCGACCTTGCTGTCAATAAGATGGTCGTTTATGGGAGGTGGTCGGTTGCAAGAGGGAATATTCACAGTGTTTGGCTTAGATACAGTCGAACCTCTCGTAAGCGGCCGACCTGGTCGGTTGCAAGAGGTAATAATTGCAGTGTTTGACTTAGATACAGTCGAACCTCTCGTAAGCGACCGACCTGGTCGGTTGCAAGAGGTAATAATTGCAGTGTTTGACTTAGATACAGTCGAACCTCTCGTAAGCGACCGACCTGGTCGGTTGCAAGAGGTAATAATTACAGTGTTTCAATGAGAAATTAGAAATACGGCAATTCCTACGAAAGGAATGGCTCGACTGCATTTCGCGCGCTTGGCGTAATCATGTCTCGGTTGAGTGGTTTTGTTTCTTCTCCAGTACGACACTACTGTTCTGTGTCCATCACAACCTTCCCCTCGCGGTTTTTAACACGTAGCCGTCCAGTGCTGTATCTAGTCTCTGTCCTTCCGTCCGGGTAGACAGTCTTTACTGTACCATCGGGATACTCACGCCTCTGGAATTTACAGAAAGGTGAAGATATTAGCTTGTAAAAGCTACTCTGGTAATTTGAGTATAAATAAAGATTATGTATGTATGTGTGTATGTATGTAAGAGTTAATTGAAAGAGGGTAGAGGGTATAGCAGGGGTGAAGTCCTATGCACCTCATATGAGGCGCGGAGAAGATAGGAAACAACAGGTAACATAGCAGGGGTTGGAATTCAACTGAACGCTGTTGAGTTGCAATATTTTACAGACGTTTCGAGACTACTAGTTCCTCAGTGTAAACGCTCAACACAACTATCAACTTACCGCTCTCTGTAGTAAGTGCAGACAATGAGAAACCCCCCTGCCCCTGCCCCTCCCGAGGAATGAGTCCTTTATAAAGAGTGGGGATGCTTGTCGGAAATTTTGAAAGTAACCCCTAAAAAGGTACCAGAATCTTCACCTTGTCACCTTGTGGGTGTGGCAACAATAAATTGGAGCATTGTTGCGCAAACACGAGGATGGCGACCCCCTCTTTATTTGTCATATTTTATAAATATGAACAGTTTCAGAAAAATGCTGCTTCTATTTCAAATTTCGTTACATGATGTACCCACTGGTGACGCCCTGAAGACTTACCAGATTACCAGCGTTTCCTAGAGATGTTTTAAAAAGTTAATGCTATATTAAAAATGACATGCGTTTTACCTTGAAGTGTTTGGTGTGCACCTCGCGTTGGCCATTGGGAAACTCGATAATCTTTTCGCCATCTGCACTACGCATGCGTTGAATGGTACCGTCCGCGTACACACATTCCTCTGTACCGTCGACGTAGAGATATTTGATTGTTTGGTCTGGGAAGATGATTTCTTTAGTGCCATCCACGTAATGCTTCTCGATCTGGTTGCTGTAGGGGAAGACGGAGAAAGTGATTTCATTTACATGTGGGAGTTGCTCTAGATGCATGGTGAGCATGCGCACTGGGAAGATATGAGCTGACTTACTTTGGAAACTGCAAAACCTCCAGTCCATCGGGATACGTTGTGTGGGTTGTTTTGGCTTCAGAGTAGTGATAGACCTAATGTACAAACAAATTAGTGGTTTTCGTACGAGTGGGAAGTAGTTACGCGGTACGGTTCGTGCCGTGATCGTGCGGTATCCAAGCATTCTGATTGGTTGAGCGATGATTTCGCATGCTGTGATTGGTTGAATACAATGTCTTCGATTCCGTACCGTAGGTTTCCCACTCGTACGAAAACGACTCTAAGGTAACGTGAAGTAAAGTAAGGGAAGATAAGGGGAGGTGAGATAAGGGAAGGTGAAGTAAGGTGAAGTAAGGTGAGATAAGATAAATGAAGTAAGGGGAGGTACTAATGGTGAAGTAACTTTTTATATTCGCGAGTATTCAGTAATAGTATAAATGGTCCCTCACCACTCTCTGGTCTGGGAAAACCTGCTTGAAATCACCGTTGAAGAATGACACGATGACAGTCTGTCCGTCTTTACTGATTTCCTTCCTGGTTCCATTAGCGAACAAGATGACACGAGAACCGTCGGCTTGTACTTGTTCAACCTGGTGAAAACCATACATTTATAACATTATTTACACGTACTAAGAACCTGTGCATACCACAGGCAGCCCAACCATTGCTTCTGAAGCTACTTATATTTAATTAAAATATATTTGCATGCGCACGTCTTTTCTGATGGGTTTCCTGTGGTAGAGCGCGCGCGCGCAATACGTATTATGTTGGGGTCCCTGTGCGCGTCCCGTAAGACCGCCCACACAAATGCAGTATTGAGAAAAGCTGTGAAACTGATGGCGTTTCAATACTGCATTTGTGCGGGAGCGTCTTACAGTACGCTCTACACCCCTCTCCAAGTGATTTCTTAGCCACCCTCCCCCTCCCCCTAAGATCCATCGACTACCCCCTCCCCCAAAGGTGCCACTAACTATTCTATGCATTTCACCACACCTTGCCATCTGGATGCTCAATCTCTTGTAAAGCTCTCGGTTTCGTTTGTACGTTGGTAGACTGACTGTCTTTGGCTGTGGGGCGGTTTATCGGCTCGCGGGTAGGAGGAACCCCATGCTTGTCTGTGTTGCGGATCATGGCGTTGGGACTAAGAGGCTCGGCTCGCTCGGTTTTTCTTTGGAGATTTGTGGAAGTACCTTTGTTTTTGTTGTTATTGACGTCCACTGTTGATGTTGTCTGCCGGTCATCTCTGGTATCAGAGTACAAGTGATTAGTATACTTTAAAAAGAATACACAAGAGGCCTTACTTCACTGTGAAAACGGGCCTGACGCAAGCATAAGCGCAAGCACAAGAGGCCTTACTTCACTGTGAAAACGGGCCTGACGCAAGCATAAGCGCAAGCACAAGAGGCCTTATGTCACTGTGAAAACGGGCCTGACGCAAGCATAAGCGCAAGCACAAGAGGCCTTACTTCACTGTGAAAACGGGCCTGACGCAAGCATAAGCGCAAGCACAAGAGGCCTTATGTCACTGTGGAAACTGGCCTGACACAAGCATAAGCGCAAGCACAAGAGGCCTTATGTCACTGTGGAAACTGGCCTGACGCAAGCATGAGCGCAAGCACAAGAGGCCTTATGTCACTGTGAAAACTGGCCTGAAGCAAACATAAGAAACATGTGTCGTGTGAACATAGGCCAACGCGAGCATAAGCGCACGAATACCATCATCAATACAGTGGAACCCTGCTCTACGGAACCCATTTGAAAGCCCGCTTAATACGGACACCCAGAGAATACGGACACTCGTGAGCCTGCGTTACAGCATTGTCTGTATTAACGGGGTTCCACTCTACTTGCAATGTTGCCAGTATGTCTTCGATCCTTCAATGGATAGCGGCAAGCGGCAACTTACACTCTAAAAGGGCTGGGAGCTTGCGGTAGAATGTTGCGAAAACTGTCATCTCCATCGTTGTTGACTGGTTCTTGTTGCATCGGATGCTTCACTTCTGGATCGACTGAAGGTATAAATCAGAGTTTGTAAGAAATGGACCACACACAAAATTGGTACTAATCACGACCAGGGTAAGCAAACGATATCATGATATGGCATTCTTGGATGATGATGATGGTGGTCATGAACCCGACGTCACTAGCTGGCTAGCACCGGCAATGATGCCGGTGAGTCTAGTCACTATCGTTTTCCATTTCCACGTTTGTGACAATTATAGTATTAAAGATGAACGTGGAAGAGGATGACAGTGATAGTTATGATGGACGTGGTGATAATGGAATGATGATGATTGTGGCGATGACAATGCTGCTAGTGGTGATGATGGTGATGAGTTTATTGCATTGTATGATAGCGGTGATGATGCTAGTGATGATGATGATGATGATGAGCTAGTAATGATGATGATGATGATGATGATGATGATGATGATGATGACTCTCACCTGGTTCTACAGGTTTGGCTGTCTTGCGTAGAACAGTATCACGTGGTCTTGCCTCTTCGTTGTCTTTCGTCTGCTGAAGGAAAACCTTGTCAAACTTTACAGTAAACCAGCTACAACACAGGCAGCCCAACCATTGCTTCTGAGGCTACTTAATTATAATAATAAATATAAATATAGGCACCCGTCGTCTTTTTTGATGGGTTTCCTGTGGTAGAGCGCACGCGTGCAATACGTATTATGTTGGGCTTCCTGTGCTTATTAACGTATTATGTTGGGTTCCCTGTGCGCGTCCCGCCCGCAAGTCTCGCTTTCCTTATCAATGCTCAAAACATATACACCTATTCCAAAAATCGTTGTCCCCGCCGAAAGCAACAAGCAAGAAGCTGACGACCGCAAAGGGCATTGGGACTTTCTCCTTATTCGTTTATTCATCCGTAGACATTTTGACAACATGCATTTTCAAATGGCCGAATAGTTCCAAATGATTGCTATTCAACGCTCGTAGGGATAACTTCTCAAATACCACGGATAAATTAATTAATCAGGAGATTCCCAAAGTCTTTTGCGGTCGTCAGCTTCTTACTTGTTGCTTTCGGCCCGGACAACGATATTTGGAATAGGTGTATATGAACCTAGAAAGGTAAGTTATACATATAAATGAATATAATTTAAATTTAATTTATATATATTTTATAGTTTTCTAGCTTTCTTTTTTTTTTTTTTTTTTTTTTTTTTCTTTTTTTCTTTTTTACACTTTTAATTAGTATCGTCAATGTAAAGCGCTTTAGAATATTTTAATAGTTAAGGCGCTATATAAATGTTATTTATTATTATTATTATTATTATTAATAAAGAAGCAATAACACCACGTTAAACTCACATCAACCACTGCAGAAAAATCATACATATTTCTGACATACAGTAACTGATGGATTTCAGTATATGTCACGTCACTGATGGATTTCAGTGCTATATCACACTCAACCCTCAGATAATCACAAGAGTGTCCAGTAGCTCAGTGGTAGAGCAACCGTCTAGAAAATCGTGGGTTCGTTTCCCACCTGGGGCTCAGATTTTTCTGCAGTGGTTGATGTGTGTTTAACATGGGGTTATTATTGCTTCTTTATATATGAACCTTCATTTCATTTTCCCTCCAACGTTCGAGTCGATATTTTTCTAGTAATTTCACTTCTTCTTGTAGTTCTTTATTTTGTTCCTCCAGAGCCTCGATTCTGTTCCGCTGTCGAGATGAAGCCGCTGACCATCTTGATTCGCGGCGCTTCAATTCGTCTTGCAATTCGCAGACCTGAAAAAGAAATGATGGTCATTATAGAGTCAATATCACACAAGAGAGAATCGTGGGAGATGACGTAAATATGGTGTTGTTGTTTTTCTCTCGTAGGAGCCTGGGAACGAGGATTAGTGACGTAGCAATGACGTACCTGAGATTTTAGCACCTCGATTTCTTCGCGCTCTTTCTTGTCAGGAATGCTTTTGACGGCCTTCTGATATTTCTCGAAGACTTTCCGTTCTCGTCTGTCATAAAACAACGATTTCAACTGATAAGTAATTCATCACACAATATAAAACCAAGAACTGATGGAATGCTATGAATGTAATGCGTCGTGACTTTACTCATTGTAGTAATTACAATGATAATGATGATGACAATGATGATGATGATGCTGGTGGTAGTGGTCGGTGAAGACGAGAAAGATGATGATGATGACCATGATGATGATGATGATGGAAGTGGTAGTAATTGATGAAGATGATGATGGTGCTAGTGGCCGATGATGATGACAATGATGATGCTGGTGGTGATGGTGGTGGTGGTGGTAGTGGCCGACGAGGATGAGAAAGATGATGATGATGACCATGATGATGATGATGGTGGAAGTGGTAGTAATTGATGAAGATGATGATGGTGCTAGTGGCCGATGATGATGACAATGATGATGCTGGTGGTGATGGTGGTGGTGGTGGTAGTGGCCGACGAGGATGAGAAAGATGATGATGATGACCATGATGATGAGAAATAATGATGGTGGAAGTGGCAGTAACTGATGAAGATGATGATGATGATGGTGGTGCTAGTGGCCGATGATGATGACAATGATGCTGGTGGTGGTGGTAGTAACCAATGATGATGGTGGTAGTGGCCGACGAGGATGAGAAAGATGATGACAATGATGACGATGAGAAAGATTGATGGTGGTGGTGGTAGTAACAGATGAAGATGATGACAATGAAGATGATAAAGATGGTGGTGATGATGAAAGCAGAACAGAACGAACGATGGTAATATTGTCATGAGGCGCCGCTACTCACTTCATCTTCTGCATTTCCTCTTTTTTAAATCTCTCAATTCGCTCCAATTCTTCAGTTTTTTGCTTCTCGAATAAATCAATCTCATTTTGCAGCCTTTTCAAGCCCTGCAGGCAGAATAAAAGAAACTTGTAAGATGTCAATGTGTTTAGCTACAGTGCGGTGGAACCCGGTTAATACGATCATCCACACATTTTCGGCTGTTCATAAATTATAAGAGCAGAAAATCACTCCTGTCAAGAATAAATTTTACAAATTTCTGTCTTGCGCTGATTGGAGAAGAGCCATTGTCGATAAGAGGACAGACGCATAGCATGTTTTGTTAAATATACTGCAGGTACAGCATATATGTAAAACGATGCACTTGTGCACGTGTACATGCGTGATTCGGAATCATACGGACTGGGGCGATTCCGCAAGGGAGCCGATCCACAGGGAGCCCAATATTGTCGAGCGCACTCTAAATAACATAGTTGGACTGCCTGTGGTTGATGAAATAAACATGTGCACTTGTACGAGATCTACGAACCATTCCACTTGCGTATCGCACCATGCTCGTGGCCATTTCAACCACCCCTAATAAGCGACCACTTTGCCTGACAGCAAGGGTGGTTGTTAACGACGTTGACTGTATTTATTTATTGTACTCAAGAGAATATGAAGTATTCATGGGGGGGGGGGATAGCACATGGGGGAGGGGGGATGGGATTGAAGGACTTTTAACAGCTGATTGATATCAAGCAGTATAGTACATCAATTGAATTGCAAGTATTCATTTTTCACCTCGTCTCTCTCGTTGCGTATCTTTGCCAAAGCCTTGTTCTCGAGACGAAACTTGTTGATCTCTTCTTCGAGTTCTTTGAGTTTTTCTTGCACTTCTTTGGTTGGTCCAGTGCTCTCTGTCACCTCACACTTTCTTTCTTCGGGAGCATCGATTTCCTCTTCTTGTACCTTGCAAATAATAGAGAGAAGAGTGCTTTTTTATGACCATTATCATTGAAGTGCGACCCTGAAAATTGCAACTCTTTCAGGAAAACGTCTGTCTAGAAGGCCGTCCATCAAACTGGCTTAACTTTGCTGTGATTGGTTAAAATCTGGACAAGTTTGATTGACCCCCAACAATTTACCAACCAGACAATCAAACTAGCTTTGCTATGATTGGTTAAAGTCTGTTCACGCCCATGTTGTTTGATTGACGTCCGACTATTTTCAAACCTGACAATCAAACTAGCTTTGGTGTGATTGGTTAATGTCTGGACACGCCCATGTTGTTTGATCGACGTCCGACTATTTTCAAACCTGACAATCAAACTAGCTTTGCTGTGATTGGTTAATGTCTGTACACACCCATGTTGTTTGATGACACTCGACTATTTACCAACCAGGCAAGTAGTTTTGAAGGTCATAATTCAACGATAATGGAACTTAATATTGTCATTATTTTATTACATGTAATCATATCATTTCATATCATGTAAAAAAGCATCGAGACTTTGTTGTTATGCGTTCATTACGAATTAAAATATTATTATTATTATTATTATTTAAGCAAAGATTGTTGGACAAATATGATCTTCCTGTCTTCCTTCCATTATTTCCTTCTCTCTCTCATTTTTCTTCCATCCGTTCAATTTTCTCTCTTTCACTTTCTTTCATTCTCATCTGCTTTACCTTTGGTTTCTGTTTCAGTTTTGGAAAAAGCTTGGAAACCAGTGCTGACGTTGGCGGTGTTGTCATGGCATTAGGACCCGATGTCGTCCCCACAAACGGTTGTGGTTTCTGTACCCCCTGCAAAACCATCATGGGGTACATGGGTTCGCCAATAGTGACATCGCTGTCGTCGCTATCTTCGTCGCTCTCAGTTTCGGTCGATTCCGTCTGAGCTTTGATTTCACCCCAGGCTTCCTCGTCATCGAACCCTTCCTGTGACGTCAGCATTGCAGCTGTGGGCTCCTCTTCTGGAATGGAAAACATCGCCAACATAAACCAGGGTACAATTGAATATAGCTAATTGCATAATCGTTGTCGGGTTGGAAATCATGAAAGCTTTGACCAAAAGGAATTCAGGGAAATTAAAACTCTCAAATAACACCGTCAAATGATCGGCCTTTTTATCCAGACTTGTAGGATCTTAGTTAAATAGCTCATATACCTTCAAAACTACGAGAACATTGAATATATCTGTATGTAATGTGGCTCATGAATTGATTTCCCATCCATCCTTGCGGTCTCAGCTTCTATGATTTATGATTTTCAACCCGACAACGATTACGCAATTAGCTATATTACTCTTCCTAAAACATAATGCATCTATAGAAGACCTTTTGAAATAGCAGCATTTCTTGTTCTGATGAATATGGTACATGTTCTGGTTTAAATTTTTCTAGGGGTTGTTCAAAGGTTAGGTTTAGGGTTTTATGGTGGGTAAGTTATGTGTTTAGGTTAGTTGTCAAGGATTAAACTGAAAGGAAGTGCATTAAGAAACCAAAACAATGGACTAGAAAATTTAAACCAGTGGAAAATTTCAAACCACAACATACAGTCTGCGCAGTACACATGTGTAAGAACAAATGAACAAGGCACAGACAAGCTGGTCTATAACAAATACAGTACATTGGAAGACTGGGTATGATTGTTACAACCATTGTGATAGCAGTGCTTAAATTTTGATGATATTATCTCCAATTTAAAAACTGTATAGCCTATCCAATGTGCTGGAGAAAGAACGTTGAATCCATTCAAGTAATATTTCCACTATACTAGTCTTTCATCGAGGGCAAACACCTTGAAAAACACCTTAATTCAACTAATCAAAACACTTGAACCCAGTCTTCCAATATTTGCCACAGACTGGAACAAGTCTTACCAAGGGGATGTTGGGGGTATGGTTCGTATTCAGGTTCATTCTCAGCTTCCTTTAAGGTTGTGTCGTGGTCACTCTCTTCACTATCACTAGCCTCATTCTCTGCCACAAAATGAGAAGCAGTTGAATAAATTGTATTTCAATTCAGTTGGGGTTCCTGTGGTGCTGATGCAGATTGCGGTTTCTCAAAAGCGCGCACAGGCTCATTCAGTTGGGCTTCCTGTGGTGCTGACGCAGATTGCGGTTTCTCAGAAGTGCGCACAGGCTCATTCAGTTGGGGTTCCTGTGGTGCTGACGCAGATTGCGGTTTCTCAGAAGTGCGCATGGGCTCATTCAGTTGGGATTCACTGACTAATGAATAACAATGCTGCAAACTATGCAGTGAAACCACTTCTAGGTTACACTCATGATTAAAGTGCACATGAAGCGAACTTTTTTCTTTTGAAAATCGATTACATATGAAGTGAATAATGTCGATAATTTGTATAATACATGTAAATTAAAACCAACTGACGTCACAGAATTAGCATATCACGATTTCAAACCTTTATAACTGTCAAATGTGAAGTTCAAATCACAAAATACTGAACCATCCCACTATTCACTTCATATGTAATCGTGCACTTTAAGGTGTCATCGAAATCACTGTTCAAATCGGGACTCTGTGTTACATGTAGCTAGCCACTATGCATGTAAAATTTATCTTCGTATTTTATTCCATACCTGTAACATTTTCCACGCTACTCGCTTGACTTGCAATGTTGACAGATCCAGGACCACGCCCTTCACAACTCCCATACCCAGTGTCAACTGGACTAAGAATACTAGGAATGTTGACAGGCAAATCTGTAGATATAACCAGACTTACTCCTTGCAATAGACAAATAATGGAGGTTTTACAAGGGACTTAATGGCCGTCAAAATCTTCAAAATGGGTTCCAACCTAACTTTCAAAATCTGTTAGTTTTTCTTCAAGCAACTAGACAACATTTATTTGTTCACAAGTAACTTGCAAATTTACAGATATTTAGAAAGTTTAGATAGAATGTGTTACACCTCCAGGTTGATCAACCTAAAATTGAGGTTTTGAGCAAGGAAAATGACGGTTTCGCGGCCACTTCGTCAGATTTTGATATCAAAACAAATTGCTAAATTGGTAAGAATAATAAGATACATAATCAGAGTAATTATTATATGTTTTAGGATCCCAAATGCAACCGTGCACAATCATACGAAATCTGCTCTAGAACATGCTGTGTGCTGATGGGCCAAGGCACAATATGCGATGTATTGCGACGTCTGGTCATGGACTTCTGCTGGTACTTACTTCGACTTGTTGGTAGACTATCAGACTTGGCCGTAGCGGGATTCTTTCCACCAGCAGTCTTAGTTCTGGCCCTTTGTATCATTTTCACAACTAACGATGAGTTGGAGGAGAACGAAGCATTGGCTGCTGCTTCCTCCAGCATTTCAAACTCCTCAAGATCCTCGTCTTCTTTCTGAATTGTAGAAAATCAAGTTGTGTACAATGACAGCAGTCATAATAATAATAAACAGTTGACAATCAAGTTGTGCACTTAGTACAATGACAGCAGTCATAATAATAATAAACAGTTGACAATCTTTTCCAGATGTTACTCACAGTTACTTCTAGTTCTTTCTTTTGGTTTTGAAATGAGAAGTCCAGACTACTTAATGGTGACCGCATTGAACTGATTGACATAGCTACACCTCTCCTGAAATGAATGAACAAATGAATGAATAAATAAATGAATGAATAAATGAATGAATGAATAAATGAATAAATGAAATAATAAATAAATGAATGAATGAACAAATGAAATAATGAAATAATGAATGAATAAATGAGTAAATAAATAAATAAATGAACATATGAATGAATGAATGAATGAATAAATGAATGAACAAATGAATGAATGAATGAATGAATAAATGAATGAACAAATGAATAAATGAATGAATAAATGAAAGAATGAATGAATGAATGAATGAATGAATGAATAAATGAATGAACAAATAAATGAATGAATGAATGAATGAATGAACAAATGAATGAATGAATGAAATAATGAATGAATAAATAAATGAATGAATAAATGAATAAAGGAGTGAATAAATGAAAGAATGAAGGAATGGTAATTTGAGGGAACACTGAGACTACAATGTAATCACAATAAGGTGGCCATGCAAGAACAATGTGTAAGCAATCCTCTGATTAAAAACGAAATTCTCCTTCAGATTCTTTAAGTTTCTGAGGAGAATTTGGAATATGATCATGTCACTAACAGTACTGTCCTTGCATGGACCTTTTTACTTTCCAGTAATAGTCCACAACATACTTAGCAACTGTGAGCGTTGTCTTGGTAACGGCTGTATTGGACGTCGGCATGGTGTATGGCATCGATGTGAATGGACCAATCACGCGTGATGCTAGAATGCTTGATCCAAAAGGTATTGCAGCTGTGGAGTTATCAGATGAAGCCTGCGCTGCTCTACCAGCAATCTTCCTCTGTACCTGATCAAGAGTGTAACTAAATGAATACTCCGTACACTAGTGTGAAACCCTGCCTTATGGTCACCATTACTAGACTACAAAATGAATACACTTATGGTCACCATTACTAGACTACAAAATACAGTAATCCCTACTTTTTGGCAAAACTCCACCTAGAAGAGTTGAAGTTGGAAGTTTTAGCAAGCTGACAAAGCAAGACACAAGGGGAATATAAAGGAATACTTTAAACTTCTGTCTATCCTATTCTCGACAGTGAAAACATTCAACTAAAAAAAATCTTTTCTGCAAAGCTTCGTAAATAAGAACTGTATTGTAATCTGTTCTGTTACAGGCATATATGCAAAGTGTTGAATGTGGTTACTAGTAAGCAAAGTTAACTGGGAGAGAAACTAGGTCAGCGGCATCACTAGCTCTGCGCATGCACCTGGCTCAGTCGCAGGCCACGTTGCTTGCACGTCGCTTGCTCCGCCATTGCTCATTGCTGGTTTAGCTGGTGTTTTTTTTTTGCTGTTGCCCCCACCCACCCAGCCGCCACTGATAGAAGGAGAGATGAGAAATTAGTGTGACAGGTGCCCATGGGGGGGGGGGGGGGGGGGGGGGCATGGGGGTGGGGGGCCCATGGGGGTGGGGGCCTGTGGCTAGGTTGCCATGGTTACCTCCTTATTGGCTTGTTGCTTATTGCCGGGAATTCTGCTGTAGTGAAGGCACCAACATTCCACCCCTCTGCTCTGCTAGCAATAAAATGGTGGTGCAACAAGCAAAGCAAGCAAAGACCATCGGCCAAGCGAACATGTGTAGCCCATGTGACTGTCACAGACAACCGCTGACCTGCAGTCTCTCATCGTTAACTTTGATTATTAAATTTGATGAAGATAACATGTCTAAACTAAAAGTTGTCGTTATCTTCATCAAATTATTGATTAAGCTTCTGCTTTCAAGACCATTTGGATTATTAAATTAATCACATATTGCAGGAACATTTTCATTTGCACTGAAACACTGTCTTGGTCATCTCAAATTACCCAGGATATCCGTGGATAAACCCTTGAGAGAGGATCCACCATGATATCTGTACAACTTACCTTAACTTGAGGAATAGCAGCTTGTGTTTGAGATACTCCATGTCCTTGATTTAAGGAATTGCTTTCCTTTTGCAATTTAGTCAGTCTCTTTTGTGGTGGAGGGCCACTTTTCTGCGACGTTTTGAGTCTCTTAGGCTGGGGTGGATTCATTCTGAATCGTGCAAGGCCCTGACCTTTTTTCAAAAAGGTTCTCTGAGGTCTCTGCGGGCTTGAAGGTATCAGTGTCGCAGTGGTAGCATTTCCCTGATAAACATTGTGAAGTAAAACGTTTACTACACAAATAGTTCATTGACCTTTTGAAATTAATTCTGCTATCAACTTTCAAGTTGACTCTATTTGGACAGACACCTCTGGACACCCATCTGAGATGGACACCCTTTTGTGGTCCCTTTTCTGGGACCAAGCGTACATGTAGGTGTCTGCTTAAGGGAGGTGTCTGCTTATGGGAGGTGTCTGCTTATGGGAGGTGTCGGCTTATGGGAGGTGTCGGCTTATGGGAAGTGTCTGCTTATGGGAGGTGTCTGCTTATGGGAGGTGTCTGCTTATGGGAGGTGTCTGCTTATGGGAGGTGTCGGCTTATGGGAAGTGTCTGCTTATAGGAGGTGTCTTCTTATGGGAGGTGTGCGGCTTATGGGAGGTGTCTGCTTATGGAAGGTGTCTGCTTATGGAAGGTGTCTGCTTATGGGAGGTGTCTGCTTATGGGAGGTGTCTGCTTATGGTAGGTGTCTGCTTATGGGAGGTGTCTGCTTATGGGAGGTGTCTGCTATATGGGAGGTGTCGGCTTATGTGGAAGTGTCTGCTTATAGGAGGTGTCTTCTTATGGGAGGTGTCGGCTTATGGGAGGTGTCTGCTTATGGAAGGTGTCTGCTTATGGAAGGTGTCTGCTTATGGGAGGTGTCTGCTTATGGAAGGTGTCTGCTTATGGGAGGTGTCTGCTTATGGGAGGTTATAAACCAATGAATATTATACAGTGGAACCTCCTGTAAGCAGACATCCTTGGGACCAAGCATGGGTGTCCACTTGGGAGATGTCCGTTAGTAGTGGTTCAACTGTACATAAATACAAAATGTAGACTGAGTATCTTACATGTACATTAGTAGTTCCACTAGTCAATTCCTTCTCCAGTAATTCTTCAAAGGTTGTCACAGCTTTGCTAGCACCTATATACGTTATGAGATAACGATACATTAGTTACAGTACAATACTGCAGCCAAAGGCAAGTGTTGTAGATACATAATAATAATAATAACGAGGGTAATATACAGTGTATATACAGTCATTCTCAAAAAGGTTGTCCAGATGAAAAGACTACAATACTACAATAAAGTCACGTGATTCATTATGTTTTCAATTTCTTCGCGTGGAATTTCAATTTGAGATGCAAAAGTACACGGCATTGTGAGAACTGAATGTAATGGCGCTGGTATCAACTTGCAATATCGCGTGCAGAAATTGAAAATATAATGAATCACGTGACTTTATTGTAGTATTGTAGTCTTTTCATCTGGACAACGTTTTTGAGAATGACTGTATATACAGAGTAGTTGTAAAACACAGATCACGTGCCAAATGTTTGCAAACTACACAAATACTGATGGAAAATAGAGTTGTTTTCATATGAGTGGGAAGTAGTTGCATTGCGCTTCATGCCATGCAGTGACTGTGCCGCTGGATCCAATCATTCTGATTGGTTGAGCAATGATTTTGCATGCTGTGATTGGTTGAATACAATGTCTTCGATTCCGTACCGTGAACATAACTCTGTGCCACAGGGTTCCCACTCATATGACAATGACTCGAGTGTGCACTCTTACCACCTTTTTTATTTCCCCCTAATATTTTGTCTGATGGACGCTTTGTAAATAAATAAATAAATAAAATAAATTTGCACGACTATGCAATCACCCAAGAAAACAGTTGCAACTTTTAGTTAACTGTTTGCACTTAGACTTGCGACATCAAAGAAGCTGCCACCGGAATATTTTATTTTCATGATTGACAGAGCCAAATAAATTACAGCTAATTTACGTCACACACGACCAGTAATTCGAACATTTGAAATCAACATTTCAAATAACAGTTTGAACATTTAAAAGTCCAACGAAATCTCCTACAGACCACTAAATATTTTCTCAAAAATGTTCAACATACTCTGTAATCACAACAGCCTGAGTAAACAGATATCTGATACTTTTTTCTTATATATATATTCGTGGAGATTTGATTTTTCTGTCTGAATGTTCGAGACTCGATTCTAGACTTCAAAACTTCATTTGAATGTTCCGATTTACTGGTCACGCGTGACGTAAATTAGCTGTAACATACCAGTCGCAACTTCCATCTTGAGTAGTCACATGTAATGCAAAATTAAATGACTGTGAAAGAGATGAAAGGATGATCTCTATAGATTGCTTACCAATTCCTGGTCTTATTGGCCTTTCTTCACCATTCTCAGTTTCGAAGGCCACATTCTTTAAATCAAAGGTTTATCATCAAATTGCAAGAATATTACAGTCAAACTGGCATTAATTAGTCACCCTTGACTTAAGACCCTTCTTTCGACTTCCCTCGACTTCCCTCTAATCCATGTATACTAGCTCAGTGCAGCTTTAAATCCCTGTATTAAAGACGGAGCACTGATGAATGGAGGAGGGTAAAAGGGTGCACCATCCGCCTCCTGGGAGAACAGTTTTGACTGAAGGGGTTACGAACGTTAAATATCAGTACCTTTACCCTCAGTTTAAACGGGTTTTTTTTAAATACAGGTTCTAGGAAAATCCATATCAAGAGGATTACAAAATTGTATTCCCCATGAACTTATGTACATTGGATACTGTTTCTTTATTTGTTTTTCTTCTCTTGATTTCTGGATATTTTGATATTTGTGAAAACAATGTCTTCTAAAGGTAGGAAAGGAGACCACACAGCACTAGTAAAACAGATAGAAATCGAGGGAAAGTTAAAGTGCTATAAAGATATCCATAATGCTCTTCTGGCCCCAGTTGCACAATAAGGTGGTTAGCGCTATCTCTCAGATAAGTCCTATCCAATGGATAAAAATGATGCAGTTATCCATGTTTCTGCAACTGGGGCCTGAATGGCATGGGTATCTTACTTTGACTCCCTCGTAAGCGACTACCTTGGGATCTGGAGTTAGTGGTCACTTACGAGAGATGGTCGCTTACGAGAGATTTAATTACAGTGATTACATTCTATGAGAAACAAAATGGGGTTTACTTTTGTAAAGGTGGTCGCTTAAGGGAGATGTTCGCTTACGAGAGTGGTCGCTCAAAGAGAGTCAACTGTGTTAGCATTTTAACTTCCCCTCGATTTCAATTCCAAAAGTACCTCATTGTTGTTTGGAAATCTTTCACACACAGTGTTTTCCAGATCGCATTCTTCGTTAATACTCAGCTCGTCGCTATGTTCTTCTTCCTCTCGTTCTATCCCACATGCTTCAGACACGTTGTCATCTTGAAGAGGGTAAATCCCACTCATTGTTTCGGCATCAGATTGGCCCCCCGACTCAGTGTCACTGCTACAAGCGTCAAAGTCTCTAAAGCCTTTGTTGTCAGGTTCGTGGAGAGCATGTGATGGATATACACCATTGCCGAGCTAAAGAGTGTGGGAGTGATGGCTTTAATATGTTTGTACCTTATAAGGCTATTTGAAAAACCATGCACAAGACTGAAGGGGGTTGATATTCTCAGCCAAACTTATTGGTTTCTTGAAATTATAGTAGAACATGATTTTATGCATGCATCTAATAATCTACATGTATGCATATGAAGGGCTCCCTTGCAAGAACAACGTAAGTGATCAAAATCTAAATTCTCCTTGAGATTCTTTGATTTTCAAAGGAGAATTTGGGTTTTGATCACAAGTCACTTAATTACTTGCAGGGAGCCCTTCATATGATAAGATAGAATATTCGCAACCACATTGTATAGGAATTAAAATGTTCATGTTGTATCTATTACATAGTCATACACTAGTCAGTGCAAACACTAAAACCATGAAACAGTGCTAACTTTAATTAGCACTAAATAGTGCAATGTCTTTTGTTTTCTATTGTTCCATTGGTGCTATTTAGCACTAACTAGTTTGTACTGTTTCACGGTTTTAGTGTTTGCACTCTAGCCCACTTTCAATAATATGCTCAACTTGTCATACAGCGTATATAGTACATGATATGAGTTGTTGTTCTCTTCAGAGCCGAGTTCTCAGCACTTAAAAATCATCAATTGCCTTCAAGATGAAAGCACCCATCTGTCCTGGCTATAAACATTGCCTGCATTTCAGTTTGTGTGTCAACTGCTACAAAAATGTTGTCATGACATGCAAACATTTGTTCAAAGGTTTGGGTCAGATTTTTGGAAAATCGAATGAGAACCCAAGAAGGATGTATTAAAAGGGGTTATTAAATATTATTATTATTATTATATTATTATTATTTAATACTTTTCTTCTGTCTTTTTCCATTGCTAGTTTTCAGCCGAAGACAATATCATTTATTTTATGTGTACATGTTACTAGTACATTTGTACATAACTTACAAATGCTCTTGCTGGTTCAGCTCTGCTATACATGGTCCTACTTGAGTTTGCATCTTCTTCTAAAGGTGATTGAGAGGAGTAAGAGGCACGAGTAGTAAACTGCATCGGTGTCATTAGCACAGGACTAGTGGCTTTCCCATTAGGAGTTCGTGGTGTGTAAGAATAAGGAGAAAGTGAATTACTAGCCAAAGATTGATAACCAAAAGGTTCATCATGGTTTTTCGTGATGACCGTCCTTACGAAATCATCCATTGGTGATAACGTCACGGGATTTACTCCCTGATTGCTCGACTTTCTCGTGCTCGAAATTTCTATTCCCTGGTTATTTGCTGGACTATCTCCCCAGTTGGTACAATGGCTGATGTACTGTGTTAGGAGATGTAGCAGTAGCTGCCTTCTTGAACAATGACTGCAGTTTATCCTGTTGCAGTTTAATAGTTTCCATTTGTTGTTGTTGCTTTTTGAACATAGTTTCTTGTTGTTGCTGCTGCCATTGCCTCAGTTGTCTGAACTTCTGTAAGAGTTCAGGTTGGACATTTTGTTTGTTTTTCGGCAGGTGACCGTTGTTGACTTGAAGTGGTTGTTGCATACCTGTAAAATAAGGTGAAGAATCATTGCATGATTAAAAGAATCATTAATGCAAAAATCTATACATTTTATAGATTTGCATCATTGTGATAAACAATATTAGAGAATATTAGAAACCTTACGAACTACTTTATACGAAATTTTAGAGTTGAAAAGTAGTTTGTAAGGCTTCGTCAAGCGTAAAAAGAATCAGGAAAAAATACCGACCCCAGATGGGAATTGAACCTCTGAATATTAGAGTCATTTTCGTATGAGTGGGAAACCTACGGTACAGAGTTATGGTCACAGTACGGAATCGAAGACATCTATTCAACCAATCACAGCATGCAAAATCATTGCTCAACCAATCAGAATGCTTGGACACGGCATATTCATCGCACGGCACAAACCGTACCGTAACTACTTCCCATGCACTGATACTCAAATGGCCCTAAGTACTATAGCTACTGTTACAATCATGATTACTACATCTCATTGAGTATTCTTCTTCTAGGGGAAATTTCTCTACTTACATGTAGTTACATATGTTCACAATGTATCACCAACAGCATCTGACAAGACTCCAATCAAATTTTTTCAAAACTTTCAAGAGAAATCTTCAACTTCTGAAAACGTATTCTCCAAATCACCATATTATTTTCTGCTAATATTTGGTTTGTCATTTTCAAAAGCTGAAGATTTCTCCTGAACTTTGTTCACTGAGTTGTACTCAAGCTATAATCCCATATTACGTGGCACTGGCATTCTGATCATGTCAATCACAGTTTAATTCCACATGCAGGACGCCCAGGTTAGGTTAGGAAAAGAAGTCAAAGAAATCCCAAAGATCCACAGATTTCCACTAGAACGAAACATTGGGATTTCTTTCAATTCATTTGAGTAACATGATATGTTTCACATGGCAAAAGACAATTCAATGTCCATATCACCAACATTCTTCACACAAATACTGTATAATAACATGATACATCTTTGTAGATAATATTCACGGTTTAAGTAGTGAGTAATGATTACGCTTACCTGGTATATTGTCAATTCTAATGCCATTGTCGTTGTCAACAGTTCTCCCACCAGCAGCTGGAATCGTAACCGGTTCATTGTACTTATGGTGTACACCATCTGCGCTTGGCGGGCTATTCTCCTTGTGAGATCCGGTTAGATTGTCTTTCAAATAAGACGCTTTATCCATTACTACAACACCTGACGATCGCTCTGTCAAATACTCGGGATGAAAAGCAAATCACTTGAACTTGTAAAGAAAAGACCAGCCCATCGCTTCACTGTCACTGTCAGTATCTTCAATGCCCAATTTAACGATCTAAAACTACTCAAATCCAACCAAAATTTGCCACAACGAAGGATTCTATCAGCTTTTCCTCCCCAGTGAAGAAAACTGTCCACTTTTGAGCGTCGATTGCGAGCAACCCAAAGTTTCCCAAGTTTGAATTCCATCACACGAAAGACGCGCCATTTTTTGAAAGATAATTTGTCGGTTGTGCGCAGACTCCACAGGAAGCCCGAACCCAGAGTTTGTGAACTTTCCATAAAATAAAACGCAGCAAAGCTTGCCAGTGTATAGTGGAATTTTAAGTTCTTTCTGTTATTATTACTCAATGTTTTTGATTGTTTGATTTTTTCTCCTTGTTTATACACAGCATTACTATAAAGTTTCGAAAGTTCATATAAAGTAATGTTTGGGCTTCCTGTGCCAGACGTGCGACCAGACAGGGAATTAACAAGATGGCGCGTGTCTGTATTTCGAACGAGACTTTGGAGGCATTCTTGAAGAAAGAATTGCAAACCAACCTGCTTGAGTACACTGGACATTATGGCGGAGGCTGCATTAACGAAGGGCAGAGCTTCAAGACGGACTCGGGAGACGTGTTCGTGAAATCGAACAAGAAAGATGGTGTGAGTTGTGTTACTGGGCCTGTAACCAGTGAAAGACGCGCTCAATTGGACATAAAATGGTAAATTGAGCATTTGATTGATGTCAAATTAAAATGACTGTGCTTTATTTGCAGTCCAGGCTGATGTTTGAAGGGGAGTACAATTCCCTGGATGCTATCATAAAAACTGGGATGGTCCGTGTCCCAAAACCCATAAAGGTACTTATAAACAAAAGCTCATCTGAACTGACGTGGAAATGGGATATCAAATATCTCCTGTTCCCATGACAACGGCGCAACCTTTCCCGATTTTGAAACAATTATATCCTTTCCCCAATGCACTTGATACTTTGCACTAATTTCAAAGAAGATCAGTTTTATATTATTTTTTGAAATAATTTCCAATTTCTACTTTATACAGTACTATGTTATAAGCTTACTTATTGACTGAGTGGGAGGGGCGGACTGGGAAATATTTGGCTCGAGGTCGTGTGCTCTCGTTCCGTACAATTGACCAAGAGCCAAATATTTTCCTGTCCAGCCCGACCCAACTCGGTCAATAATTTATCTTATTAAATGACCGAGTATCTCGAAGCCTGGTATCTAGCAAATCAAGCAATTTGATTGGTTAGATTCTTTCTCGGACCGGTCTAGATTCTCCCGTAATAACCAGTCCGCACATGCATCTTAAAATCTGTAAACATTGTTTCTATCATATGGTTTCGAGTGCAATTTGGAAGAAATGTGAACTCGTGCGTTTTCAAAGAGTTCAAATTTCACTCCTAACAATATATATGAAAAACATTAAGAGGATATTTATTTGAACATCGAGTAATATCCGCGAAAAGCGCCAAAAACGGGCGCTTTTGAACAGTTTAACTTTCGATTTTCGCTTTGGATTAACACTCTAATTTTATTTTAACTAAGCACAAACTATTAAAAACAAGGTAAATTGTCTGTTTAAAGCTGTTTTAGCGTTGTACAAAGCCATTTTCCTGCTTTTTGTTTCAAATTTGAGCTAATTCAGGGGAAAGCATCAGCAATAATAGTAAATATACAGATCTAGCCCATGTGGACAGTTTTCAAATCAAATTTTCACTTTGGATTAACACTCTAATTTCACTTTTACCGGTCAAAAACCATCCCAAATAGCTTGAACTCTTTCCTAAAGCAGTTTTAGCCTTGTACAAAATGTATTCTCCATGCTATTGGTTTTTGGCGCTCAATACGCGCGTTCGTAAAAAATCTCCTCTTAAGCAAAACGTTAGGAGTATTTCACTGAAAAACACCAAAATTCTGAAGAAAACAAACCCAGCGCGCGCTCGATGACGACGTGATGATAGCGACAGTAGCGCGCGCACTTCAACTACAATTTTATTCAAAACACAACAGAATCTTCAACTTTCTTGCCATTTTCTTCACCATTCTTGTTCTTTTTTATCAAAAATCCATAGTTCCTCCGTGTATTGCAATGATTTCAACTCCAAAGTCGAGGAAACGTTTGATTTTAAGTTTGTTTTAGTTATTCAGCATCGAGCTAGAAATACCTCGCTTCACAAAAGTTCTTGTAAAACCGGTTTTCAAACAAGTTATGTAGTAAAAATACTGGGAAGCCATTCTAGTGTAAGGCTTGTAAGATGCAAATAAAATGAGTTAATTTTTAGTTTACTAAAATGGTCATATAATAAAACTCTTATTAACCAAGCTTGGTCGGTCTGTACAGGAAAATCTTGACCTCGGTCGTGGTACAGACCTCGCTGCGCTCGGTCTGTACTTTCACGACCTCAGTCAAGATTTTCCTGTACAGACCTCCCGCTCGGTTAATAAGACCTAAATACATGTAATTGTATGACCCACACAACCTCTTTTCTCCAATGGTTTTATTAAGAGTGCACAAGTTGGGAAATGTGGGTCATATGATAATTTATATATTTTTAGTAGCACAATTAATGTTGTCTACGACTCCTCATGCAATATTGCGAATGTCCTTCATCGATATGCAGAGGCTATAGATTTGAAAACATTAAAGCCAAGTAAATTAGTCAACAAAGAGATATATTGTTCTTGTTACCACTCTACTCACAAATGCTTGTGTGAGAAGTTGAGCATGGAGTAGTGATATGAGGAATATCCAGGGGGGTACTTGGGTACCTATAAGAAATGATAACCCCCCCCCCCCCCCCCCCCCCAAAAAAAAGTCAATAATTGACTTTATTTTCCTTGGCAAAAACGTGCTACCCCAAAAAAAGTCTAGACCCCCAAAACAGTTTCAAACCCCAAAAAGGGTTCCGCCCATCCCCATCACTCTAAATGTACCTGTGAACCCCGAACCCCCCTGCAAGTTGCAATGCAACAATATTGCATGTCGACAAGTTGCACAATTTTGTTGTCCAATTTACTTGGCCTTGACTAGTATAGTTTTTCTGTAGGTTTTAGATCATCCCGAAGGTACTGGAGCAATGCTGGTGATGGAGCACATGGACATTGGGAGTTTGAAAAATCCCGAGTATCAAGCCTTGCTTGGTCAGGAACTAGCTCGGTAGGGTGCTACACACAAACACCAATAGAGTTTGAAATGATCTGAAATGAGAATGTTCTCAGTCCCAGTAAGATTAGTAGCAGGGCCGTAGCCGCCAGCATGTGAAACCGGACCACTTTTCGAATCAAACAGTTTCAATTTATTTACATTTTTAATTATTCAGATATTTTTTTATGAAAAACAAAGTTTGAAAACCAGACAACTCAAAAACTGGCGGCTACGGCACTGAGTAGGAAGCTCCAGTTTACATGTGTGGAATTTATAAGCAAAGTTGAAGGAAGATACCACTGAACACAATATTCCTAACAATACCATAGTGCACATGTGTGTCCCCTTGCAATATTACAGATGTACATGTAGGATGTGTTTGTACTTCAATAAACGTGGTTGCAACAACTCACACTACAATCATACTTATATTACAATCCAATCATTTCCATTTCTCAGGCTGCATCTATATAACTTGGACAAGCTTAACAAAGGAGACAGCGATGCAGTAACAAAGTTTGGTTTCCACACAACGACATGTTGTGGCTATATTTCAATGTCGAATGAGTGGTCACAGGATTGGCTGGTATGAACACAAGGCAGACCGATTCTTCCAAGAGTATTGTTAACAATGATATGATATTTTATGGATGTCTTTTTTGATGGATTTATTGTGGTACAATATATTATATTGGGCTCCCTGTGTACTACACTGGAATTAGACTTGTCACAAGTCGACCTCTATGGACCTACGGATATACACTGGAATCACCTATGTTTACACCTTCAATAGTATTTCCTTGTCACTGTACTCTGCTGAACATAAACACAGGGTAGTGTACACAGTGGATTCTTGCATATGAACACAGAGATCCCATTGTACTACCACAGGAAGCCCATCATAATATCTTGTTATTTTAACAATACCTTCAGAAGGAATGGTTGGGCTGCCTGTGGTATGAATACTTACAGTGTAATGCTCAAATCTGTGACCACCTTACAGTTGATTTCACATTACTTTACCGCGCCATGTTGCGAAGTTGGTTGTGAAATTCCGAAGTACGTTGCGAAGCTTGCAACTACGTTGCCAATTAGCCAATCAACTTGCGAAGTTCAAATCCTAGTTCCCAACTTGCTCCCGAACGAAGTTCAGAACTTCGATCAAACACGAAGTTTGAGAACCTTGACAGAACTCGAAAATTGTACTACTATTTGCAATCAACTGTATAACGTAAACTATTTTGATGGTTGTTCGTTTCTAGTTTCAAATGGCAGCGGCGGCTTCGTTTGACATCGGATTGTCTACGTTTGACAGGTCTATTCTTAGCATTTTGGCATGGGAAACTACACGTTTAGAACTTATTTCAGCTTTTAGTATTAGTATGTATTCCTATTAAATTGTACTAAATGTCAAATTTTCGAGTTCTGTCAACATACTGAAACCTCGTGTTGGATCGAAGTTCTGAACTTCGTTCGGGAGCAAGTTGGGAACTAGGATTTGAACTTCGCAAGTTGATTGACTAATTGGCAACGTAGTTGCGAACTTCGCAACTTACTTCGGAATTTCACAACCAACTTCGCAACATGGCGCGGTAAAGTAATATGAAATCAACTGTAAATGTATTCACATACTTCTGTCTAGATCTAAAACAATAGAATGTCTCGTAATGTAGGAAGCTGATTGGCTTATAACAATGGCAGAAGTATAGGTTGTCACAGTTTACAGCATTGCACTGTGATGTTTGCTCTGATTTGCTATGGTTATGTACTAACATATCAAGACAAGTACTTGGTGTTAAGAACATGCAGTGATTGATTTAGTGTCGTCATTGTTTCAGACATTTTACATCAATACAAGGCTGGAAGCTCAAATTGAAAGAGTCCTCAAAGAGGTAATTATATTACTTGTAGAATACCTTGCTACTAGTTTTGTACCGGTACCTCAATCATTCTTCAAAGAGTTCAGGCGTAATTTCAGTGTAGTCAATATTACATACAACAAATAACTGTGGAAGAGTCCTCAAAGAGGTAATATAATTATTATATTACTTGTAGAATACCTTGCGACTACCACAACTGATTTGTAGAACAATTACTATGTACCAGTACCTCAATCATTCTTCAAAGAGTTCAGGCGTAATTTCAGTGTAGTCAATACAGTATTGCATGCAACAAATATTACCTTGGTGAATACATGCTGAAATAATTGAAGGGCTCCCTGCAAGAACAGAGTAAGTGACTTGTGATCAAAACCCAAATTCTCCTCTGAAATTCAAAGAATCTCAAGGAGAATTTAGATTTTGATCAGAGATCACTTACGTTGTTCTTGCAGGGAGCCCTTCAATTGTACCATTGCTGGCAGTATTGCTGCGCAATGTTGCTGTCTGCACCTTTAGTTGTGTGACCCTGCTAGTAGCCAACCGCGCAAACAATGCATTAAGTTAACCATTTTAAATACCCCCGTGCCATCCAGCATGATGACCTGGAACTCCAGGAATTGTGGGCAAAACTGAAGGCAAAAATCCCCGAATACTTTGCTGGTTTGGAAATCAAGCCATCGTTGCTTCATGGTGATCTTTGGGGAGGTAATATTGGAGAGATTGAAAGTGGCCCAGGTAAGAAGGAAATATGACAAAGTAATGTACTTCTATTTCATTAATAATTCATGAGGAAAACAACTGTGGCAGAGCTGGCAAATGCAATTCAGATACAAAATCGTCTTCATTTGCATGAACAAGTTTTAACTTTGATTTTCTCAGCCAAACTTACTGGTATCTTATCTAGGTAATAGGTACAATATGAGCGGCCATGTTGTATGAGATGTACAATCATGAGCTGAAGGCAACTGATTCGTCTCGTGATTGTAGATCTCATACAACACGGACGCAAATATTGTATCAGACGTATCATATGCACAGATGTATAAAATCTTGTTCTACTATAATTTTCAAGATACCAGTAAGTTTGGCTGAGAAAATCAAAGTTTTAGTCTATGCAAATCAAGACGATTTTCTATCAAAAATACAAGCTCTTCCACGGCTATGATTTCTATTGTGCTTTCCTCATTAATTATTAATGAATATGATAAATTATAGTAGAACGTGATTTTATCCTTCTATGCATATGATAAGTAAATATAGAATATTCGTGCCTGATTTGTATGTATGGGATATTTATCATATGGCCCGTATTTCTTGCACGCTCTTAATAAAACCATTGGAAAAAGCCACATGATGAGGTCCGAACGTACTGTAATGGTGTAAGCCGGTCCGGAAAAAGCCATCTGGACCAACCTAAATTTTATCAGTTTCCACACACTATATTTATTTGTTTTATAGGGGTTTTTTCATCCCTTTTTGTAACAAAAAACTGGGTCATATGATAAAATGCTTATTGACTGAGTTAGGTCGGGCCGGATGGGAAAACATTTGGCTCTTGATCATTTGTATGGACCTCGCTGTGCTCGTTCCATACAGCATGACCACGAGCCAAATATTTTCCCATCTGGCCCTCCCACTCAGTCAATGAGTACATAGTCCCATACAAAGCGGTTGCTTACATTCTATATATTACTTACAGCTACAATAGGCCTTGAACTAATGTATGCAAAGCATCATCCAGGTTTTATGTACAGAATAATACCCAGAAATCTCAGCTTAACCAAGTCATTACCTTTATCAACAAATGGAATCATCGTATCAGATATGCGCATGCTCAATATTTTCTAACTTAACTGAAATGTAGATGAAGTTTTGTTAGAGCATCGGTGAGAACTTTGCTGAAGTCCGCCATTTTGTCACTGGAAGTTAGAATATATTGAGCATGCGCATATCTGATCATCTGGGTCTTCTGGTTCATCTCTTACCAGAGCCTTCGATTTTTCGTTAGAAAGCTGAGAAGAGTCTGGGTATAATAATAATAATAATAATAATAATTTAATACTTATATAGCGCAAAAATTGGGTATGAGAATGGTATAGAATAATAAATCATTACATGATACTTCATTATTTATAAAGCGCTTTTCAGTGCTCATAATTAACATATCAAACATCAACATGTATCATAATTAACATATCGTCATCATATCATCATCATCATCATCATGATTTTTAACATCAACAACATTGTCATCTCGTCAAGTCATAATAATGATCATAACATGATGAACATCTTTATCATCAAAACATCATCAATGATCGACATATCATCATCATATCCTTATAATCGATATTATTCATTATTTGACTTAGTACTGTAAGTAATAAAACCTATGTTTTTTCTTTAGTAATATTTGATCCAGCATCCTTCTACGGTCACCATGAGTTTGAGTTGGCAATTGCTGGCATGTTTGGTGGTTTTAGTACAGAATTCTACAATGCTTATCATCAACTGATTCCCAAAGCTGATGGATTTGAAGAACGTCACAATCTCTATCAGTTGTTTCACTATATAAATCATTGGTGAGTACATGAAATTATACACTAAGGTGGCTCGAATTCGAAGTAGTTTTTTACTGACCACACTTCTGCTTTTCATTCGGCGAATTGATAGACTTATCCTAGACCGATCAAAACGACTTTTGCGCCAAATATCGGGCAAAGATGGAAAATTAGAATCATGTCAACTTCAGCCCGATCGAGGTTTCCTTGGCAACGATAAACAAAGATTGTTGAAATCAGTTTTTCTAAAATATCTCAAGATTTCGATGAGCTCTAGACAAGCAACTATATGCATGATAAACTACATACTAAGGCAAAGTAACTGAGACTGAATTCAAACTTTTTGATCGGAGCGATTTTGAATAATTCGCATAAACAATTCCAACGATCTTTGTTTATCGTTGCCAAGGAAACCTCGATCGAGCTGAAATTGATATGATTCTAAATTTCCATCTTTGCCCGATAACTGGTGCAAAAGCCATTTTGATCAGTCTAGGATAAGTCTATTCATAAGTCTCTCATTTTTCGCCGAATGGAAAGTGGAAGTAATCATTCATTTCATCATTAACTGCTAGAAATTAAGGGAAAGGGTTGGTGCTATAATGATACCCATGAAGTTCTTCAGGACATTAGCCCTAGAAAGAACAGACAAAGAGATAAAACTATGACCCAGTTGGCTCAGTTGGTTGAGTATCGCTCTGTTGTGCAGTAGGTCATGGGTTCAGTCCCGGCTGCCACACTTGATCTTCATGTTTTTGCGGATAAGGATGTGAAAGCATAGGTCCCATATCTCTCCACACTATATACACTCCCTAACCTGAACTGGAGGGAACGGAACGCTGAAATGTCTATCAGAAAGATGAAAGCTTTCGTCTATGATCGTATTCGTAAAAAAAAACACACCATGTAACTCACGGTTCTTCTATGTCAGTTTACAACATTTTACGGTAACTTGTTTCAGCCAATCGAGTGCACGCTATGTGGAGCGTCTAGTTGAATTATGTTAGTCCCCCGAAAAGGGTGAAAGGTGCGACCCTGAAGGATCATGGGGGTTTCTATTTGCAGCCATATTCTTCATGAACGTCTTGTACTAAACAAGAAAATTGCAGTGAAGCAAATTCAAGAAATTCAAAATGAGATGGCCGAAATTTTTTATCGAAATGTCTGGGAATTTGGGTAGAAAGACATGGTAAACAGTATCTGCCATGGCATGACTCTCTGTTATACATACAGTCAATGTCATTAAGGTTGTCCACCTTGGAAAAGCACATTTACACATTTGCACATTTACACTTTTACAAGCGCTGAAATACAACTCTCCACGTGAAATATTATGTATAAGGCCGCAGCATTCTTATGGCAGTATACTTCTACTGAATCTATTGACTCTATTGACTCTGGGTCCATGCGCGCAAAACGAATATTACACGTGATGTTGCAAATGTGTAAACGTGCAAATGTGTAAATGTGCTTTTCCGAGGTGGACAAGACATTGACTGTATACACATCATCATCATCATCACCATCATTGTCATCATCAGTCTCCACAGCCATTTTAGTGCCATATTAGAACATTCAAAAGTGCTGTAATAATTTGTACGCTGTATTGTTGTTTTAGGAATCACTTTGGTAGCAGCTACAGGCCATCCGCCATCAACATTATGAAGTCCCTGACTGCCATTTAACACTGAATAGGTTGCTGTCTTCAGAACGTTTAGATGGATACGATCAACCAAATTTGACAAAGAAAAAAGTGTGTTTTGTTATTATTTTCAAACAGATAATTTGCGGATACTATACTTTTAAGTATAAAACACCCCCTCCACCCCCCTCCCCCCATGACATTAGCACTACTGTCTCTATCCCCCCTTAGAAGTTTTGCTACCATTGCATTACTACAGTAACCAGATGATCAAAAATATACTATTAATGTATGTGTAGCTTCTGGGGTCTTATTACTAACTACAGTATGTGGTTCTATATAATAGCTGATATTGAATTTACACTCCAATGACTCTGAACAAAGGTTTCAAGTTGAGGCTATCGGGTCACGTTTTTGTACTGGCCCGATAGCCTCGACTTGAAGCCGTTGTTCAGAGTCATATATTGGAGTGTAACTTCAATATCAGCTATTGTGAACGGTTCTAATTGTGAACACTGTTCAGTTAATGTGTACCCTGGTTACCAGTAGCCTGAGAAGGCGGCTGTTTTCTCAGGCTAGGTTACCAGAGGCTATTCAGTTTTATCTCGCGCCTACGGCTCGAGAGAGAAAAAGTAATAGCATCTGGTAACCAGGGTACACATTAACTGAACAGTGTTCACAATTAGAACCGTTCACAATTAGAACCACATACTGTACAAGTTGTGTCTGTCTCTGGTAGTTACGTATCACTGCAAACAGTGGTGATTAATGATTGTTTATGAATTTTGTAGTGTCTAATATAATAATAAGAGTAGAGAAACTGCTATATTTGAGAGAATTGCTTGTATTTAGTCGTGTTTTCTTGTGTAACACTCAATAAAACCTGGTCTTCACTGTCGCGTAAGCAGTAAATTAACATGTTGTGTCAGGCACGTTTTCACAGAAATATTTAAAGGCCTCTTGTGCTAGCGCTAGTAATCAGATTTAATGCAAACTTCAGGTGAGCAGATATTTGCTGCTCAAGGAAAGGAGGGCTGAGGAATGTGCAAAGGTTAATGTTGAAAAACGATCTCCAGTCTTCCCAGACCAGTGATTTGGGATCCCTGTGTTTTTAAGGAGCACAATAATCTTACCAGACTAGAATGTATCGTAAACCTGAACAGGGGCGGATCCAGAAATTTTGCAAAGAGGGGGCCGCGCGTTCAGGTTGGACATTGGTTTCAGCCAAAGTTGATGTAAATATTTTTTTTTGGCAAAAAAGGTATTCGAATTTCCAAAAGGGGCGACGTGGCGGTGCGCCTCTTTCGCCCCACCCGGCTAAATCCGCCCCTTTTGGAAGACGAAAGGAGGAGTGGAAAGCAGCTCACAAACTCAAGGAAGAAGGAGAAGGGACGATGTAGTCCTTGGATCTGAGATTGAGACTGCTTGATTTGAAAAGTTCCTCCCTCAAAAAAATCAAAACAAAAAAATAAAATAAAAAATAATAATATGTTGCCTTGAGTGCACAATTATGTATTGAAAATACCATGCACGTGAACCTGCAGCGCTAACATCACTACAAGGGCCACCAGTACATTTTCATGTGGCTTAGAAGTTGCCAACCCTTCCCCCACCCCCAAAGGAAATTAAAACTCGAATTAACCCATTCGCTCCTGAGCTATTTTGAGTTTTTTAGCGATTTTCTGGACCTAATCACGTCGTAGGAAATTTCGATTCCGTATAAGGGGTTTCCATGGAAATCTTGACAGTTCTGAATGCCTGTGGGCTCGCTTCTTCACGTGTTCTGCCTTTCTTCTTGGGAGTTCGTAGGGGCTAGTAGTAATCACTACTCGAAAAGGCCAATTTTGCATTTTTAGAGTGTTTATAGCCATTATTCACCACAGAAGCCCCCAGGATAGCATCATTAAGCTTGACTGGTGTGGTAGAGACCGTTCTCCTGGAAGAAATCAGGAGTTTTGATACGAATTCACGATCACATTTCGACGTTGCCGTTTGGAAATTCAAAATGGCGGTCTCAATTGTGAAATCGTCTCTCTGGTCTTTCTGTGTTGGATTCCAGGACCTACAAAGGCATTTTTGGCGACTTTGGACTTGTAAAGAATGCAACCGGTGCAATATTTTGCCTGTAGGACCGAGTGGCTCGACACTCTATATCTTCTTCAAAAACAGAGATTCGGGGAGATCTATGCCGAAATTCCCGGATGTTTCCCGGCATCCTTTTCGGGCGTGCAGAAGGAAAACACGTGTTAGCGAAAGTGGTCCTAAGGAAATGGCTATTGTTCGGCGAGTTAAGGAAAAGAGAGGGCAAAATTCACGACTATATCAAGAAGAGAGATGGAAGTTTGCTGAGAAAGTGGCGTTTTGTTTCGCAAGGATGTATTTTGGAAGAAAATCCAAGTCAAATGTCGGTCATTTTCGAGGTGTAAAATTGCGTCAAAAACACGCATTTTTGATTTTTATGGCAAACAAATTGAACTAATGCCCAGAAATCGGACCTGTAATTCAGTTTACTTGAGGTTAAAATATGAAGAGTTATCTAGTTGTCACTAATAACTGGCCATGAGATCGATGTTACGAAAATTCAGAAAGTTAGAATTTTTCAAAGCACTATCGATGTTTACGGCCGGTTTCGGCCGGTGTAGGAGCGAATGGGTTAATTATTAATGAATATGATAAATTATAGTAGAACGTGATTTTATCCTTCTATGCATATGATAAGTAACAGAATCTTCGTGCCTGATTTATATTTATGGGATGTGTATCATATGACCCATATTTCCTGACTCGCACACTCTTAATAAAATCATTGGAAAAAGCTCAGGAGAGTTAAGGCACGGGTCTCAAACATTTCAAAATGGCGGCTTTAAAAACAAGAGGGGTGGTCTATTTCTTTTCCTTTTTGTGATTATTCACTGAAACTTTGACAAATGTAATAAAGTCGAAACCTTAACCTTTGTATATAGTTGTTTCTATGGAAACATGTAATCTGATCTTTGACCTTCAATTTCAAAATTTTACATAAAAGTCTCCTGGAGGACAATAAAAAGTTTTCGTAGGGTGGATATTTCTATGTGAATAAATCAGAGTTAGTGGGTAGTCTCTTGGTCTAATTTGAAAATTTGTTTAACTTGTGTGGAAGTCTCATTAAGGTACACATGAAATTTGATACTCTTTGTTTTCTTCTTTGTTATAATATTATTTCATGATATCTAATTGGAGCAATAAACTTGAAGGCATATAGTATCAGATAGAATGTTTAATAATCCAATACATCAACATTTTTCCATACTCCCGAGGCCTTGAAAGTTATTTTTCAAAACTTCAGTTCAAAGGTCAAGTATGCTGTCACCATGTTTACCATATTAACAAAAATTAACAAAACGTTCATCTTAATGATGTGTCCTAAATTGTAGTCTCTACAGTAAAACTAGATGATATTACAGTCATTCTAAGCTTTATGGGCGTGGTCGTCTTGGACCCGTGCCTTAATGCCCCTGAGAGTCATGTGATAGGGTCCGGACATGATGGCGTAAGCCGGTCCGGAAAAAGCCGTCCAGACCTACCTAAGATTTTATCTGTTTCGCACTTTCCACTTGCTATATTTATTTGTTTTGCAGGGTTTTTTCCATCGCTTTTTGTAACAAAAAACTGGGGCATATGATAAAATGCTTATTGACTGAGTTAGATCGGGCCGGACTGGAAAACATTTGGCTCTTGGTCATTTGTATGGACCTCGCTGTGCTCGTTCCATACAGCATGACCACGAGCCAAATATTTTCCCATCTGGCCCTCCCACTCAGTCAATAAGTACATAGTCCCATACAAAGCGGTCGCTTACATTCTATTATATATTACTTACAGCTATAATAGGCCTTGAACTAATGTATGCAAAGCATCATCCAGGTTTTATGTATAGAATAATAAATAATAACCAAGTCATTACCTTTATCAACATGAATCATCGTATCATTTCATTGAATCAACAATCATCATAATTAACATATCAACATCATCATATCATCAACATCATCATATCATCAACATCATCCTATCATCAACATATCATCATCATATCATCAACATCATCATATCATCATTATTATCTCATCAACATGATCATCATAATTAACATACAAACATGTATCATCAACATATCATCATCATCATCATCATGATTTTTAACATCAACAACATTGTCATCATTGTCATCATCTCATCAACATGATGAACATCTTTATCATCAACAACATCATCAATGATCGACATATCATCATCATATCCTTATAATCGATATTATTCATTATTGACTTAGTACTGTAAGTAATAAAACCTATGTTTTTTCTTTAGTAATATTTGATCCAGCATCCTTCTACGGTCACCATGAGTTTGAGTTGGCAATTGCTGGCATGTTTGGTGGTTTTAGTACAGAATTCTACAATGCTTATCATCAACTGATTCCCAAAGCTGATGGATTTGAAGAACGTCACAATCTCTATCAGTTGTTTCACTATATAAATCATTGGTGAGTACATGAAATTATACACTAAGGTGGCTCGAATTCGAAGTAGTTTTTTACTGACCACACTTCTGCTTTTCATTCGGCGAATTGATAGACTTATCCTAGACCGATCAAAACGACTTTTGCGCCAAATATCGGGCAAAGATGGAAAATTAGAATCATGTCAACTTCAGCCCGATCGAGGTTTCCTTGGCAACGATAAACAAAGATTGTTGAAATCAGTTTTTCTAAAATCTCAAGATTTCGATGAGCTCTAGACAAGCAACTATATGCATGATAAACTACATACTAAGGCAAAGTAACTGAGACTGAATTCAAACTTTTTGATCGGAGCGATTTTGAATAATTCGCATAAACAATTCCAACGATCTTTGTTTATCGTTGCCAAGGAAACCTCGATCGAGCTGAAATTGATATGATTCTAAATTTCCATCTTTGCCCGATAACTGGTGCAAAAGCCATTTTGATCAGTCTAGGATAAGTCTATTCATAAGTCTATCAATTTTCGCCGAATGGAAAGTGGAAGTAATCATTCATTTCATCATTAACTGCTAGAAATTAAGGGAAAGGGTTGGTGCTATAATGATACCCATGAAGTTCTTCAGGACATTAGCCCTAGAAAGAACAGACAAAGAGATAAAACTATGACCCAGTTGGCTCAGTTGGTTGAGTATCGCTCTGTTGTGCAGTAGGTCATGGGTTCAGTCCCGGCTGCCACACTTGATCTTCATGTTTTTGCGGATAAGGATGTGAAAGCATAGGTCCCATATCTCTCCACACTATATACACTCCCTAACCTGAACTGGAGGGAACGGAACGCTGAAATGTCTATCAGAAAGATGAAAGCTTTCGTCTATGATCGTATTCGTAAAAACACACCATGTAACTCACGGTTCTTCTATGTCAGTTTACAACATTTTACGGTAACTTGTTTCAGCCAATCGAGTGCACGCTATGTGGAGCGTCTAGTTGAATTATGTTAGTCCCCCGAAAAGGGTGAAAGGTGCGACCCTGAAGGATCATGGGGGTTTCTATTTGCAGCCATATTCTTCATGAACGTCTTGTACTAAACAAGAAAATTGCAGTGAAGCAAATTCAAGAAATTCAAAATGAGATGGCCGAAATTTTTTATCGAAATGTCTGGGAATTTGGGTAGAAAGACATGGTAAACAGTATCTGCCATGGCATGACTCTCTGTTATACATACAGTCAATGTCATTAAGGTTGTCCACCTTGGAAAAGCACATTTACACATTTGCACATTTACACTTTTACAAGCGCTGAAATACAACTCTCCACGTGAAATATTATGTATAAGGCCGCAGCATTCTTATGGCAGTATACTTCTACTGAATCTATTGACTCTATTGACTCTGGGTCCATGCGCGCAAAACGAATATTACACGTGATGTTGCAAATGTGTAAACGTGCAAATGTGTAAATGTGCTTTTCCGAGGTGGACAAGACATTGACTGTATACACATCATCATCATCATCACCATCATTGTCATCATCAGTCTCCACAGCCATTTTAGTGCCATATTAGAACATTCAAAAGTGCTGTAATAATTTGTACGCTGTATTGTTGTTTTAGGAATCACTTTGGTAGCAGCTACAGGCCATCCGCCATCAACATTATGAAGTCCCTGACTGCCATTTAACACTGAATAGGTTGCTGTCTTCAGAACGTTTAGATGGATACGATCAACCAAATTTGACAAAGAAAAAAGTGTGTTTTGTTATTATTTTCAAACAGATAATTTGCGGATACTATACTTTTAAGTATAAAACACCCCCCTCCCCCCCCCCCCCCCCCCCCATGACATTAGCACTACTGTCTCTATCCCCCCTTAGAAGTTTTGCTACCATTGCATTACTACAGTAACCAGATGATCAAAAATATACTATTAATGTATGTGTAGCTTCTGGGGTCTTATTACTAACTACAGTATGTGGTTCTATATAATAGCTGATATTGAATTTACACTCCAATGACTCTGAACAAAGGTTTCAAGTTGAGGCTATCGGGTCACGTTTTTGTACTGGCCCGATAGCCTCGACTTGAAACCGTTGTTCAGAGTCATATATTGGAGTGTAACTTCAATATCAGCTATTGTGAACGGTTCTAATTGTGAACACTGTTCAGTTAATGTGTACCCTGGTTACCAGTAGCCTGAGAAGGCGGCTGTTTTCTCAGGCTAGGTTACCAGAGGCTATTCAGTTTTATCTCGCGCCTACGGCTCGAGAGAGAAAAAGTAATAGCATCTGGTAACCAGGGTACACATTAACTGAACAGTGTTCACAATTAGAACCGTTCACAATTAGAACCACATACTGTACAAGTTGTGTCTGTCTCTGGTAGTTACGTATCACTGCAAACAGTGGTGATTAATGATTGTTTATGAATTTTGTAGTGTCTAATATAATAATAAGAGTAGAGAAACTGCTATATTTGAGAGAATTGCTTGTATTTAGTCGTGTTTTCTTGTGTAACACTTAATAAAACCTGGTCTTCACTGTCGCGTAAGCAGTAAATTAACATGTTGTGTCAGGCACGTTTTCACAGAAATATTTAAAGGCCTCTTGTGCTAGCGCTAGTAATCAGATTTAATGCAAACTTCAGGTGAGCAGATATTTGCTGCTCAAGGAAAGGAGGGCTGAGGAATGTGCAAAGGTTAATGTTGAAAAACGATCTCCAGTCTTCCCAGACCAGTGATTTGGGATCCCTGTGTTTTTAAGGAGCACAATAATCTTACCAGACTAGAATGTATCGTAAACCTGAACAGGGGCGGATCCAGAAATTTTGCAAAGAGGGGGCCGCGCGTTCAGGTTGGACATTGGTTTCAGCCAAAGTTGATGTAAATATATTTTTTTTTTGGCAAAAAAGGTATTCGAATTTCCAAAAGGGGGGACGTGCGCCTCTTTCGCCCCACCCGGCTAAATCCGCCCCTTCTGGAAGACGAAAGGAGGAGTGGAAAGCAGCTCACAAACTCAAGGAAGAAGGAGAAGGGACGATGTAGTCCTTGGATCTGAGATTGAGACTGCTTGATTTGAAAAGTTCCTCCCTCAAAAAAATAAAATAAAAAATAATAATATGTTGCCTTGAGTGCACAATTATGTATTGAAAATACCATGCACGTGAACCTGCAGCGCTAACATCACTACAAGGGCCACCAGTACATTTTCATGTGGCTTAGAAGTTGCCAACCCTTCCCCCACCCCCAAAGGAAATTAAAACTCTCGAATTAAACGTCAAGCAAAAATAACATTTTAAGTTTGAGTTTCTGAGTCCAAACTTTATATTGAATTGAAAACTAATTATACAAGAAGGTCCAATATATACCTGTACAAATTGTGTTGTGATCATTATTTTTGATGTGGTTTACCGTGCATGCATGTACTGGTTCAGGTTGAAAAACTTTCGGTGGGCGTAAACGTATCGTAGCAATAGCAAAATAAAAGCCCCCCCCCCCCCCCATAGAGGGGCATTTATTAGAGACACCTACTCGAAAGGGGGCGTTTATTAGAATAGACACGAAAAACAAACGCTGATATTGAAATATTCCTGTTTTTATTCTTTAAATGTCTACAACTGACTCATTAAATTCAGGATCGTATTTTTGTCCGCAACGGAACGCCATACTTGGCTGAAACGAAAATGCACGAGACTATTTGCAGACGTTGAGCGGACAACATGCCGGCGAGTACAGTCAACTCTTTCGTAAGCGGACACCCTCGGGAATTGAAAAAAGTGTCCGTTAGTAGAGCTGTCCGGCCGTTTATGAGAACTATTCCCGTAAGCGGACACCAAAGAATAATTGGGTGGATGTCCGCTTACGGGAAAGTTAATTACGTTTTAATCGGTAGAGAAAAATAGCAACTGAACCGTACACCTTGCTTCCCCGCGGACAAATGGAGATTTGACAAAACCGATCCCCACTGTTCTGTTGCTCTGTAAAAGGTCATATTTTTGTTGATTTATTGCAAATGAAAGGCAAATTCCATTGCCGAAAGTCCATTATTATATGGTGTGTCCGCTTACGAGAGAGCGTAAACAAAAGAAAAATCCAATTTTCATTTTCAAAAGTGTCCGCGTCCGCTTACGAGAGTGTCCGCTTACGGGAATGTGTAAATACAGAGTTTGACTGGGAGGTAAAACGGGGATTTGAAAAGGTGTCCGTAAGTAGAGCTGTCCGCTTACGAGAGTGTCCGTTAGCGGAGAGTTGACAGTATTAAAGAAGGCTCTCAATTTGAACCAAAAATTTGCACAGAATTTAAATTTGTGAAACTTTGTCGCAATTCAAGTCACATGGTCAGTGAACACAGCTGGAAAAGTCTACGAAAACTTCATAAAAAGTGAGTTAAAGTCCGTGTTTATTTGTTTTCCTTCAAAAGATACAATTCCTTATAAATTTAGGTAGTTCTTGCCGGTTCAAAAAACGTATTTTGGCGCCAAAATTGAAACTCGGTGAATGGGCGGCAGAAGTTGGCATAAATACTCGTTAAAAACATTATTATTGGATCTTTTCTAAGTTTATTTGCTTGAGTTATAGTAGCCTGCGTCCTCCTTTTCCCCTCCTCTCCTCAGTCCCCCTCCCCTTCCCCCTCCGATTCCTGCCGATCCCTAGTCCCTCCGACCCGTACCCTTTGGGCCGCCACGCAGGCTAGAGTTATAGGCTTTGCAGAAACATTTTCTCCGGTTTCAAAGACGGAGAAAACTACACCGAAGACATTTGGTCAACATTTAGAAAGCTTTGCCACGGGCAACAGGTCACGTAGAGTCAGTATTTTGGGTAATATTTTCTGATTTTCCATATCGCAGGCCCTCTCAATGTACTTAGGCCTGGTTCAAGCCTTAAATAGCAGAAAAACGAAAAAAATTATTATGTCTAATCATTTTGACTAAACATCACAAAACTTGGCACAGCTTGAGAGTTTTATATCCTCTACTCATTTAAGAGAATGCAATCCAAAACAGCGTATCACGTGGTTAACCACGTGACAAAGAATTTTGAAAACAAAATATAAAATGCGGTCGCCAGTTTAAGAGGAAAGTGAAAGCAAATAGTTGTGTATAATCACGTTTATGATCATCTATTAACCCTCGTTTAGAAAACCTGTCTCCCGCTTTTTGCAAGGAGAATATTTCGGAAAAGAGGTCACGTGACCATTTCATCAGATTATATTTCTCTAGTTTTCTCTTAAACTATATATAATTCCGAGGTTTTCTAAACGCTATCTTGTTTAACTGGTTATCCTTAACTCTATTACGTAAAAGGTATTTCATTGTGAATTGAATTCGCGACTGCATTTAAGAAAAACTATATTTTCCTCCATAAGGTCACGTGACCACATGACGTCACAATTGTTAGATCCAAATTGTCTCAAATCTTGTATATAACCTTATGCCTAAATATGAGTGCCTAAGTAAATTAGAGCAGCGAGTTATTACAAGAAATGTGATTTTCCAAATTGCCTTTTTGAACCAGGCCTTAAGTACCTTGAGCTGGCAAACGGTTTCAACATTGCATTCAACATGCGTTCGATTTTGTTGAACGCTGTTGAATGGAAGTTGAATGTATATTGAACGCGGGGTGGCAAACGGTTTCAACAATGCTTTCAACAACGTTTCCCAAGAGGTATTTCTATTGTTTAAATTAATTAATGCGCAGCAAGACGCCATTCAACATTTTCGAGAACAAAAGAAATGTTGAATCGATGTTGAATGAAAGTTTAAACTCTTTTAAACTTCATTCAACATCGATTCAACACGTTTCAACACGTTCAACATTGTTGAACGCGGGTGGCAAACTGTTTCAACATCGCTATTCAACAAAATCGAACGCATGTTGAATGCAATGTTGAAACCGTTTGCTAAGCTCTCCGAATTTGTTTCTGATGACGTGACACCCCCAACAGTAATCCGAACCCCGACATCTGGTTTTGTTTATGACGTCAGCGAAATGGTGATATAATCGACACCCTAAAATATACCAAAGTAATATTATAATAGAGAGGTTCAACATTTTAATTTCATACCCTAAAAGATACCTAATCGCTTATTTTAACCCCTAAAAGATACCAAAGTAGAGTGCAATTTAGAAAAGCTTGAAAACTAAATAACTAATTAGTACTAAATAGCACTAATGAAACAATAGAAAACAATAGAAATAGCACTATTTAGTACTATTTAAAGTTAGTACTATTTCACGCTTTTCTAAATAGCACTCTAATAAAAAAAAATTATTATAATAGAGAGGTTCAACATTTTAATTTCATATCCTAAAAGATACCGCTTATTTTAACCCCTAAAAGATACGACGAACATCCCCGATACATTTATACGGGAGTCCACCTCCCGGAAATTTGAATCGCCGTAGTTGCCAAACCCCCCCGGGGGGGGGGAGGTACTCCTAATATTTTGCTAATATAGATGTGCGGCGCGTCAGGATCCGGGTTTTAAGCGCGTGAAATTGGTAAAACCGGGTTTGAGTCAGGAAAAAAGGTATTTTCAGTTCTCAAGACAACAAAATCGAATGTAAAAAAATTAAATTACTAATTATAGAATCGTAAGTAAGTAAATGCCTTGTTACACGGTGAAACGTTTTCGTGAAACTTTTTCGTGAAACAGTGCGAGACAGTTTCACCGTGTAACATGTTTGCTGAAACAAATTTCACGAGGTGTGTTACACGGTGCAATGGCTGGTTTTATGAAACGTTTTTGCCTCGAGTTTCACGAAAAAGTAGAAAGAAGTTCTACTTTTCATGAAACTGTCTCGCAACGCAAATTCGAAAAAGTTTCCTGATAACGACCATGTTACACGGTGAAACTCTTTGTGAAACCTGTCTCGCACCGTTTCACGAAACAGTTTCACGAAAAAGTTTCACCGTGTAACAAGGCCTTAAGGTATCAGGATACGTTTTGGACCCCTATGTCTTCGGACTTCGACAACACGCACGCTTTACAATATTTTACCAAAAAAGTATACATTTTCTGAAAGCTGAATAAATGTAGTTTTTGAGTATACTTTCATATTTTTAGATTTTGCATTATAGAAATTGTTAGGCGAGTATACGTGAAATTCGACCGTAGTGCGTTCTAAAAGTTCGATTGCACATGGAATTTAAGTTATGCTTGTGAAAAACACACTAACAGACTCTCGAGATAATGAACTTCAAAACAGTGTCTCAATTTTCCGATATCTGTTTTAGATCAACCGCAATCCTACGCCAAAGTTAAACAATTGATTTTAGAGCTATGTTGTCAACAAATAGGGCCATAACGTTTGAACGAAAATAACATGAAAAAATCGGAGAAACCGTTTTTTAGATCAACTATTGCTGAGCCACCTTGCAAATTTTCAGCGAAATCCATCGAAACCCTAGCGACATTAAGCCTCCGAAAGACGTGCATTTAGCGCTGAAATAGTTCCGAGAAAAGACGCAATTACTGTTTTGGAAGATCAAGCCACACCATGTTTATCCAACACCTAGCGTAATTGAATCTGTCAACCACTTGTCAAGATATCTGGTCAGTATTCAACAAAGGTCGACAGGTCATATGCAAATGACAAAATATCGCAGTAAATTTATTGTGCTCTGGCTTGTTCGAGTATTGCGGGTGCCGGGGCATGTTTTAGTGTGTATGTATTTGTATGGTTTTCTGCTCTGTTTGGGAACGGTTTCTTTGAAGACGAAGTCGACGATCTTCTTCTTGGATGAGAATATAAAGATTTACGTTTTCTTGAGGATGTGTATTTGCTTTTACATGTAAAAAGTTCAAAAGTGTATCGTTGTTTAAAAAAAATATTATGTATAGTTGTTGTATCGTTCGCCGCGTGGTTATGAGTGTCACGTACTGATGCGCTTCGAATGACGTCACAATCCAACCAATTACTGTTGACATATCGTTTCCTGTAGCAAATTAGTCACGATTTTGGTTATCTTCATTTTCTCTGCTTGATTCGTTAAAATTTGTAATTTCTTTTAAAGAAAGTCATACAAAAAGGAAAGCTTATTCAAAATCTTTAAAAATCCGATTTTGGAAATTTTTGCTAAAAAAACATATCCGAGACATTTCCGACATTTCCGTATTTCCGTTCCAAATTTCACAAAAAACGGTTTTTCCGGTCTAGAGCTATATTTTTGGGGGTATTTCCGGGTACCGGTCTGAATCCTGGCGCCGCACATACCCAACCACTTTCCCGGGGAGTACACCCCCCCCCCCCCCCCGGGTGCCAACATCTTGAGCTAAATTTTAAAATGGCTATAACTCGCTCAATTCTCGTCCAAATCGCTTCAAATCTTCACAGGCAATAAAGGAATGATTGAAAAAGATAAAAAGCTACAGACAATTTACTTTATAGAGGCTTTTATTTTACCATTATTATCTTGTCTATTTTATTGACATTATCCACATACATTCTCTTTAATACTGTCAGTACTGATGCACAGCTTGGGCTGCCTGTGCTTGTTTGAGGGCCACAAGTTTATTTATCGCGCAAAAAATCGACGGGTACCGCAATACCGCGAGCCCCCATGTCCCCCTCGGTTCAAGTTTCTCTATTCATTCTAGTTGAGACTGCCTGAAACCATTATTTGCCACGATGACTTTGAATACCAATGCTGATTTCTTGGGCGTTCGGGTTTTCTTTGGGTCCTCAAAGTCTACCTTGTGAATACCAAAGCGAACTTTATACCCAAAAACCCATTCGAAGTTATCCATCAGTGACCATACAAAGTAACCCTTTAGCCTAACGCCATCTATTTTACAAGCCTTAAGTGCTTCATTTACGTATCCTTTGATGGAATGAACTCTGTCGACATCATTTAAGGCTTCTGGACCCTGGAGACTGTCCTCTCCAACACAACTAAAACCATTCTCTGTAATCAGGATCTCTGGGTCATCGTAGTTGTCTTTGATCCAAACCAGGATTTTGCGTATGCCAAATGGCGTAGAGTATGACATAGCGCCTACAAGAGAAGTACAACAAATGACTGACTGTCTAGCTGACTCACTCACTGACTCACTCACTCACGTATACTGGGAAAACACTAGATAGCAATGACCTAAACCAGGTCAAGATTTGAATAACAATAGATGCCTCGTTCTACAAAGACATGTCCTTTGTAGAACGAGGCATATCTAACAATAGTTCCTATTGTTGTACAATAGTTCCTATTGTTATTCAAATCTTGACCTGGTTTAGGTCATTGCTATCTAGTGTTTTCCCGTATACTGACTGTCACCAAGTAAAGGTCTCCGCGACCTCGCCTTATATGATCTGACCAATCACGTTCCGTTCCCAAAAAATAGAATTAACGGCCGATATGATGGGGTACCAGGGATTCCTTCTTCTCTTACCTCATTTTCTCTTGTTGTCACTAGTGTCTATCTCAATCACTGGCTCACTCAATGACGGCTGATTCACTCACTGACTGAACGTACCGACCAACCGATCGATCAGGTTATGTACATCAAGAAGCAGTACAATTCACGTTCTAATTCGACTTATCCACAGTTTCTTACCTTTAGTCCAATGCGACCTCTCGGATTCCTTTATTTCCTGGTCAGTCTTGTAGTCCCAGTTGGTGTCTGGGTTGGAAGCCAATTCTGCATTGTGTTCAGCCACACTCGCAGAATAAAAGTTTAGAGCCACGCAATCTGCTGTACCTTTAATGAACTTCTTTTCTTCATCGCTGAAACTTGGCAATCTTGAAGAAAGACGAGAGAGTTGAATATGAGGACCACAAATATAGCCGATCGCTTAGGGTAGTCTTGGGGTTGATCTTCTCTCCCCCTTCCCTCCCTCCCCTCAGTCCCCTCCCTCCCTTCCCTCTTACGGGAATGCAGTGTCACCCCCTAGCTATAGTCACGGCGTTATTTATGTGTCGCTATGTCATTGTTGATTGTGTTACCTGCACGGCAAACCTTTTGCACGACTTTTCTCTTCAATGGTCTTCTTCATGATTTCTGGATAGTCGCCTTTGAATACAGGGTGAGCAATCCAACCAAGACTCCACTGAATGCCTCGATGTGATGCTTGTTTGTCAGCCTCACTTTCAGTCATGGGTTCAAAATAACTCGAGTATAATACAATCGTTATTTTACCTCCCTGGCTGCTACGGAATTCCTTGTCATAGATGTGCCAAGCTTTAGCATGAGCAAGCAACATGTTATGAGCAGCTGCAAGGAAAATGAATGTACGTTTAGCCGCAGGCCGAAAGGTCCGAAAGTACAATCAGTTTCACGTTGATTCGTACTTCAAAGATTCGCACTTCAGAGATTCTAATCACTGAAATTATACTGGGAGATCAAATCCTCGTTCTCTTTTACATGTAAAACAATGTTTATTCAAGAATGTCCAGGCCGACGTTGCCGGAAATCAAAGTCAAATCAAAGTGTTCGATTTCGTACATTGACCTTGCTAAGTCCGTGGCGTTGATGACGGGCGACCCTAAAACGCGGAATGACGGAAAATCCTAAAACGCGGAATGACGGAAAATCACCGGGCGACCCTAAAACGCGGAATGAAAAAATGTACACATGTTGTCCCTGGATTTCTGGATGTATTCAAGCCAATTTGATATATCATTTGTACATCATCAAAATTATACATCAAAATGATATCTTACTAGCTAGTGCTCGTGTCATCATTCACACAAAAAATGTTCAAAATAACATATATGTACTAACAACACTAAATATTACAAAATTTATGTTCTCATATCGCTGCGCGAACTCGTTTATTTGATATTCCGCGTTTATCATGTCAATATCCCGCTAAAATATCATTCCTGGAGGTGTAGCGTGCACAGTAATACCAAAAAGTCGAGTACGATCTAAACACAACTTTATTCTCGAGAATATTCAAAGACTATACTTAAAACCGGCTCGCAACAACACCCAACATATTGTTGGCAGTTGTTGGTCGACGTTGGCGGTTGTGATCGCACATGGCGACACACATGCCGCTTTGAACTGTACGATGTGATCGTTTTCTATGTTACATCACAGGTAGCCCAATCTATGAGAGGCTTGTTATCGAGCTGTGTATAAGGCTTTGTATGGGACCTTAGTTCATTGGCTTTATTATTTACGGAGTTATCGACCAGAGCCTAAGGTCCCATACAAAGCCTTATACACCTATTTCGAAAAAGGTTGTCAGAGAGAAAGGCGATAGGAGAATGGTGAATGGTCATTCTAAGTCCAGATGGAACTATAGATGTGTATGTATATGCAAATAACCTGACAATTTAGTTCATAAAGCTTTCAGTAATTGTAAGTAATTATTACGAAACCAAAATGGAATAATTTAAACTGACCAGCAGTCAACTTTGGTCTTTGAATAAGCATTCTCCTATCTCCTATCTCCTTTCTCTCTGACAACCTTTTTAGAAATAGGTGTATACAGCTCGATAACAAGCCTCTCATAGATACCTTGGGCTACCTGTGCTGTACATACTGGGGTAAACATTGGCCGACCAGTAAAGTATATTTTCGGCCCTATGTTGTCCGCATAAGCGAGTCAGGCGGGAAATCTGTTTGGATATTTACAAGACCAATGATCCCAGGACGCTAGGACATCAACACTTATTGTTCTATATCGTCAATCATCTGTGCAAAATTACTTCCGTTCCCAGTAAGTGACGGTTAACATCGAGCCATTTGACGATTAAGTTCAAGAGTTTGTTTTAATAAGTATTTTGCAATACCTTTCCTTAGCCAAAATATAGTGCATTATCCTCTTCTAGAGAAGAATAAGATGTTAGTAGAAAAAAAATTGACTTCGATGAAAGGATACCTCAGTTATTTTGAATTTAAATTATTACGTGACTTTGCTTTCCTCCTTTTAGCTTTTGTTTTTAGCTCCGGACCGCGGGAAGCCTGAGGGCGAGTTCGATTCCACAGGACGTGGTTACACAGCTACTGATCGATCGTACGAGTGATGTGCGTGATACAGACTTTGAGAGCTTCTAAATGGCTACAAATATCAAGCATGAGGGCGGGTTTGATTACTGATCGATCGTACAAGCTTCTAAAATGACCACAAATATCAAGTTAGAACTCGATCCCTGTGCTACATGGGTCTAGCCAGGAGCCCATAAGTAGGAGCGTCCATACGGTATTGGATAGTGTCACAGCGTTTTCACAAGTGTGGTTATTTTTAGAACAGTTTTCCCGCGAATTTTGACCAATCAGAGAACGTTTCAGGTATGACGTTTTTTATGAATTTTGATGAGATGGCAGGGTAAAATAAAGATGGCAACCGATAGCGACAAAGAGTATTCTTCAAGTGAACTAAACTACGAATCGTCTAGTGATAGTGAGAGCAGTATTGAGTCATTCGGTGCATCAGAATCAATTGAAAGTGATAGTGGTGACGATTGTGCTTCTAAAGGCATCCAAAGCAAGTGGTTCGAAGAACTCGAACACGAAGGGACCGACTGAGAAGCTGTTGTAGCGTGTGGATGCAAATTTAAGCCGAAGACTTTCAAAGACATATTTTCGTCTAAACTATTTCGTCAGAAAGTGAATTCAATTTATTCTTGGATGTGGTTTAGTGGTATCTTGTAATTATCGTTGTGGAGTTTGAAGACAAGGCTATTCAAAAACAAATTCGCTGAAACTGCATGATGAGCGCCGACAGGACGAGTCACGAGTGAATCAACTAGATTACAAATAAGATTGGTGAAAGTAAGCGTGTTTGTTGTGTCGTTTCTGTTACCTAAAATGACTTAAAAATGGATTGTGAATATTTTTTGTGAGTCTGATTTGAAATATACTTAATAAAAACACGCTTCATTCAAGTTTTGATGTTTAATTTACACACGCTTCACTGTCAATATATAAAAGTTGAGCAAAAATGACTCAAAATTACTTTGTTTTTAAACATTCAGTGACCTTCTTACTGCGGTACTCAGTATTATGCGAACTCAGACATTCAAACAGTCGGCTGGACTTGTCAATTACTCTAGTAATCAAATTCAAAACTCAAACGAATTCAAACCTAAATACATATTCTTCGACCAAATGATCCATAATTTAGCTCAAAATCATATTTGGTTTCCATTTGGTCAGTGGGTCTTCTGACTTTTATTGAGAATCGCAGTAAGAGGTTTTTGACTGGTTGAAGTAAGCCGTGCTTTGAACCATCGGCATCAACATGACCATATGCTCGCGAAGAACTATCGCTTTCAATGCACCTTACTTGACTTTAACTTTGATTTTCTAACGTTTCAGAGACACAACGCTCCATAATACGTTTGCATTTCTCCGTGAAGTTAACATGAACTGATATTTCTGATCAGAAAACACGCGTTCACATTTAATATCTATCCACGAAACTCTGCCACGAAACCGCCAGGCCACTTCAATTCAAATCCTGTAAGTTCAGACTTCGTTCGGGAAACGCAGTCTAGAATTTTAGGTCAAGGTTCAAAGTAGCGGCCTATGGAATCCCGGGAAGTTGTTGTTATGATAAAATTAGGAATCAGACACAAGGAAAACTGAATAATTCTGACTTTTATTTGTTCATTTATTCGGGTCTGTCCGCCATTTTATTTTTGTAGTGAAACCGGAAATGAAACCGTTATACCAGAAACGTTCTCTGATTGGTCAAATGACCTTCTTTCGCGGAAAAACTGTTCTAAAAATAACCACACTTGTGAAAACGCTGTGACATAGACCCAGTATGGAGCATGGACGCTCCTACTTATGGGCTCCTGGTCTAGCTTGTTTTGAGAGTCCGACGCGATAAAGGGATTAAATTGAATGTTATTTTGAATCAGTCATTTAATTTTTTTATATTTTGTTCTATTTTTAGGAGTTGGGGTGATTTTCCGTCATTCCGTGTTTTAGGGTCGCCCGGTGATTTTCCGTCATTCCGCGTTTTAGGATTTTCCGTCATTCCGCGTTTTAGGGTCGCCCGGCGATTTTCCGTCATTCCGCGTTTTAGGATTTTCCGTCATTCCGTCTTTCCGTCATTCCGAGTTTTAGGGTTGCCTTTGATGACGGTCTATTTGCTTTGATGAAGTTTTGAAGTACGATTTTTACGATTCCTTTTCCTTCTGAATGTTTCAAACGTGGAATAACTGAATAAACTTTAATCATTAGATTTCTCAGAAATGTGTTTCATTTTATTGTCCGATACCTTTTAAACGGATTTTTCACGGCGTGACGGCAGTCATGCAGCAAGCACAGCGACATTTCTACCAAAACAAAAATCTACTGGAAAATCAAACCGTCGCTCTCTAGTTTTAGACATAATAATATGTCACATGTAAAACAATGATTATTCAAGAATGTCCAGACCGACGTTGACTGGGAAAATCGGTCAAATAAGAGTACTCGAAAATCATACCCGAACTTGGTATTTTAACCCGGGATTTTACATCTAGACGATTCAGACTAATCTGACGAAGCTGCTGTCTCTTTGCCTTAGATTTCGGAATTCATGCCTTCGATCATTCGGAACACTTTTAAAACACTTTTAAAACACTGAACGACATTTTCACTGACTGATATACTTGACAACACAATCATTGGACACGTATATACCTTTGTAAGGACCTTCAGCCATGTCTTTAATTTCTGGAGGAAACCTTCCGTTGCCATAAGACATCAGACATTCAATTTGCGGTTCATTAATCGTGAACCACAACTTAACATGTTGACCAAGCTCTTGGAAACAAAGCCTAGCATAGTCTCCGAACTTGTTTGCAATCTCTGCGTTCAACCAGCCACCTGTATCCTGTAGGGCTTGCGGCAAGTCAAAGTGATACAGCGTTACAGCGGGTTGGATATTGTTTTCTACAAGTTTTTCGATAAGTTTCTTGTAATACTGCAAACCCAGTGGATTGACCTCGTCTATATCACCACGAGGTAGAACTCGAGACCATGAAATCGAGAATCGGTAATGACTGACACCAAGATTTTTCAAGAGAGCCACGTCGTCGTCAATCTTGTGGTAGCTATCGCACGCTATGTCGCCGTTCTCGTTGTTATGTACCTTGCCTTGTTGATGGGTGAATGTATCCCAAGTACTCGGGCCTTTACCGTCTTCATTCCACGCGCCTTCGATCTGATAAGCGGAAGTGCCTGCTCCCCATATAAAACCATCGGGAAATGTATCGTACAAAAAGCTGCCTTCTTCTTGACTGACCTGCAAATAGAATGTTATTTCTAAAGCGTTAAATGTAGCCGATGTTTGCTGCTCGTACGTGTGATCTGCATGCGCAATACGGGTGCAGTACTCACCGCCATGTTGGTTGTACTAGTGCAGTTCTAGGCTCAAAACCTTGCATGACACTTGCCGTTACTGATATAGCCAATCACCTTTTGACATGGCGAGATCAGTGAAACAATCTATATAGTTTTAGAAGTATGCAAATACATTATTTAAAATTATGGTTTTTAGCGTGACGTGTGTCAATACAAGATGGAGAGGCGAGTGGAGGCCGATTTACAGTCAAACCAGGTCAAGCGTACCACTATACGGTCCATTATTGCAAAAATGAAAGCATTACTCGTTAATTTAACCATTCGAATTCAAATCATTAGTCGACTCACAGGCAAACCACAGTGATAAAGTGACATTTTCTCTAAAAAATACCGAATGACACGTTTTTTAAATACATTTTAGCCCGAGTAAATGCACCATTGTTCCCCACCTTCCCAAAATGATATTTTTTGGCTTTTATGCAAACAAGCTAAGATGCTCAATGAGCGTATACTCGGACATTATGACAAGTAGATCTCTATCTTTGCTCACCAACACACACCATTGGTAGAACAAGCCACAACCATCTCAAAATTGACAGACGAAGAGAAGAGACTATAGACCTTTTGCATAAAGTAAAGTCACTAATCATATGCAGAGCAGATACACGTTTAGCCTCACTCTGACTCAACGAAACAAAAGATCTATCCAACGATGTCATTGTTTTATTGAGTCAGAGTGAGGCTAAGCAAAAGGTCTATAGAGTCATTCTTCCATGACAATCTCCGATACTTGACCCTGTTTTTTGATCATATACGTCCAAGGCACGTTATGACAATGACAGTTGCGTGACGAGGGAGACTTTGTCGGTGTACCGTAAATGCTCGATTAAGCGCCCTGCTTCCAATAAGCGCCCCCCTAGAATAAGCGCCTCCCCCTAGAGGTCTAAAAAATTTATAAGCGCCCTCCTTCCAATAAGCGCCCCCTCCCACTAAAAGAAATTCAGAAACGGTATATGTTTGCTATTTTTATTCACTGTATATGTATTTTACAGTACCGTATATAAGAAAACAGTGAGTTCATCATCTGAGAAAAGAAATAAGCGCCCTGCTTCCAATAAGCGCCTCCCCCTAGAGGTCTAAAAATTTAATAAGCGCCCGGGGCGCTAAATCGAGCATTTACGGTATACATAGATAAAGATCTCGTACGTAATTGGTACGTCTTGAGTTATGGTCAGATCGTTCTGATAACGCCCTTCAAGGCGCGTTTGTTTTTGTCAATCACACGATACAGCACGAGTTTCTACACACTGAGCACTTCTAGTCGGTAGTCGTGAAACGATGAGTTAGCACTTCTATTAACGATGACCCTAGAGCGACAATACTTCGGATTTAGTTTGATATACGCTCTGACCCGTTTAAGCATAGAATTACTTCATTAGGGTTCGGATATCATCGCCCCCGTTTTCAGCCAATCGAAACCCTGGAACAGACATTCCTGACCGATACCATCACATACTTCGCATTTTTTCTTCATTCCGTGACCATGAAAAAATAAAAAATAATAATAATAAAATCTCCATTTTCTAACTCGATCACTTCCTCCGGAAGTGTCCGAGTAATTATAAGCAGCCATTATGAATTATTACAAGGTAGGCAACTTTCAGGATTCCTGTGGTGAATCTCGAAACAAATCTGCTAAATTATATACCAAATCTTGTGAAAACTCATCCCTAAATCCGTCCAGTTACTAAAATACCTTCAGTCTATCATGTCAGCTCAATTGTTTGGTTGTACTTTGAAGAAAATGCTGGTTGGGTCCAAGGAGGCAAAAAGACAGCTTTCGCTTTGTACTATGTGCCGACAGTTATGGCGCGCCGTTTGTTTCAGAATTAATGTTTCGCTTGATTATGGATTTGTCTACCGTGATGTGGTTAGAATACCGTAATGCTACTGTCACATGTCCGGCTTAAAATTTATACTACCGTGATAAATTCACTATACCTTGATAAAGTTTAACAGTACTACCGTAATACACTCACTCTACCTTGATAAACTTTATACTACCGTGATAAAAAAATTCACCTGGGGGTAGGGGTAGATTATACTACCGTGCCGCATTCGGCTCTACCTTGATAAAGTTTTATACTACCGTGATACATTCACTCTACCTTGATAAAGTTTTATACTACCGTGATAGATTCACTCTACCTTGATAAAGTTTTATACTACCGTCATACATTCACTCTACCTTGATAAAGTTTTATACTACCGTCATACATTCACTCTACCTTGATAAAGTTTTATACTACCGTGATACATTCACTCTACCTTGATAAAGTTTTATACTGCCGTGATACATTCACTCTACCTTGATAAAGTTTTATACTACCGTGATACATTCACTCTACCTTGATAAATACGACCTTGATGCGTTTTCTACCTTGATGTAACATAATACAACCTTGATGCGTTTTCTACCTTGACCAGTGTAACGTAAATACGACCTTGATGCGTTTTCTACCTTGATGTAACGTAAATACGACCTTGATGCGTTTTCTACCTTGATGTAACATAAATACGACCTTGATGCGTTTTCTACCTTGATGTAACATAATACGACCTTGATGCGTTTTTTCTACCTTGATGTAACATAAATACGACCTTGATGCGTTTTCTACCTTGATGTAACATAATACAACCTTGATGCGTTTTCTACCTTGATGTAACATAAATACGACCTTGATGCGTTTTGTAGCTTGATGTGACATAATACAACCTTGATGCGTTTTCTACCTTGATGTAACATAATACAACCTTGATGCGTTTTCTACCTTGATGTAACATAAATACGACCTTGATGCGTTTTCTACCTTGATGTAACATAATACGACCTTGATGCGTTTTCTACCTTGATGTAACATAAATACGACCTTGATGCGTTTTCTACCTTGATGTAACATAATACGACCTTGATGCGTTTTCTACCTTGATGTAACATAAATACGACCTTGATGCGTTTTCTACCTTGATGTAACATAAATACGACCTTGATGAGTTTTCTACCTTGATGTAACATAATACAACCTTGATGCGTTTTCTACCTTGATGTAACATAATACGACCTTGATGCGTTTTCTACCTTGATGTAACATAATACGACCTTGATGCGTTTTCTACCTTGATGTAACATAATACAACCTTGATGCGTTTTCTACCTTGATGTAACATAATACGACCTTGATGCGTTTTCTACCTTGTTGTAACATAATACGACCTTGATGCGTTTTCTACCTTGATGTAACATAATACGACCTTGATGCGTTTTCTACCTTGATGTAACATAATACGACCTTGATGCGTTTTCTACCTTGATGTAACATAAATACAACCTTGATGCGTTTTCTACCTTGATGTAACATAATACGACCTTGATGCGTTTTCTACCTTGATGTAACATAATACGACCTTGATGCGTTTTCTACCTTGATGTAACATAATACGACCTTGATGCGTTTTCTACCTTGATGTAACATAAATACGACCTTGATGCGTTTTCTACCTTGATGTAACATATATTATACAACCTTGATGCGTTTTCTACCTTGATGTAACATAATACTACCTTGATGCGTTTTCTACCTTGATGTAACATAAATACGACCTTGATGAGTTTTCTACCTTGATGTAACATAATACAACCTTGATGCGTTTTCTACCTTGATGTAACATAAATACGACCTTGATGCGTTTTCTACCTTGATGTAACATATATTATACAACCTTGATGCGTTTTCTACCTTGATGTAACATAATACAACCTTGATGCGTTTTCTACCTTGACCAGTGTAACGTAAATACGACCTTGATGCGTTTTCTACCTTGATGTAACGTAAATACGACCTTGATGCGTTTTCTACCTTGATGTAACATAAATACGACCTTGATGCGTTTTCTACCTTGATGTAACATAATACGACCTTGATGCGTTTTCTACCTTGATGTAACATAAATACGACCTTGATGCGTTTTCTACCTTGATGTAACATAAATACAACCTTGATGCGTTTTCTACCTTGATGTAACATAATACGACCTTGATGCGTTTTGTACCTTGATGTAACATAATACAACCTTGATGCGTTTTCTACCTTGATGTAACATAATACGACCTTGATGCGTTTTCTACCTTGATGTAACATAAATACGACCTTTAGCCAAAGCCTTAGTTCGTGATACGCATCACAGGTAGCCCAAGCTATTAATGAGAGGCTTGTATCGAGCTATATATAAGAGTTTGTATGGGACCTTAGGCTCTGGTCGATAATTCCGTAAATAATAGGGCAAATAAACTCTAACCTTCCAGTAGTGTTGTTTGTATCCTTATTGATCTCTGGTAGCGATTTCAGGGAAATCCCGCGATTTTTAGGGGGAGAGCTCGGCTAAAAATCGCGGGATTTCCCTGAAATCGCTACCAGAGATCAATAAGGACACAAACAACACTACTGGAAGGTTAGAGTTTATTTGCCCTATTATTTACGGAACTAGACCCTGTCGGCAGGGTTCACTCGTGCCCTGGTGCCGGATTGAACCAGTACATGCTAAGGACCAGAGTAGAATTGGGATCCCTGTGGAAGTGTCAGTGTGGGGGCTTTCTCAGTATATCACCTTCCTGAATTCCTGAAAATTTGAATAACAATAGTTCATATTGTTGTATGCCTCGTTCTACAAAGAGTTCTTGATTTGAATAACAAAGGTTTTTCAGGATAGTGATATACTGACTGAAAGAGCCCAAAGTTTGTATACGAGTTTGATTTTTGCTTGAAAAGTTCCGTTTTCTACCTGGAACCAGCACATGTCGCAGTTATCTTTCGTGATCAATGCGGTATGTTTTATATTTCGCTCTTAGAGTGAAAATATTTGAACATTTATATATAAAAAGTCTAAAAATAGGTATATAAAAATGTATTCAACGAGTAAAGTTCAATGATTCGGATAGTTGTTGTCGGTCGAGTTTTCATTTAGACTTCGAAATATAAAATACCATAAATATAAGCTTGTGGTTTCCTTTCTAGTAGAACACATAGACGTCCAGCTATTCGTGTGCTAATCTTCTTGGACGATAAGGATTTTCACTGAATGTTCGTGTGTGTCAGTTGTATAATTGGGCTTCCTGTGGTCACAGGTAGCCCAAACGTAGAAATCAGTGGATCGTGACGTCTTTGGATTTCGTTCGGTTGGATCAGGAATGAGCTCTGATAAAGCCTTCAAATGGTATGAGATTCTCAAATATGTATTCACAACAGTAGTCTGAAAATTAAAGAACACGTTGGTGTAGAAATCTGAGCGAGAAATTGTGTTTTTGAGTGGTTTTGAGCGATTCGAAAAGCTTGGTTCAACCGGTCATTTTATAGTTTTGAGTATGAGTTTGTTTGTTTCTCAAAAGCATTATTTTTCTATAAGGCGTTCCCTAAAAAATAATAGAAATAAAGAATAATAGTGTTGAAGTCCCCTGTGTAGTTTTCTTGAGGTTTTGAGTTGTATTTTAATATTCGATGTTGGTCCGAGTTGTCTTGTGAATTTTGATTTGTTGACGAGCGCTGAACAGCGACCGATGAAGGCCGAAGTTAGGATTTGTGTGCAATTTCTAAGCCGTGGTGGATGCCTGGGCTCTGACTTGTTGCTTTATACCTCGTCTTTTTATCCTTCATTTGGCCAACACATTTAATTTAGCCGCTTTTTAGATCGGGAATCACGACTCCTATATAACACATTGCGCATGTGCGAGACAATTCAGTAGTACAAGACCCTATGCTTTCGCTAGACACACACCCCATTTGCCCTATCTGATTTGATTTGATTTTGACTTTATTTTTAGTGACGATTGTCTATGGAATTAGTGGTCATGAGTAGTGTTTTGGATTTGACAATGTCCCACATCGATTGGAAGAGAGATACATTTCTGTATATAAATGGTTCCAATACATGTATTCTAGGCCCCGGTATCTGGGCTAGGCGTTGCAAACCTTCTCCCCTTGCCCTCCCCCTTCGCTGATCCTCAACCCTGTCCCCTATTTATATTTGGGTCTCGATAGCATGTGACCGGATATTGCACAACTTTGCGATTTTCTGACATTGAAAAAAAAAAAAAATACGCGTTGGGTTTTATAACTCGTGCGGCCTACGGCCTGGGCACGAGTAATTATCGACCAGAGCCTAAGGTCCCATACAAACTCTTATATATAGCTCGATACAAGCCTCTCATTAATAGCTTGGGCTACCTGTGTACGCATAAGGTGTATGCAATTCTTGTCCATGTAAATCGCCATGTTCGAAGGTACTCAATTTGAGTTAGATTAATTATAAGTTTTGGCCTTCCAACAGTGCCTTTTCTATTTACAAGAACTTCAGAAATGGTTCTGTAGCTATACGTTGTACAGTCTATTGAAAATAGCTGTTTCTCGACTGCATCAATACGAACTTGTATGGCATTACTTAAGGGTTTAAGCTTTGTAACAATGTCCGATCTTGCAATCGCACTTTCGTCCAAGCCACTTTCTCTGTCTTCAGAAGAAGCAACTATTATCCTCTCACAAGCAGTTCTATTTGTTTGTAATCGAAGTAAAAAATCCTGAAGCCCATTTGAGTCCGACGAATGAATCGGCCTCCGTTCTACTTCAGAACAAAGTCTAAAGACTATAATAATAATAATAATAAAGCCTTTATTTTACGAGGGTAAAATACATCAATAAACTCAGTGAATTCCATCAGTATGTCACCGGAAACCACAAATACAACAAGCCTGTTACACGTCGATGTCTGACCTTTTGAAGTATGACTTTTACGATTATTTTCTTTCTGAATTTTTCAAATATCGAATAACCGAAACTTCAATCATCATATTATTTAGAAATGTGTTTTTCCGCTGATAGGTTACGGGATTTTCTTTTGTAATTATTAAATTCAACCAGGTATATAACTCCGTATAACTGCTACGATTACCCAAGAATGTCCAGGCAGACGATGAGGGAAATTGGTTAAATAAAAGTGATCAAACATCATTTCCAAACTCCGTTTTAGTCAATGATATGACGAATTTGTTGTTCCTAGTATTATGTTACATCAAGGTCGTATTTATGTTACATCAAGGTAGAAAACGCATCAAGGTCGTATTATATGTTACATCAAGGTAGAAAACGCATCAAGGTCGTATTATGTTACATCAAGGTAGAAAACGCATCAAGGTTGTATTTATGTTACATCAAGGTAGAAAACGCATCAAGGTCGTATTTATGTTACATCAAGGTAGAAAACGCATCAAGGTGGTATTATGTTACATCAAGGTAGAAAACGCATCAAGGTGGTATTATGTTACATCAAGGTAGAAAACACATCAAGGTGGTATTATGTTACATCAAGGTAGAAAACGCCGATCAAGGTCGTATTTATCAATGAATGTATCACGGTAGTATACCACTTTATCAAGGTAGAGTGAATGTATCACGGTAGTATAAAACTTTATCAAGGTAGAGTGAATGTATCACGGTAGTATAAAACTTTATCAAGGTAGAGTGAATGTTTCACGGTAGAATAAAACTTTATCAAGGTAGAGTGAATGTATCACGGTAGAATAAAACTTTATCAAGGTAGACTGAATCTATCACGGTAGTATAAAGCTTTATCAAGGTAGAGTGAATGAATGTATCACGCGGTAGTATAAAACTTTATCAAGGTAGAGTGAATGTATCACGGTAGAATAAAACTTTATCAAGGTAGAGTGAATGTATCACGGTAGTATAAAGCTTTATCAAGGTAGAGTGAATGTATCACGGTAGTATAAAACTTTATCAAGGTAGAGTGAATGAATGTATCACGGTAGTATAAAACTTTATCAAGGTAGAGTGAATGTATCACGGTAGAATAAAACTTTATCAAGGTAGAGTGAATGTATCACGGTAGTATAAAACTTTATCAAGGTAGACGGTGAATGTATCACGGTTAGTATAAAACTTTATCAAGGTAGAGTGAATGTATCACGGTAGAAAAAAAATTATCAAGGTAGAGTGAATGTATCACGGTAGAATAAAACTTTATGAAGGTAGAGTGAATGTATCACGGTAGTATAAAACTTTATCAAGGTAGAGTGAATGTACTCACGGTAGTATAAAACTTTATCAAGGTAGAGTGAATGTATCACGGTAGTATAAAACTTTATCAAGGTAGAGTGAATGTATCACGGTACTTTTATAAAACTTTATCAAGGCGAGTAGAGTGAATGTATCACGGTAGTATAAAACTTTATCAAGGTAGAGTGAATGTATCACGGTAGTATAAAACTTTATCAAGGTAGAGTGAATGTATCACGGTAGTATGAACTTTATGAAGGTAGAGTGAATGTATCACGGTACTTTTATAAAACTTTATCAAGGTAGAGTGAATGTATTACGGTAGTATAAACTTTATGAAGGTAGAGTGAATGTATCACGGTAGTATAAAACTTTATCAAGGTAGAGTGAATGTATCACGGTAGTATAAAACTTTATCAAGGTAGAGTGAATGTATCACGGTAGTATAAAACTTTATCAAGGTAGAGTGAATGTATCACGGTTAGTATACAACTTTATCAAGGTAGAGTGAATGTATCACGGTAGACTGATAAAACTTTATCAAGGTAGAGTGAATGTATCACGGTAGAATAAAACTTTATGAAGGTAGAGTGAATGTATCACGGTAGTATAAAACTTTATCAAGGTAGAGTGAATGTATCACGGTAGTATAAAACTTTATCAAGGTAGAGTGAATGTATCACGGTAGTACTGAAACTTTATCAAGGTAGAGTGAATGTATCACGGTTAGTATAAAACTTTATCAAGGTAGAGTGAATGTATCACGGTAGACTGATAAAACTTTATCAAGGTAGAGTGAATGTATCACGGTAGAATAAAACTTTATGAAGGTAGAGCGAATGTATCACGGTAGTCATAAAACTTTATCAAGGTAGAGTGAATGTATCACGGTAGTATAAAACTTTATCAAGGTAGAGTGAATGTATCACGGTAGTATAAAACTTTATCAAGGTAGAGTGAATGTATCACGGTTAGTATAAAACTTTATCAAGGTAGAGTGAATGTATCACGGTAGACTGATAAAACTTTATCAAGGTAGAGTGAATGTATCACGGTAGAATAAAACTTTATGAAGGTAGAGTGAATGTATCACGGTAGTATAAAACTTTATCAAGGTAGAGTGAATGTACTCACGGTAGTATAAAACTTTATCAAGGTAGAGTGAATGTATCACGGTAGTATAAAACTTTATCAAGGTAGAGTGAATGTATCACGGTACTTTTTAAAACTTTATCAAGGCGAGTAGAGTGAATGTATCACGGTAGTATAAAACTTTATCAAGGTAGAGTGAATGTATCACGGTAGTATAAAACTTTATCAAGGTAGAGTGAATGTACTCACGGTAGTATAAAACTTTATCAAGGTAGAGTGAATGTATCACGGTAGTATAAAACTTTATCAAGGTAGAGTGAATGAATGTATCACGGTAGTATAAAACTTTATCAAGGTAGAGTGAATCTATCACGGTAGTATAAAACTTTATCAAGGTAGAGTGAATGTATCACGGTAGTATAAAACTTTATCAAGGTAGAGTGAATGTATCACGGTTAGTATAAAACTTTATCAAGGTAGAGTGAATGTATCACGGTAGACTGATAAAACTTTATCAAGGTAGAGTGAATGTATCACGGTAGAATAAAACTTTATGAAGGTAGAGTGAATGTATCACGGTAGTATAAAACTTTATCAAGGTAGAGTGAATGTACTCACGGTAGTATAAAACTTTATCAAGGTAGAGTGAATGTATCACGGTAGTATAAAACTTTATCAAGGTAGAGTGAATGAATGTATCACGGTAGTATAAAACTTTATCAAGGTAGAGTGAATGTATCACGGTAGTATAAAACTTTATCAAGGTAGAGCCGAATGTATCACGGCCGAGTATAAAACTTTATCAAGGTAGAGTGAATGTATCACGGTAGTATAAAACTTTATCAAGGTAGAGTGAATGTATCACGGTAGTATAAAACTTTATCAAGGTAGAGTGAATGTATCACGGTTAGTATAAAACTTTATCAAGGTAGAGTGAATGTATCACGGTAGACTGATAAAACTTTATCAAGGTAGACTGAGTGAATGTATCACGGTAGAATAAAACTTTATGAAGGTAGAGTGAATGTATCACGGTAGTATAAAACTTTATCAAGGTAGAGTGAATGTACCCCGAATGTACTCACGGTAGTATAAAACTTTATCAAGGTAGAGTGAATGTATCACGGTAGTATAAAACTTTATCAAGGTAGAGTGAATGAATGTATCACGGTAGTATAAAACTTTATCAAGGTAGAGTGAATGTATCACGGTAGTATAAAACTTTATCAAGGTAGAGCCGAATGTATCACGGCCGAGTATAAAACTTTATCAAGGTAGAGCCGAATGTATCACGGTAGTATAATCTACCCCTACCCCCAGGTGATTTTTTTTATCACGGTAGTATAAAGTTTATCAAGGTAGAGTGAGTGTATTACGGTAGTACTGTTAAACTTTACATGGCCAGAAATTCCGGTCATCCTGATCGGCAGCCAGTCAGCGGTTTCACCCAAGTGAGAATCAAATTAACGAATAATTTTTACAAAGAAATGTATATGTTTGTTCAAACCATAGCAAATATAATCGTACCCGTTCAATATTTCTAATTTTCCCAGGTGGATATAGTTTCTTCGATATCTTTTTAACGTATATAAAGACAAATAACATTCAAAATCAAGTTCTTTACCTTTCCTTTATTCAGTTTTCTATAATACTACAATTCTCACGCAAAGCGACATACATGATCACCAAATCATTGACAAATTGGTCATCAATCGGTTCAATCGATGTGAGTCTTGGCCGGATTGCAAGATAATCCATTGCTTCATCAAATTTTCCCAGGTGGATTCGTATAATAGACATATTATTTCTTCTAGATCCATTAAATTAAACTGGTTTACTGCTCTATAAACCTTTCCTTTTTGACTTCAAACTTTACACTTTTTGGGAGTTGTAATAGAGTCATCTTGTGAAGTAATGAACCTTGAAACTTGGACATTTTAACCGAACTGCTGCATGTTTGGCATCAAACTAAAGCTCAGACATCCATCTTTCAGTGCCGTAAAGATCCATGGGATAGCTGTTAAAGCACAGGCATACCGTCGAAATTAGTTTGATTTCTCCGAGTCCGTTCCTGAGGGCGCTTGGGCTCCCTGTGCTATTCATTGATTTCGTCGACATGAGCCAGTATTTCGCTTCTAAAATATTTATTCGATAATATTGAGCTCTAAATATACCTTACACATACAGTTTGCTAGTTGTTTTCAATTCGAATGGTGTTTAATTCACTAAAGCAGCCTTCTTGAACGTGTTTAGGAGCGAATTTGACTGACACTCGAAGTCATACTTCCAAATGAAAACCGTTGCGTGACTTCCGGCTCAGGATGACCGGAATTTCTGGCGATGTGATCAAGGTATAGTGAATTTATCACGGTAGTATAAATTTTAAGCCGGACAGAAAGCATTTTAGTCAAGGTGTGACAGTAGCATTACGGTATTCTAACCACATCACGGTAGACAAATCCATAATCAAGCGAAACATTAATTCTGAAACAAACGGCGCGCCATATAGTTATAGGCTTCGACCAGCGCAGTCCTGGTGGGGACGAAAATGTGGAAAAATTCGCCTTGATCTCTCGGATCGAATGCTGAAAAGATATTTGATCCGAGGTCTCCGAGGATCATGTTTTTTGAACAAGTTTAAATGGTTTGATCTTTGGGATCAGTCTTTTCAGTGAAGATTTCCTCTTAACAGTTGGGCTTCCTGTGGAAAGCGCAGCTCGTCCCCAATCCCTCTCATCTCGTTATGACAATATGGCGGACGCGAGAAGACCAGAAGAAGAAGCGACAAATCTTCTCGCGTCCGTCATATAACGAGATGTGAAGGCCCTGGTTGGGGTGAGGTTGCACTCTGTTAAACTTGACCGATCACGAGCGAGTTGGATCGAGCAGAAATGATTGTGTTTTACTGTTCATTTGTCAGTTTTTAAACCGTTCAAGTAAGTATTTTGTTTTCTGTGAATTTATCATCGCAATTAGTAACGTTAGCTGAGTATATGAGGTCCGTATATGATCCCAGTGGATTACCTGTGTTAACTATGACGTTAGCTGAGTATATGAGGTCCGTATATGATCCCAGTGGATTACCTGTGTCAACAATGACAGGGAATTGCGACTGAAAAAGCCCCTCTTCCCCACCAATAGACCAAAGCTAGCCTCCCCCCTCCCCCGATAGCCCCCCTCCCCGCATTTTCTTCATATAATAAAAATAACTGTACGTTAGAACTCCACCCAGAACAATAACATGTTTCACATTTTTAATCTCACTCAGTGTGCAAACTCCAACTTGCCCCTAAAATTGTGATTTTTAAACAACCTCCCTCCCCCCCCCCCCCCCCCCCCCCCCCCCCCCCCCCCCCCCCCCCCCCCCCCCCCCCCCCCCCCCCCCCCCCCCCCCCACAACTCCCTCCCTCCCCCTCACGACCACCACAACCTCCTCCACCACCACAACTCCCCCCCTCCCCCCTCCCCACCACAACCCCCCCCCCCCCCCCCCCCCCCCACCCACCCCCCCACAGGCCAAACCCCCCCCACAGGCCAAACCCCCCCCCACAGGCCAAACCCCCCCCACAGGCCAACCCCCCCCACAGGCCAAATTAATGGACAACTCTGTGATGACAAATCTTGCCTGACAGATCATTTGGGAAAATCCTGTTTCCTAAACATCAAAATAATACTCAATAAGGCCATGTTATTTTATTTATTTTATTTTAAACTGTGCATTAATTAATATACAACAGTTTTATTACAACAATAATAATAATAATATATTATGAGTTTCTATTTACACCAAGTTCATGTTGTTCATGAATAACTCTGACTGATTTTAATTGCCGGATTTTTACAGTTTATTTCAAAAGTAGTATGATGGATTAATTAAACATCCATTATTTTGAAAATTCAGTTGTATATTTTTTTGAAGTTTTCATTTTTTTATTGTTTATATTGTTTTATTTTTCTGCTTTTCTTGATAACTATTTACAAATAAATTAATATCTTTGCTGGTTGAACCATTATTTTGGACTCAGATTCCTCCTCATTCCACCAGTAGATGATTTCCTTGCTCCTGCAAGTTCAAAAGAAAAAGAAAATTGAAATTCTCCAACATACTATCCTGGGTTGTTGGAGCGAGAGTAAACTAAGCTCTGGAACTCGGCTGGGTACCAACATACTGTACCCATGAATTGGACCAGACTGGAAAGAGATATCATAAACTAAGCTCTGGAACTCAGCTGGGTACCAACATACTGTACCCATGAATTGGACCAGACTGGAAAGAGACATCATTACAAATAATGGTACCTATTTTAATAATCCAGGGCAAGGATTGATGAAGGTATCCCAAGTATTGTTAACATTTACCACTGTTTTAAAACAATACTTCTTATCAATTCATGAATCCAGGGCCAGGTTTGTAAAAAAAGTGGCAAGGTACACCCATCCTGCCCTCCTGCTCAAAACCCACCCACAAAATAGTTGATTGCAGGTGCTTACCAGATGATGGAGATGGAGGTGGTGATGGGAGATATTGGCCAACTGCAGGACTGGGGGTCCTGTTTCTGCCCAGACTGCTAGTCTTACTACCCTGACTGCTGTGACGTGGTGATGGACTACTAATGGTCCTCAGCCCTGATGACCTACCAGAGGATGGAGAATGAGGTGGTGAAGGGAGATGTTTTGGACTTTGGGTCTTCCTACCACCTGTAGGGCTGTCAGTTGTGGCAACTTTACTGACACTTAGCTGGTTAGGACTGCTGAGACGGTGTGATGGACTGCTGGCAGTCCTCAGCCCTGATGACCTACCAGACGATGGAGACTGAGGTGGAGAAGGGAGATGTTGTGGACTTTGGGTCTTCCTACCACCTGTAGGGCTGTCAGTTGTGGCAACCTTACTGATGTTTAGCTTGTTGGAACTGCCAAGAGGAGAAGCAGCCTTTGAACTACCACTGTGTGGACTAATTAGCCTTCTTGTTTCTCCATCGTTAGGGCTAGGACTGTAAGTGATTGGAACCTTAGAGTCACTAGTAGTCACATTGATAGCAGATTGGTTGGAACTGTTGGCATCCACATGTGGTAAAGTGAGAGATACAGTCTTGGCAAGATTGGTGTCAGACTCTAATATATTTCTGATTAACCTGTTGAGGCTACTTTGTGACTCCAATGATGTGTCCTGTTGACAAAGATTTTACATTGAATATTTGATGGTAATGAAAATCTATAAATTCCATTTCTTTGCCAGTTTCGAAGTCTACGCTTGGCCCTTGCCCAACTCAGGCTCTTTCTCAATCTCGCTTGATTGTATAGCATTTAGTAAAACATATAGTATCTCATATAAGTGTACATGCTGTTTCAAAAAACGTCTTGTCAGAGGTATAGCAAGGCATACTGGCAACAATGTTGTTTGAAGCAGCATTTACAAACACGTTCTTGATACAAGTACAGTATGTGTTGTACTTACTTTGGTTTGGTTGCTCACAGAATCCTTCTTCAAAACATCTTTGGATAGCTGTTTGGAAGAAGCAGTCAATTCTGGCTGCATATTTCTTGATGAAGTTGATTTGTGGCCGGTCTTAGATGCAACTCTTGATGCATGCTGATGACCTCCAGTTGAACTCTTGGAATTATTGATGGCTGCTTTTGAGGACCCTTTGATCTCCACCTTGGGACCAAAGGAGACAGTCTTTTTGACATCAGCCTTGGAGACGCCAGAAGCTGTTTTTGAAAGAGTTTTAGACACAGTCGTAGAATTGCCAGGTCTGTTGGTCTTGGAGACTCCAGAGTTAGTCTTTGAGATGCTAGATAGACTTAGAGGCACCAGACACACTCTTGGTAAGACCAGATGCAGCCTTAGAAGAACCAGGTGTTGTCTTGGAGACACTAGAGGCAGTCTTGGAGTCTGTAGAAGTAGACTTAGAGACACTAGATGCAGACTTAGAGGCACCAGACACACTCTTGGTAAGACCAGATGCAGCCTTAGAAGAACCAGGTGTTGACTTGGAGACACTAGATGCAGTCTTGGAGACTGTAGAAGTAGACTTAGAGACACTTGATGCAGACTTAGAGGCACCAGACGCACTCTTGGTAAGACCAGGTGCAGCCTTAGAAGAACCAGGTGTTGTCTTGGAGACACTAGAGGCAGTCTTGGAGACTGTAGAAGTAGACTTAGAGACACTTGATGTAGACTTAGAGGCACCAGACACACTCTTGGTAAGACCAGATGCAGCCTTAGAAGAACCAGGTGTTGTCTTGGAGACACTAGAGGCAGTCCTGGAGACTGTAGAAGTAGACGTAGAGACACTTGATGCAGACTTAGAGGCACCAGACACAGTCTTGGTAAGACCAGGTGCAGCCTTAGAAGAACCAGGTGTTGTCTTGGAGACACTAGAGGCAGTCTTGGAGTCTGTAGAAGTAGACTTAGAGACACTAGATGCAGACTTAGAGGCACCAGACACACTCTTGGTAAGACCAGGTGCAGCCTTAGAAGAACCAGGTGTTGTCTTGGAGACACTAGATGCAGTCTTGGAGACTGTAGAAGTAGACTTAGAGACACTTGATGTAGACTTAGAGGCACCAGACACACTCTTGGTAAGACTAGATGCAGCCTTAGAAGAACCAGGTGTTGTCTTGGAGACACTAGAGGCAGTCTTGGAGTCTGTAGAAGTAGACTTAGAGACACTTGATGTAGACTTAGAGGCACCAGACACACTCTTGGTAAGACCAGATGCAGCCTTAGAATAACCAGGTGTTGTCTTGGAGACACTAGAGGCAGTCTTGGAGACTGTAGAAGTAGACTTAGAGACACTTGATGTAGACTTAGAGGCACCAGACACACTCTTGGTAAGACCAGATGTAGCCTTAGAAGAACCAGGTGTTGTCTTGGAGACACTAGAGGCAGGCTTGGAGACTGTAGAAGTAGATTTAGAGACACTAGATGTAGACTTAGAGGCACCAGTTGTTGTCTTGGAGACTCTTGAGGCAGTTTTGGAAACACCATGTAAGGTGGAGGCTCTTGGCTTGGATATTCCTGCTGAACCCTTGGCAGCTCCTTGTGTTCTATTGTGGGCACTAGCTTTAGACACTGGAGAATCGTTAAGCTTGTCTTTGCTGGAAACATTGCTTGGTTTTGCTGTAACCATGACTGTTTTGGAAGAAGTAGATTTTCTCACTTCTGCAACCCTGGACTGTTTAGTGGCAATGCTTCCAACACGTTTAGAAGACAAGGCCTTCTTTGTGGAACTTGTAGTTTCAGGCATTTTCTAAAAGATTTAATATCATAATAATTAGAAAGCAGCAACACACCCATATGTATATATGTCAACAGACAATAGATGTTATCAAGAGGGAAACTTGAGGTCCAGAATAAACAAACAAACAGATTTGACTCATGTAAGTATTCAAGCTCATAAAAGACATTTTCAAACAAAGAATTCCAAATCATCATTTTGACACTTGCAAAATCATGACTACAAACCTCAAGTGTGATAGCAGTGCCTTTCACAATTAGCTCATGATCTTGTGATGAATCATCAGACGTTGATGCCTTGTCAGCCTCTGGTGTTTCAACAGCTTGACTTGACTCATTTGATGCTTTGTCATCTGCTTTGTTGTTTTCACATTTATCATCTGCAACTAATGGGACTGGAATCAATACAAAGTAAGTAACATTTACATACTTTTTATAAATAATTATTATTTAAACAAGTCTAACATTGCACACAATGTTTTAACTAAAAGTACCACCAGTGAATCATGCACATACAATCAAATGTTCATCATACTGTACCTTGTGCTTCCTTGAGGCCATCTTCTACAAGTATTTCAGATGTTGCATCTTCCACTGCATTGTTGACAAGACGTAATGTTACAGAATCAAGTGCTTGGTCTTTAGCGTCTTGTGCATCATCAGCTTTAAATAAAGGTTAGAGATTAACAGAATGGTCTTGTCTGAATTACAGTATATTCATGTTGTACCACACCTTGTGTGTCCTTGATGCCATCTTCTACAAGTATTTCAGATGTTGCATCTTCCTGGGCATTGTTGACAAGACATGGTGCTTGGTCTTTAGCGTCTTGTGCACCAACAACTTTAAATAAAGGTTAGAGATTAACAGAATGGTCTTGTCTGAATTACAGTATATTCATGTTGTACCACACCTTGAGTGTCCTTGATGCCATCTTCTACAAGTATTTCAGATGTTGCATCTTCCACTGCATTGTTGACTAGACATGGTGCTTGGTCTTTAGCGTCTTGTGCACCAACAACTTTAAATAAAGGTTAGAGATTAACAGAATGGTCTTGTCTGAATTACAGTATATTCATGTTGTACCACACCTTGTGTGTCCTTGATGCCATCTTCTACAAGTATTTCAGATGTTGCATCTTCCTGGGCATTGTTGACAAGACATGGTGCTTGGTCTTTAGCGTCTTGTGCACCAACAACTTTAAATAAAGGTTAGAGATTAACAGAATGGTCTTGTCTGAATTACAGTATATTCATGTTGTACCACACCTTGTGTGTCCTTGATGCCATCTTCTACAAGTATTTCAGATGTTGCATCTTCCTGGGCATTGTTGACAAGACATGGTGCTTGGTCTTTAGCGTCTTGTGCACCAACAACTTTAAATAAAGGTTAGAGATTAACAGAATGGTCTTGTCTGAATTACAGTATATTCATGTTGTACCACACCTTGTGTGTCCTTGATGCCATCTTCTACAAGTATTTCAGATGTTGCATCTTCCACTTCATTGTTGACAAGACGTGGTGCTTGGTCTTTAGCGTCTTGTGCACCAACAACTTTAAATAAAGGTTTGAAATTAACAGAATGGTCTTGTCTGAATTACAGTATATTCATGTTGTACCACACCTTGTGTGTCCTTGATGCCATCTTCTACAAGTATTTCAGATGTTGCATCTTCCTGGGCATTGTTGACAAGACATGGTGCTTGGTCTTTAGCGTCTTGTGCACCAACAACTTTAAATAAAGGTTAGAGATTAACAGAATGGTCTTGTCTGAATTACAGTATATTCATGTTGTACCACACCTTGTGTGTCCTTGATGCCATCTTCTACAAGTATTTCAGATGTTGCATCTTCCACTTCATTGTTGACAAGACGTGGTGCTTGGTCTTTAGCGTCTTGTGCACCAACAACTTTAAATAAAGGTTTGAAATTAACAGAATGGTCTTGTCTGAATTACAGTATATTCATGTTGTACCACACCTTGTGTGTCCTTGATGCCATCTTCTACAAGTATTTCAGATGTTGCATCTTCCACTGCATTGTTGACAAGACATGGTGCTTGGTCTTTAGCGTCTTGTGCACCAACAACTTTAAATAAAGGTTAGAGATTAACAGAATGGTCTTGTCTGAATTACAGTATATTCATGTTATACCACACCTTGTGTGTCCTTGATGCCTTCCTCGAGCTGTACTTCAGATAGTGCTTCGTCTATCACATGTTGAACAAGCTTTGCTGCTACAGATGGAATTGCTTGGTCCTTAGCTTTTGTGACATCTGTTTTCACAGGAAATTCATGTCATAAATAATTTATAATAACATTATACACACATTTGAGTGAATGGTATCGTGACATCAAGATTATATGCATGTTTTCATTGAAGCCATCTTCAAACATCACCTCCCTGCCATATTCACTCTGTTTGAAATTCATTAGACTAGATTATTACTATAATAATTATTATTCTTATTTTAATAATATTATAATTATTAGTAATGTAGTTCGTAAGGTTTCATCAAGTGTAAAAAGACATCTGGGCTCAGTCTTTTTACGCTTTATTTATATATTGTATATTGTATATTTATTTATTGTTATAGTCGAGCATTTTTAACATGAGCCTCTGGCTCGGGAGATTGGGTAACCACTCCCTACGTTATCGACTTCAAATAAATTATTATTATTATTATTATTGATGAAACATTACGAACTACATTACTAACAATTACCAAGCGACAAATTACCATATAAATTATAATTATAATTTTATTATGTTGATGATGATGAAAATGATGATGATGATGCTAGTGCTTGTTCTTGAAGTTCTATCATTATTATTATTATTATTATTATTATTATTATTATTATTATTATTATTATTATTATTATTATTATTATTACATTTGTATCATCGACAGAACTACAGGTACAAGCATCTGCATCATCCAAACTGGCTGGAAACTTTGATGTCATCTTCAAGCAGTACTTGAATACTTCTGCAGCAGCAAAGCTTAACAGCAAGTGCGATATAAGATATTCTATTGCATGTACAGTAAGCTTTGCTGCTACAGATGGAATTGCTTGGTCCTTAGCTTGTGTAATAACATATCTGAAAATGATGGTTTTCAAATTACTACTCAACAATGACTGATACCTGACAAGCTTCTAGTTTGAAGTTGCAGTCGTGATCTTCTAAAGGCAGGTGTTGGTGGTTTAGGAGTTGAAGGAGGTCTTGGAATCTGCACCAAGTCTTCATTGCTTAGAGAAGGGACCAGTCTAATAAAGGTAATGGTCATTGTTTAATATATCAAATCACTACTAAGTCCTACCCGTATGACTAAATTTGTTTTATTGAACTGATAATATAAGTAGATGTAATCATACAGGTTCGAGTTCAATTTGGGAATATTATTTGCACGAGAGTGTTTTTCAAAGAGTATCAAAATTGCACGAGCCCGTAGGGTGAGTGCAATTTGAGCTCTTTGAAAAACACACGAGTGCAAATTATTCCAAATTAAACAATTTGCACTGCAGTGCAAATTACCTTTCAACTGCACTGCTCTTAGCCAATCAGAATCAAGATTTTTTTTCATGAATATTATTATAACTATAATATTGGAAGGTATTGGGAGATCTCAAACAGAGTGTCCAATGAATATAATGTACTAAAAACAAATAGCTTTTTCATTACCTAACGCTTCTTCTTGATCCACACAGACTCTCAAACATGTAACTGCTGCTGCTGCTGCTGCTAACAACATCATCCAAAGGTGGTGGAGATGGAAGTTGCTTTTGAGCAATCTAAACAAAGAAGTAAATAAAATGAATGAATATGAATGAATAAATAGATAAATGTTGAATAAATAAACAACTTATTATTTTATTGATTTGTTTATCAAACAAAGAAGTAAATAAAATGAATGAATAGGAATGAATAAATAGATAAATGTTGAATAAATAAACAACTTATTATTTTATTGATTTGTTTATCAAACAAAGAAGTAAATAAAATGAATGAATAGGAATGAATAAATAGATAAATGTTGAATAAATAAACAACTTATTATTTTATTGATTTGTTTATCAAACAAAGAAGTAAATAAAATGAATGAATAGGAATGAATAAATAGATCAATGTTGAATAAATAAACAACTTATTATTTTATTGATTTGTTTATCAAACAAAGAAGTAAATAAAATGAATGAATAGGAATGAATAAATAGATCAATGTTGAATAAATAAACAACTTATTATTTTATTGATTTGTTTATCAAACAAAGAAGTAAATAAAATGAATGAATAGGAATGAATAAATAGATGAATGTTGAATAAATAAACAACTTATTATTTTATTGATTTGTTTATCAAACAAAGAAGTAAATAAAATGAATGAATAGGAATGAATAAATAGATCAATGTTGAATAAATAAACAACTTATTATTTTATTGATTTGTTTATCAAACAAAGAAGTAAATAAAATGAATGAATAGGAATGAATAAATAGATCAATGTTGAATAAATAAACAACTTATTATTTTATTGATTTGTTTATCAAACAAAGAAGTAAATAAAATGAATGAATAGGAATGAATAAATAGATGAATGTTGAATAAATAAACAACTTATTATTTTATTGATTTGTTTATCCAACAAAGAAGTAAATAAAATGAATGAATAGGAATGAATAAATAGATGAATGTTGAATAAATAAACAACTTATTATTTTATTGATTTGTTTATCAAACAAAGAAGTAAATAAAATGAATGAATAGGAATGAATAAATAGATGAATGTTGAATAAATAAACAACTTATTATTTTATTTATTTGTTTATCAAACAAAGAAGTAAATAAAATGAATGAATAGGAATGAATAAATAGATGAATGTTGAATAAATAAACAACTTATTATTTTATTTATTTGTTTATCAAACAAAGAAGTAAATAAAATGAATGAATAGGAATGAATAAATAGATCAATGTTGAATAAATAAACAACTTATTATTTTATTGATTTGTTTATCAAACAAAGAAGTAAATAAAATGAATGAATAGGAATGAATAAATAGATGAATGTTGAATAAATAAACAACTTATTATTTTATTGATTTGTTTATCAAACAAAGAAGTAAATAAAATGAATGAATAGGAATGAATAAATAGATCAATGTTGAATAAATAAACAACTTATTATTTTATTGATTTGTTTATCAAACAAAGAAGTAAATAAAATGAATGAATAGGAATGAATAAATAGATCAATGTTGAATAAATAAACAACTTATTATTTTATTGATTTGTTTATCAAACAAAGAAGTAAATAAAATGAATGAATAGGAATGAATAAATAGATCAATGTTGAATAAATAAACAACTTATTATTTTATTGATTTGTTTATCCAACAAAGAAGTAAATAAAATGAATGAATAGGAATGAATAAATAGATAAATGTTGAATAAATAAACAACTTATTATTTTATTGATTTGTTTATCAAACAAAGAAGTAAATAAAATGAATGAATATGAATGAATAAATAGATAAATGTTGAATAAATAAACAACTTATTATTTTATTGATTTGTTTATCAAACAAAGAAGTAAATAACATGAATGAATAGGAATGAATAAATAGATAAATGTTGAATAAATAAACAACTTATTATTTTATTGATTTGTTTATCAAACAAAGAAGTAAATAAAATGAATGAATATGAATGAATAAATAGATAAATGTTGAATAAATAAACAACTTATTATTTTATTGATTTGTTTATCAAACAAAGAAGTAAATAACATGAATGAATAGGAATGAATAAATAGATGAATGTTGAATAAATAAACAACTTATTATTTTATTGATTTATTTATCAAACAAAGAAGTAAATAACATGAATGAATAGGAATGAATAAATAGATAAATGTTGAATAAATAAACAACTTATTATTTTATTGATTTGTTTATCAAACAAAGAAGTAAATAACATGAATGAATAGGAATGAATAAATAGATAAATGTTGAATAAATAAACAACTTATTATTTTATTGATTTGTTTATCAAACAAAGAAGTAAATAAAATGAATGAATGAATATGAATGAATAAATAGATCAATGTTGAATAAATAAACAACTTATTATTTTATTGATTTGTTTATCAAACAAAGAAGTAAATAACATGAATGAATAGGAATGAATAAATAGATGAATGTTGAATAAATAAACAACTTATTATTTTATTGATTTGTTTATCAAACAAAGAAGTAAATAAAATGAATGAATAGGAATGAATAAATAGATAAATGTTGAATAAATAAACAACTTATTATTTTATTGATTTGTTTATCAAACAAAGAAGTAAATAAAATGAATGAATAGGAATGAATAAATAGATAAATGTTGAATAAATAAACAACTTATTATTTTATTGATTTGTTTATCAAACAAAGAAGTAAATAACATGAATGAATAGGAATGAATAAATAGATAAATGTTGAATAAATAAACAACTTATTATTTTATTGATTTGTTTATCAAACAAAGAAGTAAATAAAATGAATGAATAGGAATGAATAAATAGATAAATGTTGAATAAATAAACAACTTATTATTTTATTGATTTGTTTACCAAACAAAGAAGTAAATAAAATGAATGAATAGGAATGAATAAATAGATAAATGTTGAATAAATAAACAACTTATTATTTTATTGATTTGTTTATCAAACAAAGAAGTAAATAAAATGAATGAAAAGGAATGAATAAATAGATCAATGTTGAATAAATAAACAACTTATTATTTTATTGATTTGTTTACCAAACAAAGAAGTAAATAAAATGAATGAATAGGAATGAATAAATAGATAAATGTTGAATAAATAAACAACTTATTATTTTATTGATTTGTTTATCAAACAAAGAAGTAAATAACATGAATGAATAGGAATGAATAAATAGATGAATGTTGAATAAATAAACAACTTATTATTTTATTGATTTGTTTATCAAACAAAGAAGTAAATAAAATGAATGAATATGAATGAATAAATAGATAAATGTTGAATAAATAAACAACTTATTATTTTATTGATTTGTTTATCAAACAAAGAAGTAAATAACATGAATGAATAGGAATGAATAAATAGATAAATGTTGAATAAATAAGCAACTTATTATTTTATTTATCTGTTTATCAAACAAAGAAGTAACCATTCATCCATTCAACTAACCATCCATCCATTCAACTAACCATCCATCCATTCAACTAACCATCCATCCATTCGACTAGCCATCCATCCATTCAACTAGCCATCCATCCATCCATTCAACTAACCATCCATCCATTCAACTATCCATCCATCCATTCAACTAACCATCCATCCACTCAACTATCCATCCATCCATTCAACTAACCATTCATCCATTCAACTAACCAACCATCCATTCAACTAACAATCCATGCATTCAACTAACCATCCATCCATTCAACTATCCATCCATCCATTCAACTAACCATCCATCCACTCAACTATCCATCCATCCATTCAACTAACCATTCATCCATTCAACTAACCAACCATCCATTCAACTAACAATCCATGCATTCAACTAATCATCCATCCATTCAACTATCCATCCATCCATTCAACTAACCAACCATCCATTCAACTAACAATCCATGCATTCAACTAACCATCCATCCATCCATCCATTCAACTAACCATCTATCCATTCAACTAGCCAACCATCCATTCAACTAACAATCCATCCATTATTCAATCCATCTATCCATCCATTCTTCAAACCATCCATCCATCCATCCAACTAACCAACCAACTATTCAACTATCCATCCATTCATTCAACTAACCAACCATCCATTCAACTAACAATCCATCCATTCAACTAACCATCCATCCATCCATCCATTCAACTAACCATCTATCCATTCAACTATTCAGCCATCCATTCAGCTAGCTAACTGCATCCATTCAACTAACCATCCATCCAACTAACCATCCATCCATTCAACTAACCATCCATCCATTCAACTAGGCAACCATCCATTCAACTAACCATCCATCGATTCAACTAACAATCCATGCATTCAACTAACCATCCATCCATTCAACTAGGCAACCATCCATTCAACTAACCATCTATCCATTCAACTATTCAGCCATCCATTCAGCTAGCTAACTGCATCCATTCAACTAACCATCCATCCAACTAACCATCCATCCATTCAACTAACCATCCATCCATTCAACTAGGCAACCATCCATTCAACTAACCATCCATCCATTCAACTAACAATCCATCCATTCAACTAACCATCCATCCATTCAACTAGGCAACCATCCATTCAACTAACCATCCATCGATTCAACTAACCATCCATCCATCCATCGATTCAACTAACCATCCATCCATTCAACTAACCACCCATCCATTCAACTAACCATCCATCCATTCAACTAACCAACCATCCATTCAACTAACAATCCATGCATTCAACTAATCATCCATCCATTCAACTATCCATCCATCCATTCAACTAACCAACCATCCATTCAACTAACAATCCATGCATTCAACTAACCATCCATCCATCCATCCATTCAACTAACCATCTATCCATTCAACTAGCCAACCATCCATTCAACTAACAATCCATCCATTATTCAATCCATCTATCCATCCATTCTTCAAACCATCCATCCATCCATCCAACTAACCAACCAACTATTCAACTATCCATCCATTCATTCAACTAACCAACCATCCATTCAACTAACAATCCATCCATTCAACTAACCATCCATCCATCCATCCATTCAACTAACCATCTATCCATTCAACTATTCAGCCATCCATTCAGCTAGCTAACTGCATCCATTCAACTAACCATCCATCCAACTAACCATCCATCCATTCAACTAACCATCCATCCATTCAACTAGGCAACCATCCATTCAACTAACCATCCATCGATTCAACTAACAATCCATGCATTCAACTAACCATCCATCCATTCAACTAGGCAACCATCCATTCAACTAACCATCTATCCATTCAACTATTCAGCCATCCATTCAGCTAGCTAACTGCATCCATTCAACTAACCATCCATCCAACTAACCATCCATCCATTCAACTAACCATCCATCCATTCAACTAGGCAACCATCCATTCAACTAACCATCCATCCATTCAACTAACAATCCATCCATTCAACTAACCATCCATCCATTCAACTAGGCAACCATCCATTCAACTAACCATCCATCGATTCAACTAACCATCCATCCATCCATCGATTCAACTATCCATCCATCCATTCAACTAACTAACCATGTTTAAGTATATTTGTACCTGGTTTGACAATGCAGTTGTTTTAGCATCTGTGATATCTTGATCGTCTTTCTTTGTTGTTACAGCTGTAAAACAGAAGTAAAACGAATTAATTGTTGGTTAAACTTTACCAATTTGTACTTTTCTACGATACACAGATTCGTACCTGAATCTTTGGAACTGCCGCAACCCATTGTTAAATGACGTTTTCTTAAAAAGGTATCTTTGTAATTGCTATTTTCTGACTAACGAAAAGTAAAAACTTTCGTTTGCGCGAAAAGAGCGAAAAGGTGAAAAATGAATCTTGCGCGCGCTTTTATACTGTGATGTCAAACAAACTGCGTCACAATCAGAATTAGTTATGATTGGTCAATTATAACTTATAACAACGCCAAATAAGGTTAAGTGATGACGTATTTTCTGAGTTTTTTTGTTGATCGGTTGCTGGTTGCATGGCAACTAAATTTCTTTTTGAATGATTGGTACCTGTCAAACGTATTTATGATTGGCACTAGTCAAACAGGTTTTTCAAAGGTCTGACAACTAGTCAAACAGGTCTATCAACTAGTCAAACAGGTTTTTCAATGGCCTGTCAACTAGTCAAACAGGTCTATCAACTATATACATCAGGGCCCGGTTGTTCGAAAGTGGGTTAACGCTAACCCAGGGTTAAATATAGCTAATCTGGTTATTTGATTGGATGAGAGGCTATATTTAACCCTGGGTTAGCGTTAACCTGCTTTCGAACAACCGGGCCCAGGTCTCTGAACTTGTCAATGAGTTTTCACAAGTCTAACCTGTCTAAATCTGGTTTGTCAACTAGTAAAGTACTGTCAGATCCTGTCCATCCATAGATCTGTCCATCCATCCATCTGTCCATCCATAGATCTGTCCATCCATCCATCTGTTCATCCATCCATCTGTCCATCCATCCATCCATCCATCTGTTCATCCATGCATCTGTTCATCCATCCATCTATTCATCCATCCATCTGTCCATCCACCCATCTGTCCATCCATCCATCTGTCCATCCATCCATCCATCCATCTGTCCATCCATCCATCCATCTGTTCATCCATGCATCTGTTCATCCATCCATCTGTTCATCCATCCATCTGTTCATCCACCCATCTGTCCATCCATCCATCTGTCCATCCATCCATCCATCCATCTGTTCATCCATGCATCTGTTCATCCATCCATCTGTTCATCCATCCATCTGTCCATCCACCCATCTGTCCATCCATCCATCTGTTCATCCATTCATCTGTTCCATCCATCTGTTCATCCATCCATCTGTTCATCCATGATCCATCCATCTGTTCATCCATCCATCTGTCCATCCATCCATCTGTTCATCCATCCATCCATCTGTTCATCCATCCATCTGTCCATCCATCCATCTGTTCATCCATCCATCCATCTGTTCATCCATCCATCTGTTCATCCATCCATCTGTTCATTCATCCATCTGTTCATCCATCTATCTGTTCATCCATCCATCTGTTCATCCATTCATCTGTTCCATCCATCTGTTCATCCATCCATCTGTTCATCCATGATCCATCCATCTGTTCATCCATCCATCTGTCCATCCATCCATCTGTTCATCCATCCATCCATCTGTTCATCCATCCATCTGTCCATCGATCCATCCATCTGTCCATCCATCCATCCATCTGTTCATCCATCCATCTGTTCATCCATTCATCTGTTCCATCCATCCATCCATCTGTTCATCCATGCATCTGTTCATCCATCCATCTGTTCATCCATCCATCTGTTCATCCATCCATCTGTTCATCCATCCATCTGTTCATCCATCCATCTGTTCATCCATCCCATCTGTTCATCCATCCATCTGTTCATCCATCTATCTGTTCATCCATCCATCTGTTCATCCATTCATCTGTTCCATCCATCCATCTGTTCATCCATCCATCTGTTCATCCATGAACCATCCATCTGTTCATCCATCCATCTGTCCATCCATCCATCTGTTCATCCATCCATCCATCTGTTCATCCACCCATCTGTCCATCCATCCATCTGTCCATCCACCCATCTGTCCATCCATCCATCCATCCATCTGTCCATCCATCCATCCATCTGTTCATCCATGCATCTGTTCATCCATCCATCTGTTCATCCATCCATCTGTTCATCCATCCGTCTGTTCATCCATGCATCTGTTCATCCATCCATCTGTTCATCCATCCATCTGTTCATCCATTCATCTGTTCCATCCATCCATCCATCTGTTCATCCATGCATCTGTTCATCCATTCATCTGTTCCATCCATCCATCTGTTCATCCATCCATCTGTTCATCCATCCATCTGTTCATCCATCCATCTGTTCATCCATCCATCTGTTCATCCATTCATCTGTTCCATCCATCTGTTCATCCATCCATCTGTTCATCCATGATCCATCCATCTGTTCATCCATCCATCTGTCCATCCATCCATCTGTTCATCCATCCATCTGTCCATCCATCCATCTGTTAATCCATCCATCTGTTCATCCATCCATCTGTTCATCCATCCATCTGTTCATCCATCCATTCATCTATCCTTCTGTCTGTCTGGCATTTAGACATAATGTACGTCCCACCCATTCATTCATTGCTATCCCTTCTATGCAACAGGAGAACAAGGTAGTGATCTTGCTGACGAGTTGGTCAAGTATGGATTTATAAATCAGGTGAGTTATGTACGTGTATCTACACTGAGTCTGTGATTCTATCTGTTGCTGGCTGAGAATCCTGCATGCTGCATTCATACTTCCAGCAAATGTGTGTGCAATATTGCTCAGTGTATCTATACTCTCTTCTCAACAGAGGGATCATGAAGCTATTGCCACGGAGATAACAAAGAAATTATATCCAACATAAGGTGGGTTATCATGATGATGATGATGATGATGACGACTGTTGATGATGAATGATTTATGATGATGATGATTGATGATGGTGATTAATGATGATGACGACTGTTGATGATGAATGATTTATGATGATGATGATTGATGATGGTGATTAATGATGATGACGACTGATGATGATGATTGATGATGATGATGATGACGACTGTTGATGATGAATGATTTATAATGATGATGATTGATGATGGTGATTAATGATGATGACGACTGATGATGATAATTGATGATGATTGATGATGGTAATCAATGATGATGACGACTGATAATATGATTGATGATGATTGTTGATGGTGATCAATGATGATGACGACTGATAATATGATTGATGATGATTGTTGATGGTGATCAATGATGATGACGACTGATAATGATGATTGATGATGATTGATGATGGTGATCAATGATGATGACGACTGATAATATGATTGATGATGATTGATGATGGTGATCAATGATGATGACGACTGATGATGATGATATTGATGATGGTGATCAATGCTGATGATAGTGATGTTGAAAGCACTAGAGAAACGCATGCTCTTGGCAGGTGTCAATTTCGTGTACATATCGTGCAAAGTTCGTGTAATGTTCGTGTACATTTCGTGCGAAGTTCGTGGAACGTTCGTACAATGTTCGTGTAACGTTCGTTATTTGGACAGTCGTAACAATAATATTCTTTTTCTCTTTCTTGATAAAATATGGTTGTCTATTCAACAGTCGACCACGTGTTGCTGCCACGCCCTTCAATCAATTTGGTGACTATTCTTCACCCTAATTTGGACTTAGTTTCTTAGATAAATTTGTTCATATTATACTAGTAAGCATATTGTGACTGTACATAGATATCAAGATAGTTCTATACATTTCTTTGTATATTATGGTGAAGCAAGCATTTGTACATAGCATATTTGCCACCATTTTCATTTCACGATACATTGTGTTGTATGTTTGACATTCTCTTGATAAATACGAAACATTTAAAAACCACACCACAGGCAACCCAACCATTTCTTCTGAGGCTAGTGGTAAAACAAATTGATATAAAACGAGAGATATGTTTTTATGAATTATGCGCGTGATGGGCGGCTTCCTGTGGTGGAGGGTTTACGGAATGTTATATTGGGCTCCCTGTGGTAGAGGGCACTGAATGTTATAGAGTCGTTTTCGTATGAGTGGGAAACCTACGGTACGGAGTACGGTCACGGTACGGAATCGAAGACATTGTATTCAACCAATCACAGCGCGCAAAATCATCGCTCAACCAATCAGAATGCTTGGATACGGCATGATGATGGCGCGATACGGTCACGCTACGGCACGAACCGTACCGTAACTACTTCCCACTCATACGAAAACGACTCTATTGAGCTACCTGTGGTAGAGTTACGGAATTATATTGGTCATCCTGTGGTATAGGGTTATAGAATACTTCTGGCATAACACACTAACGTACTAACTCCTCATGATTGTAAGCTGCTCGGCTGCCGTACGCGCCTTCATATGCAGCCCGAAAAAGTCCTCCATCGGTTGTAAAGCGCATTGAGACAATGAGTGAAATGTGCTATATAAGAACCGACATATTATTATTATTATTATATTGGGCTTCCTGTGGTATAGGGTTACGGAATATTAGATTGGGATTCCTGTGGTATAGGGTTACGGAATATTAGATTGGGATTCCTGTGGTATAGAGTTACGGAATATTAGATTGGGATTCCTGTGGTATAGGGTTTCGGAATATATTGGGCTCCCTGTGTTTTTACGCACGGGTCGCGTGCGTTTGTTCCCTGCGTTACGTTCAATAGAGTATTGTGGTGAATGCGTAAGAACACAGCACACGGAAATCCCTTCACAAACATGCAACATTATTCATATTTTTATGTCGTTCATTTTTAACCATGACCTGGAAGGATTGGTTGAGTTGCCTGTGGTTGGACCACACTGGTTCTTTTACAGTAACGGAGTCTTAAGACCAGTCCGATGGACTGACAAATGTTTCAAAATCTAAACTTTTCGAATTCATAATAATAGAAAAAATAAATAAATAATAGGTTGCAAAACAGAGTGCTCTGTGTCATCATAAAATCCCATTCACTTTGTAGTTGGGAATATGTTAGAGCAATATATATGGCCATCTCTGTAAAGAGTGTTTTCACAGATGAACACACGAAATGTCAGTGCTGTACTACGAAATCTTGAAAATTTACAGTGATTCAACAGGGCCGTACACAGCACAGGGGCAGGGGGGACAGTTGCCCCCCCCCCCCCCCCCCCTAGCTAAGGCGAAAAAGATACCAACAGGTATACTGAGAACTGTACTATTTTTAAATATACAGTGTATGCTATATTAAATACATGCTGCCCCCCCCTTTGGGTTACGTACGACCCTGTTCAATAATGCTGTAATTTCAATTTAAAAAAAGTGAAACTTGCACTGATGATATAAAGTTCTGGGTTTCTGAGGATATATACTATCCCTCTGTTTCAAAACGTCCATTTTCACCGCAACTTACCAACACGCAGCACGTGGAACGCGCACTCAAATGGCTTCTCGTGACGCGCGTTTGGTCATTCGCCCGCTTTCACGCCGTAGAGTAGGAGACTGAAGGGGAGGAGGTACCTAAAATCGCTAAAAAACGCTCAAAATCGCAAGAAATCAAGAGGCAAGACGCTAAGTACAATTGTTATCTATCATTTCAAACTTTATTAGTCGGGCTTCCTGTGGAAGGCCCGACTCTAAAAATGAGATTCGGTCGTAGTATTCTTCGTCTTTGGCTTCAAATCGCCAACTGGGTTCTACAGCGCATGCGTCCTGTGCCGGCCGCTAAGATAATCATCGAAGGCTCAAACTACATGGCTTATCAATACGAGACATCGCACGCCGTCCTCTTTCTTCACAAACCTTGTCGAAGGGAGGTTTATTTGTCGTCTTTTCTTTTTTTTTAGCGAAATGAGAGAGCAGCAGTTATGTTTAATATGCAGAAGAGAAATGAAGAAGCATGATTGACTGAAAATAGTGCTATCGAAGCCTTTGTAAGCTTAAATATATTTAACAAAAACAAACGAAGGGCGTTATCAAAACCATCTGACCTATGCAACCTCAAGACGTACGTACTGATTCGAGATCTTTATCTATGATAACCGACAAATATTCTCCCTCGTCACGCAACTGTCATTGTCATATATAACGATTGGTATGGCCGGGCTGTGGACCAATATTCAGTATTCCGAGCTATAGACTAGCCTGCGGAGGAGGCTAATTTTCGGAACTTTACGGTATATCAGTAAAAAGCCCGACTTCACGCTACTAGAGCGTCTTGTTGACAATATTTTGCAAAATAATCGTTCGGTATATATATGTCGAGGTAAATGTGTTCTTCCACATACATTCTCTGACAAGCACACAGCCTGGCCTGTGATAAATTTGCATCTTTGTATTTATATGACTTTCTGATGTCATCGTTGCTATGGAATCGATTTCTCGGAACTAGCTCGGATGAAACACAATCCTACTAAAGCTATTTTAAGTAGCGTTCCGTGCCAGTAAGAACGATAGCATGAACGGCATAGGAATGTAAAAGGTGTTAATTTTTCATTCTTTCTTGCAATTTCATTGGTTCATACTCATAAATTCAAGTAGAAACCCAACCAAGGAATACATACAATTCCATTAGATAATAAAGAAAATTGTGTGTGAGGAAAGTCCTCAAATTTGTGAATCAAATATCCATCGTCTTCCCTCGTTTCTATTGGCTGCATAGCGTTCTCCTTCAGTTTTCACAGTAAAAATGGGCAACTGCACACAGTTTCCTCTATTTTCTCCTTGTAACTTTGATAGTTAGTATCTGAGACAGCATGTCACACATATTCAAGCAAAATCGTGTGTGAGGCGAGCTCAATGCCGCAGTATCTATTGTCTTTCTGCTTTGATTGCATCGTAAAGTGGAACGAAACGTGCAGAAACCAAAGAAAGCGACTGCAATTCGCGGCTGGGGGCTTTTTGGGGGTTAGCAATTTTCTGGTGGACTTTTTTTGATATAAAGATTTTGACAAGGACTTTTTGGGGGTTACGTTGTGGGCCGTTGGACTTTTTTGGGGTCTTTTGGGGGTTTAAAAAAAAGTTTGGCCTCATTCGCACCTCCCCGTCACTGATACCCCTGAGTAACACCCCCCCCCCCCCCCCCCCCCCCCCCCCCCCCCGGAACTGAACACACCATCTGGTCGGAAGAAAAGTAAATTCTCTACAAGGACTGTAGTACCTATCTCCTATCAACTTTGTAATTCTTATCATATATGGTACTAAATAAAAAAATATATGTATGTATGTAGTACACATTAAACTATTAAAAAAGTGCTTTTGTCTCTGATTGACTAAAAGTCCGCATTTCTTTATATAAATGATAGACAGATCAACTTTATTTACATTAGCAAACTTAGCTGAGGATGACTGGATAGAAATCATGAGTTTTTTAGTCTTTATTCATTTATGTATATTCCTACTACATTATAATATCTGTACATAGTTAAAAAAATCAATTCTATCTCAGTAATTTAAAGATGGTTATGCTTTATATGGGAATTCATATTCGAATTACATACAAATGCCTTGTTACAGTACTTACACTGATATGGTTTGATACCTGTATGAATACGCTCGTGGTTTTTAAGGCTAATGAGCTGTGTAAATGCCTTGTTACAGTACTTACACTGATATGGTTTGATACCTGTATGAATACGCTCGTGGTCTTTAAGGCTATTGAGCTGTGCGAATGCCTTGTTACAGTACTTACACTGATATGGTTTGATACCTGTATGAATACGCTCGTGGTCTTTAAGGCTACCGAGCACGGTAAATGCCTTGTTACAGTACTTACACTGATATGGTTTGATACCTGTATGAATACGCTCGTGGTTTTTAAGGCTATTGAGCTGTGTAAATGCCTTGTTACAGTACTTACACTGATATGGTTTGATACCTGTATGAATACGCTCGTGGTCTTTAAGGTGATGGAGCTGTGTAAATGCCTTGTTACAGTACTTACACTGATATGGTTTGATACCTGTATGAATACGCTCGTGGTTTTTAAGGCTAATGAGCTGTGTAAATGCCTTGTTACAGTACTTACACTGATATGGACTATAGCCTGAGTGACTGCGTAAATGTTGCATCAAATGCCCCTTCTGTGTACTCTTTTTCTTACAAACTGGACAAACAAGATCCGATCCATTAAAATGTGTCCGTAGATGTTCATCATACTCTTTAGCAACTTCAAACGTCCTACTACACAATGGACAGTTGCGTTCTTTGTTTTCACAGGATGCTATACTATTGCTTTTATCGAGTCCTTGTCCAATTGTTTTATCCAATCCCCTAGCTCTTTGTGTCCGTCGCTGTTGGTATGTACCTACAAGGAGATTGGGTAGAAAGGACGGTTATAGACTGCAAAACAGCCCCTACTTCTTCGCGAAACTCCGTCGAGAAGAATTGAAGTTCGATCGAGTCATTGGGGCCGCGAGAAGGCGCGCTTCTTCCCTTCTCGCCTCACTCCCCTCCTCGTCTTTTCGTCTCGCCTTATTCTCTCGCGGCCCCAATGACTCGATCAAACTTCAATTCTTCTTGACGGAGTTTCGCGAAGAAGTAGGGGCTGTTTTGCAGTCTAGGACGGACGGTTAAAGAGTGTCTATATGTATATAAAAGTGGTCGCTAAAGGGTAATGGTCACTTACGAGAGTGGTCGGTCGGTCAGAGAGAGTTGATAGATTATGAAACCACATCTTACCATCTTGGTCATCGTCCTCGTCGTCAATCGTTATCCCAAGATCCTGTGCGTACTTATCACCGTACCAAACTAGTAATTCTGAACCTGCTGGAATGTGTTTGTAACTTCGGTAATAGATTTCTCCTTTATACTGAAATGAGACCAAGTTCTGTTCTCTTTCACATCGTGAGCAATTTACAAATCTCATCCAGTTAGCAGTAGTTTCGTCTCCACCGTCTGTAAAGTGGCTGAACTTGCCATCTTTTATGATCTGCAAAAACATCTTCAGTAAATTTCTACAGAATATCGTCGGTGGATGATCAGTCAAAATATAAATTACAGTCAAACCTGTATTAAGCGGACCTGCATTACTTAAGCGGAGTTATAAAAGTCCCGAAATTTTCTCCTCATATTTACTGTAAATTTGACTCTATGTGCGGCCCTATTGCCTTGCACTGCAATGAGCTTTCTTTGTCACTACACAAAGTCAATGACTTACTTCATGACATTGAACTAGGGTCGCGATAAAGGCTGAAACTGAAACGGCGGAAAGTGGTAAAAAACTGAAAACGGTGGAAAAGTGGTAAAAAGCTGAAACCTTTCCATAATTTACTTTCTAGTAGTGTCACAGACCTCCGCTCTTGTAGAGTGCAATTTTAGAAAAGCTTGAAAACTAAATAACTAATTAGTACTAAATAGCACTAATGAAACAATAGAAAACAATAGAAGTAACACTATCAGTTAGTAGTATTTAAAATTAGTACTGTTTCACGCTTTTCTAAATTGCACCAGTATGATATACGAGTGTTGGTGGTATACATGTATACCGACTATTCTTGTGTGGTGCTAACATCCGCCTATTTTAAAAATATATAACGACACGTACACATGATAATTACCTCCCACATATAACTGGTATCTTTGTCATCACCAATATCCTCAAGTTTGACTTTCTTGCCTTTGTATGGCCCAAACTTTGCTCTGATAGGAGTTACACCAGATTTACAGAACACACCAAGACCTGCATGTGGTATTGTTGATGGTTTGATCTCGAGGAGATCTGGCAAAGATGCTCTCGCAGCTGTTAGTATGTTGTTGTCGTGGTCAGTGGAGAGAGGTTTATCAGGCATAGGCTGTAAGGCACCATGATTAGGACAGTCTCCATGGTACAGATCTTGACACTCTTCACAGTCTAAAATCATAAGATCAAACAAACAAGGCTATTAGTGACGTTTGTCGACCTATTTCTTGGTAACAAAAAAAGGAATTTGATACAGAAATTCAACGCTATAAAAACTCTTAAAATCCATAAGAGTCGACGGAGAAACTTATAAAAACAGCTAGACGACGTTTCGACGCTACTTCACGTCATTAGAATTCTCATTCCAATTTTTCCTTTTGAAAGTTGTTGTGGCATAGGCCGCTGTCCAACCCTCGTTATTATGCATTAGCCTTACAGAGAACAAGACGCTCAATGAACGTATACTCGGGCATTATTAAAAAGGATAATGCAGTAGCCGAAATGATATGCCTGTAGGCTTGATCGCTAAATGTTATAACCGAACAAACCAAGACGCGTCCCGTAGCTGGACAAAGTCTCAGACAAGTGATCGAATTTCGTAGTGACCTC
>JAUJYZ010000372.1:0-27500 GCA_033675265.1 Actinostola sp. cb2023
ATAGAAAACATGCCCTTCACTCCTCCCATGGGACTCCATACAGGTAGAGCACTGCCAGTGATCTGGTGTTTCATCGCCATAAATTCCAACGCAAACCATATGGTGCCAAAGCCACAACTGTCACAGCAAATCTAATAAATTGGCTGTTCTTGGCCATCAGGTTCTTCCTTTTGGCATGGACGTGCACAATCGCTGAATCGGTCGTCATACATGGCAAACCAGCCGTTTTTTTATGTACAAACACTTGATCATTTCTGTCCAATTATATACCTGGGAGTACATACTTCCCTCAAAACAAAACAAATTTCTTGTATGATGATTGAAAATTGCAGATAAAAGTCTCAATATAACTCACCTCTTGGTTCTTTTCGAACTGCAAGTACTGAAAGTACCGAAAGTACTGAAAGCCCGAAAGCACATGTACAGATGCTTGGTTAACCATGCCTGCCAACTAGAGCTCAGTCACTTTCACGGTCAGATCAAATGCCTCGACCCTCGGGACGCAGCAAACAATCAAATGCCCGACTGAGGGGACCTCCAACACTTTCAAATCCCCACCCCTTGCCCGCACTCCCCCCCAACGGGTTTAACTATGATAGGTGTGCATTACTTCAAACTATGATTTGTGACGTTTTTGGAAACTTGAATTAGGCAAAGCAAGCGTCGTCCAAATTTGCTCAAATCTTTTTATAAATTAAGAGTTTTTACGACATTGATGTTGAAGCTTTGAACTCCACGCTGCAATAGACCCTTTTTACCGATACGGCGGCCATCTTGAATTATGGAGAAATTATGGATGCCCAGGGTGCAAGCGTAACATGTAGTAACCATTTGGCCATGAAAAACTACGAAAATCTAATTTAAAGCAATGAATTTGTACAAAATTATACAACAATACACAAAACATGTAGATATTAAGTCATACAACACTATGGCTGGCGTGACATAGAAAAATAATATATTGACGCGACTCCACTCTCTACAGTTTTTGGGTCATTTGCACCCTGGGCATCCCATAATGTATCCAAAATGGCCGCCGTATCGGTAAAAAAGGTCTATTGTGAACTCGTGCGCGCCCGCCATTTATGCAAATTTAACATGTTTTTTCGCGCGCTTTGAATGCGTACGAGAATCTAATATATTGTGAACACTTTTTGCACTTGATGATATTTCTCGTCAACATATGGTACGATTATCCTGAACATTTGCTATGAATTAGCTCTATACACTTCAGCTAACATGTGATTAAGTTTCGTTGTATTTATTATTGAACTTTTCTAAATATATTTTATTATATCATGTCCGTTGGTGGTTCTAATGGTGAACAGGTGTTTGTAATTGTGAACACTTTTGGCTTGCTTTTTAATGGCTTAATACTGTGTATTATAATCGATTTCTAGCCTTGCAATTCGATGTACAAGTTGCAAGTTGTCTTAAAACAATATTTATGTTCGTGTTATTTCGATACGAATGCTAGAAAAATGTTAAAACGAAGTGAATTAGTCAGACGGCAACGCTAATTTGCTGACGTGTTCGCATGTTCATTGATGCATGCAGTTCATCACAACAACGCAATGGCGCAAATTTGTATCACAAACGCGGACTTCTTATACATATTTCCTTCTCAATATTTGCTATTGTACCAGTGCAGGTACATTAGCGGCAATTTTACTCTATCCAGTCTTAAGAACTACATATGTTATGAAGCTAAAAGTGCCAAGTTATGCGTGAGCATATGCATGTTTACAATTAGATGCACATCGCAAAAACACGCACAATTTTTCATTAATTCCGATGCTGCTCGTTCATTTTCAACTATTTTCTAAATATTGTTCTGTAAAGAAGAGTGTTATTATTTACCTTTTAGCTCATATAAAAACAAACTCAAAACTGCGTTTTTAGAAATAAAATATGCGAACTTTGCCACTGAGAATCTTAAAGGCGCGCGCTTAAAATCGGAATTTGTAAACAACAGTCGTCAGCTTTACCTTGCCGTCAAAGTTGAAATTTTGCGAGCAATAAATGTCACGAAGCCCAAAATAGCATTGAATGATTGAAAATAAATCAATATTTGCTCGGGTAAAATATTTTTTGTCGATCTTAACTTTACGGTATAAAAACGGCACTTTTACTGAAAAGTGTTCACAATTAGAACTGTTCACAATTAGAACCACATACTGTACACTATTAAATAACTAACGTTCAGTTTCCATATTTTGTTTCTAGACTCCAGCCATCGACAGATGAAGAAATCAAGTTAGTAGCACACAACTACGGTGGCCCACAAGTATCACGGCAATAAACAAAAGCCCACGGCAATAAACAAAAGCCCACGGCAATAAACAAAAGCCCACGGCAATAAACAAAAGCCCACGGCAATAAACAAAAGCCCACGGCAATAAACAAAAGCCCACGGCAATAAACAAAAGCCCACGGCAATAAACAAAAGCCCACGGCATTAAACAAAAGCTCACGGCAATAAACAAAAAACTCACGGCAATAAACAAAAACTCACGGCATTAAACAAAAGCCCACGGCATTAAACAAAAGCCCACGGCATTAAACAAAAGCCCACGGCATTAAACAAAAGCCCACGGCGGAAGTGAACAATACGAGTTGAAGGCCTGGCCCTACAGTTACACTAGCAAGGCATCATGGGTAATTCTTCCACATCATCGCCATTTTGAAGTTCAAAATGAAAGATCATCAAAGTAGTACATAATGTTTTGCTCAAAATGCGGAGTAAAAGACGGCTAGCGAGGCCCGATATTGTCATAACTGCGGTCAAGGTGAGTACATTTGCGTTGAATGAGTACAAACTCACAACCTACTGCAACAAATATGCCGACTAAACGATAATGAACTTTCCACGTGTTGAACGATGGTCATTGCGATACTCGGGTCTTGAGATGTTGGAGCAACTTCAGAATACCCCGCAACTAGTCAAGCTCTTATAGCAGCACTCTTTGAAAACGACGCAAAATACAATAGGTTCTATTGTTATGCAAATTAGTTGCGGGGTATTCTGAAGTTTAGCCGAGATGTTTTTGGCTTTGGTTTTATAAAGAAAGGTCCTCGTGTTCTCTCTAATTACCAAATACTCAAATTACCCAAGCAAACAAGAGACACAAATTAGCATAAAAGTCCTGGATACAATGTGTAGTTCCAGAAAATATCCATACCTAGGACATCCTCGGAAACCCAGGAGATTTTTTTTGTCAGATGTTTCCTATCTCCCAAAAAATACCCCTGGGAGTCACTTCTCTTAATTTTTCAGAAAATAACTAATCCAATTATTACCCTATTATAGAGTTGTTTTCGTATGAGTGGGAAGTAGTTACATGTCTGGTAGGGTTCGTGCCTTACCGTGACCGTATCGCGCCATCATCATGCCATATCCAAGCATTCTGATTGGTTGAGTGATGATTTTGTGCACTGCGATTGGTTGAATAGAATGTCTTTGATTCTGCACCGTGACCATAACTCCGTGCCATAGGTTTCCCACTCATAGGAAAATGACTCTAGTATCCATTTCTATATGTACTGTCTCAAATACCCATGTAGTGATTCTATTGCAAGTACCAAATTACCCCTAGGCCAAGGCCTCAGAGTGCTGCTTCACAAAATTCCCTGAATCCCATGGGGGGTATTCCGTATTGACAGTGACGGGAAGGTGTGATGGATTTTTTTGGGGTTTTGCTTCACTGCAGAGGTATTTTTGGGGTTTTTAATTTATGACGTCATTTGCACCTCCCCGTCACTTTCAATACGGAGTACCCCCCCCTGGGCCCTGAATAAAGTTTGTTTTGTGAAACAGCACCCAGAGGGTATTCCAATTTTCTGAAACACACTAGGCAATGTTTGGCTTAAATTTAATGTTTGGCTTAAATTGGACTTAAATTGGTAATTTAGGTTTTTTCTATGCATTCATATATAGCTGATGTGATTGATGAGTTGGAGAGAAAGTATGGAGTTGGACAGATAGACAACGAAACATGTCCATTATGTGGCTATGAGGCAGAATTGCTTTCTGCTGGATTACATGTCTCCTCTAGTGGCTGTTTCCGCCTATACTCAGAAGATGATGAGTTTCAATGCCACAAGTGCGGGTTCCCAAATTTTAATCAACAAACAGGTATAATTTAATGACTGAAAAAATGGACTTGCAAAGAAAATCTACCCTCCTCAGCTGTTCATTTTTTCTCAAGCAACTCTGTTTGCATCAGCTGTACCATGAATATTTTAACTGGTTCACTTTTTCTACAGAGCTACCTGAAAATGTGAATCCCCACCTCCCTCATCGGCTGAATAATGAGGAGCCTTCACAGTTACCAGGTACAGTACATTCGAGAAGTAAGATGACTTTAGAACTCCCTGCAAATGTTTGGACATTATGTATAGTTTTTTATTTATTTAATTAGTTAATACTCAGACCTCCATTTAAACTAGCCTCAGCTTAAATTGACCGCCTGTATAAGTATTGCTTATAAATAAATAAATAAATGAGAGCAAAAATTCAAGATTTATCTGCATGTGAAGTTCAACGTTGTTTTGGAAGAATTTCATTGTAATCACGTGGACAGGAATAGATTGCTTGTGCTATCTTCACCCGATTGACTTCCAATTTTGCAAGGAATCATAATTCTATGTTGGACTTGACAAGTGAAATTGATCTATATACATAATGTTTTTGTGATAAATGCATAATATGATCCAAATGTTATGGGTAACTTGACTGTTGGGGCAAACTGAAGACTATCTGATGCTGTATACATCTATTATCCAATTCCATATATTATGAAACACTAATGACATTTTCAATCAACTTGCAGGTACTAGTCAAAGCAAGAAACAAGTTAATTCATTGAAGAGTTTCCTTAAAGCTAAAGGGAAGCAATGGAAACAGAAAGTCAGTAAAAACAAAGAAAATCCAGACAAGGAGATGGAAGTTGTTATTTCAATTGGTTTAATGCAACTTAAAGATGATGTCCTTAAACCAGTGAGAGGAAAGAGGGCCATTGTGAAAGTTTCCAATAAATCTTCTTACATGGACATACTGATAAAGGCCGAAGCAAAGTTCAAAGCATATTACAACAATTGTTATATTGAGGGAGAGGAGTATGTGTTGGTCTATGAGAGTGGAAGCCTAGCTCAATTTATGCCTGGCACAAAAGACTTTTTTTGTCTAGAGAAGTACCATGATGAAACAGGAAAAGACTATAAGCGCATTGTCTTTTACTTATGTACTCAAAGTGACATACAGGCAAGTGAGAGTGGTGGGTATAGAAGCTCAGGAAGTGAAAGTGCTGATAATGGAAGCTTCAATGGAAATGCAATTGGTGTTGATGGCAATGGGAATGAGCCACCACCTAAGAAAGTACATTATGTCAGTAATGATGAAATGTTAGCCATACAAATCCAAGAAGAACTGAACCAAGAGTTTCATGGGCAAGCCCAAACATACCCTCAAGCCAATCCTGCTAATGCTGACAAGTCAAGGGAAATGCAATTTTCTAGTTGTGAAAGCTTGGTAACTCATTTAAAGAGCGCGATAGACAACACTAAGCAATTCTTCATTGTTCTCAGGAGGGGGGCCTCTATACAAAGAGTCCTTAACATCTGGAAGAGAGCTACAAGCAAAAGCTCTTCAGAAAGTGTCCTAACTGTGCACTTTGCAGGCGAATACGGTATCGACAATGGAGCAATGGCCAAAGAATTCTTGACCACTGTTATTGATGGTATTCGGCAGGAATTGTTTGCAGGTGGGAGTCCTGTGGATTCAATGTTGCATGTGCATAATGAGACATTTCTTACCTCAGGGCAAGTAGCTGCTGTAAGTGTTGCTCAAGGAGGACCAGCACCAGCCTTCTTTGAAGAGTCTGTGTATAACATGTTGGTCAAGCCAGAAGAAGTAGATCTCACCCAACTTACTGACGACTACTTCACAATGAAGGACAATGAACTATTAGAGAAGATAAGGGTTGACCCAGTGGCTAATCAAGATGTCATAATTGACCATGGCTATAATGGGATAATTGATGAGAAACACACAGTGGACATCATTGGCACAGTTAGGGTCAGCATTGTAAGCAGGCGCCTAGTGTACTTGAAAGAATTTAAGAAGGGCTTAAGCTTATTTGGTCTGAGTAAAGCTTTAGAAGACAATATTGAGTTGGGCAAGAAGCTATTTGTTTGCCAGACAAATACAGTTGACGCCAATTATGTGGTATCTTTACTCAGTCCAGATTTGTCAGAACAAGGATCAAGTCGAAGATCTAGAGAGGAGGCCATTTTTGACAACTTGCAAGACTTCATCATGTCCACAGAAGATGAAACTATCACTGGCTTCACTGAAGAAATAGCCTGGAACGAAAAAGATGATGCTGGCGATGATAATGACCAGTGTCCTCAGGTCCAATCAGCTGACATATCTCCTGCTGGTATTCTAGGTTGGCTGACAGGCCAAAAACACCAACCATTAGATGGCCAGAGGCTCTGTGTCTCGGTCAAGTTTGACCATGATTGTCTTACAAGAGATCCCAAACACACCATATGTTTTCCACTAGTAGGAGCATGTGCTCAGGTCATTACATTTCCAGTTTGTCATATGGTAGATCCAAATGAGTTTAAGCGAATAATGTTACTTGCATTTTGCAAAGGGCAAGCCTTTGGTAATAGGTAAGCATACCATGTTTACCACTGACGCAGAAGCCTGTGCTCAGGTCATTACATTTCCAGTTTGTCATATATGTTAGATCTAAATGAGTTTGAAGGAAAAATGTCACCCCCGGGGGGGGGGGGGGGGGGGGGGGGGGGAGGGGGATGGTAACAGCTGGAATTGATACATGCATAAGCTTTGCATATCCATGAATTAAAAAGGGTATAAAACCTACAGGTTTATAAGACATGCTAGAATGGAACAGACATCAAAAATGTATTGTTCCATTAACAAAGTGTACAATGCTGTACTTGAATGGCTTCCCTTCTGTTAGAAACTTTTCATGCTTGCAAAGCATGATGGTAGGTAATCCAATCAACTTCCATTTCCTTTACATGTAAGCTCTCAAGTGAGAAGGCAAAATCAATATAGTACCTATAAACACTCAAGGGTACTTGCATTGTCCCTGTTAGGTCTACATGTAATGTAAATGTATGGTGGTCCACATGTAATATTATGGTAACATAAAGAGTAAGATAAATCAAGCACCATTACAAGCATAATCCAGGAGTGAAGAATAAAGTTGCAAACCCTCTCTCCAATTAGCTGGGGGAGACAAACCACTTTCCTTCATTACATATTTAAAATAATCTTGATAATCATTGTCATCTGTGCTGGCAACAACCTCCATTTCTGCTTTTCTTATCTCCTCCTCTGACACAGGTAAAATAAAATCTGAATAAAACCCATGCATTTCAGGAACATAGTATAATGAGTCGGGTCTTCCTTTGACGGTATCGTGCCTAGAGGCACGAATGTAATGGGTATTCCACTCTTCTTTGATCTCGTCAAGGGAACTCTGAAGTAAGCCAGAGAAACTGAACCACAAGCACTCCATTTCTAATTCAGATGAAGTGTCTATCTTTTGCTGATCAACCAGATCTTTAAAGAAATTGATCCACCAAGTTGAAGAGCTTTTCCTGTAGTTACTCCACCAGGATTCAATCCTTTGATTCCTTGGAGATGGTACATACTTATGACATGTCGCATCATCTCTGTAAAATGAGTGAATTCCCGCCATTATTCCATTTTCTGTTCCCAGGTCCGTTATCAGGTTAACTGGACATCCACCAAATTCCTTAAGAGCATCTAAATAAAAAGTGGCTATTCTATTTGGATTACTGTTTGAACGAGTGACACAAAGCCATAACATCTTCCTGCTGAATCCATCTACGCAGCCGTGAATAGGGAACCCAAATGGCTTAAGTTTATCGTATCCATCGCAATGCCAAGAAAAGTTAGGGCCAGGGTTTTGGTAAGTTCTTCTTTTGAGCCTATGAGCCTTTCTTTCCTGGTTCCTTCAGGATCGATGTCACGTAAAAGCGATTGCACTGCAAATCGAGGTACTCTGATACCCTTCAGCTGAAGTGTGTGCCAAACAGAACGATAGCCTTTCAAGCATCCAGGCCCATCCACGATTTCTCTTATCTTCCTCTCAAGTTCGCCGTAATTGTAGGAAATATTACGTCTCCTAAGGCCATACATTTTAATTCGCCTTTTAAGGGTAGCAATACTCATCTCTAGGTTGTGACTTTTGCTGAGAAGCATGCGAATTTCATCGTACTGAAAGCCTCTGTAGAAATAAAATGTTATCAACTCTTCCTCGGAAAAATCTTCATCTATGTCCACCATCTTGATTTTCACTTTCGCGCAAAGCATTGTGGTCTTTTGGTCATGTGGTTTATTTCAACTCGTATTGTTCACTTCCGCCGTGGGCTTTTGTTTAATGCCGTGAGCTTTTGTTTAATGCCGTGGGCTTTTGTTTAATGCCGTGGGCTTTTGTTTATTGCCGTGGGCTTTTGTTTAATGCCGTGGGCTTTTGTTTAATGCCGTGGGGCTTTTGTTTATTGCCGTGGGCTTTTGTTTAATGCCGTGGGCTTTTGTTTAATGCCGTGAGCTTTTGTTTATTGCCGTGATACTTGTGGGCCACCGTACACAACGGACCTCGAGTAAACCAAATTTATCGCATTTTCTAACGTGTCCATGTATTTGGCTGTGTTTGTCAACTTCCTCGAGGACTAGTTGTGTTTTTTTAACCGGCGGATTCGAATCATCCTCGGAAACCCAGGGGCTGTAGGGGGGGGAGGGGGAAAGGAAAGGGAAAGAGGGAAAAACGTGAACAGCCCCTGGGGACATACTCTTACAGAACGAGTTCCAGAGAAGGTTAATGGGATTAAATGATTTAACGATCTGTTAACAAAAACTGCCAACCAAATCAATTATCACTTTGAAGTTATCACTGAGCCATTGTTTATACATGAATACAAACTGATGGATCTCGCTAAATTCTATTCTATTCTACGCTTGTTGTCGTCCGGTTGTATGGAAGAAGTTCAGAAAACCTCTAAAAAGGCTGTTAATGACTGCTTCCATGTTTGTGGCAAAGAATCTCTCGATAAAAGAAGAAAAAGAAATGTTGAAGATTTCGTGATCATTACTCGGGCCCTTCCGAAGGAAGCCCGAGTTATAAAATGGACTTTCTTTTTATTTTTTTTATGTTTTTGTTAGGCCACGGAATGCGAAGTATTTGATCATATCGGTACACACAAGATCATAGTCTGAATCGTGTTTTTTTTTGGGCGTCAGTTGTGCAATATCCGGTCACATGCTATCGAGACCAAATATACCGAGGCTCACCGAGGCCTAGTATCCATTAGATATAAGTGTATTGGAACCATTTATATACAAACATTTATCTTTCTCGCAATCGATGTGGGACTTTGTCAAATCCAAAACACTACGCATGACCACTAATAGACTCTTCCACAGTCCCCGCTCGGCCGTTGCACTCTCTCGCATAGGGACTGTAATGGTACAATGGTAGCGTTATTCTGATTGGCTGGTAGATCTGATCTACTTATCAAGGTTCTTATTGGTTGATTAGGACGACCGTTGGTTTCGCCAAGACAACACGTACGGATTTATACACGGCGACTCGACGGCGATTTGGGTAGAATTATGTTGGATTATCGCGAATTTCTCGCTTGCATCGAGACAAATTAGGTATGGATGGAGAGCAAATTTATCGATCTAGCCGTCTTTGGGGATGATAGGTCTTCGGATGAATTTTCTACGGAGATAAAAGCATTTGAGTGAGCGACACTCGCCATAGGCTCAGTATCCTACACTCGCCATGGAGCTTATTTTAATTTCCTGCCTTGTCATTTTTCTTACGGGGACGGGTCAGATGGCTAAAAATTCCACTAAATGACTCGTAAAAAGACCACAAAATAAGTGTAAATAAAGGTGACTTTATTTATGTATATATTTGTTATATTTTAGTTACTTATTTTATCAGTTGTTGGTTCGTGTTGATGTCTCATACCGTAATAAATGCATGTCTGTTTTGGGCTGCCTGTGGAAACCTCAACCGTGTTGATCGTCGTTGGGATCCCTGTTTTTCGTTTCGCAAGGCATCATGGGTCCAAGATTCTTGGACCCAGAATCCCTTTCGGCATTGTACCATTACAGTCCCTATGCGAGAGAGTGCAACGGCCGAGCGGGGACTGTGGAAGAGTCTAGACCACTAATTCCATAGACAATCGTCACTAAAAATAAAGTCAAAATCAAATCAAATCAGATGATATTGTCAAAGCTGGTGTGTGTTTAGCGGCGTCTAGCGAAAGCATGGGGTCTTGTACTATTGAATTGTCTCGCACATGCGCAATGTGTTATATAGGCGTCGTGATTCCCGAGCCGGCTTCGCCAGATCATAGTCTGGATGTTATATTATGGGAGTCATGAATGATCGAGTTTGAATTGAGTTAGAGATTTTATCAAAGTAAATTTCAACGAATTCACGATATATACGTTATGTCGAAGAACGAATACGGACCATAACTCGAACCGTAACTCGAACTCGAATTCGATTCCAAACTCGACGTTTCGGCATTCCCTTATACGAAACACATTTCTCATATATATATAATGATGGATGTTTATTTTATTCGACGTTCGAACCGTAACTCGAACCCGAACTCGAACTCGATTCCAAACTCGACGTTTCGGGATCTGAAGCTAGAGAGCGAGGGTTTGATTTTCCAGTAGATTTTGTTTTGATATCTAATCTCGCTTTGCGTGACGAGAGAGATTATTTGTGTCGATGAGCATCGATAAAGATCTCCGACTGTTCGAGGTACGTATATGGTACATCTTTAAACGTACTTGAGGTCAGTTGAGGTTGCATATTCATGGCGCCACAAACGGGTCGAATATTTTCCGAACGCCTATCGAACTAAATCCGAAAGTATGATTCGCTCAATAAACGGATCAAATAGTTTCCGAGCGTATATCGAACTAAATCCGAAGTATTCTTCGCTCAGGGCAGATACTGAGATAGTGCTAAGTCATGGTCTTCGACGACTAGAAGTGAAAGAAGCAGTTGACCTGTGCAGAAGAGAAATTATGTTGTATCCAAGGCAAGCCATCCATCAGTTCCTCTTAAATACGCTCTCACATACAAACGCATACGCCGATTCGTGTGGGCCAACTCTAAAAGATGTTGAGCGTTTTCGACAGGGCCTTTACACGAACTCATCAAAATCAAATCAATTGAACTCAAAGTCAAAAGGTAATCAAGTTCTCAAAGTCAAAAGCAAATCAAATGAACTCAAAAACTATATAATACAAGTGAACTCAAGAGAAAATGAGGTAAGAGAAGGAATCCCTGGTACCCCATCATGTGCCCCGTTAATTCTATTTTTAGATCGAAGCTATTTTTAGCTTTAGTTACCATGCCCGCGCAACCACTCTTGACTTGTAGAATTTTAAAATACTCAACCTTACCTTGTTTTTCCTTTCAAAAACTTTTTATTTTTTGTCATTACTGCGATTCTCAGTATTATGCGAACTCAGACATTCAAGCAGTGGGCTGGAACTTGGTTTTTCGCTGCCGTCAATCGACATAAAAAATCAGTAAACTTAAAAATATAAGTCAGAAGACCCACCAAATGGAAACCAAATATGATTTTGAGCTAAATTATGGATCATTTGGTCGAAGAATGTATTTAGTTTTGAATTCGTTTGAGTTTTGAATTTGATTGACGGGTAGCGAAAAACCAAGTTCCAGCCGACTGTTTGAATGTCTGAGTTCGCATAATACTGAGAACCGCAGTAAAAAGAAAAGCAAAGGACTACACAGCTTCTGCTCCAAGATAACAAAGCAGTGGTCGCACGATTTCTATGATGTTTACATGCAAAGTCTGCACTGAATACAATATACAAAAAAGAGCGAAACAATATCGTCAACTCTCTGAGAAAAGGCCACAATTTAATTATCTAAGATTCACTGAAGGATTTTACGAATACTCAGGCGAATTGAGCAAAATTAAGGTGCTACAAATATAAACTACACAACGATCAAAGTCAAAGCAATCACGAAAACAAACACTAAAGTTAATGTGGTCTTACCGGCACTTGTATTCAACAATTACGAAGTCCAAGCGTTATTCTCAGGTTCGGAAAACACGAAGGAAACTTTACAAGAGCCAACATCACCAAAACCTTGAAGCACCAGCCATATTGTGGACATGGAAATTTTTTAATTCAACCATCTGCAGTCCTACAAGACGCCGGCTACAACAAAATGACTCCTTGGTCGGTTTTCTCTGTCGAAGGACATGGCAAACTGAAGCCGTTTTCCTCTATTTAGAATCGTCTCAAGTGTCCCAAATTCACAATAATTTCAGTCAAATCCCAAAAGGATAATTTGGTAAAATCCTTTATTGAGTTTTCGAAGTAAAAATTTGTAAAATGTTCGAGAAAGTTGAGAAGATTTTCTTCGCTTGACTTCGCTCAATTTTGACTTTCATATCAAAACCGTGCGTAACGGCCTGCGCGACCTCGCCTTATATGATCTGACCAATCACGTTCCGTTCTAAAGATAGATTGATTCTAAAAATAGAATTAACGGGGCACATGATGGGTTAAGACCCCAATACCAGGGATTCCTTCTCTTACCTCATTTTCTCTTGGTGAACTCTAATGTTGACTTAAATTCAGATTTGGCTAATTGGCAATTAATAATTTTATTAATAATTTTAATGTTTATGAATCACTTGTTGACAAAAGAAGAGTTCTTTGTGCTCGACTTTTGTTGACTTTATTTGGGGGAGGGCCATGGCACAACTTGCGCTGTGATCCTTCTCGTTCCCAGTCCACTGCCATTTGACTGACTGTGACGCATTGCTGACTAGTACTCTTGTTATTTCTGTTTGGATGAGTTGGTTTTCTTTAGATCATTGTAGGCCTTAATTTATTTTGTTTTTCCAAGAGCAAACTAGGCATGTGTTTCCGACACCTGGTCCATCGAGATCATTTATAGCTTCGGTATAGTAGTTTTCCTGGGATCATTAGTAGACACGTAGATGTATGCATGTAGTCATAATGTAGTTACTTTAGCACCATTTTCACCGCATACAATGTTTTGGTACGGCTACGGTAAAAGTGGTACGTGTACCTATTTTACCCAAACCGTACCGACAAAAGAACTGTAGTGTAAATGGGAATTGTGTATCCGGCAAAGTGCGTGAATGTGTGTGCACCATAGCTCTAAATACTATAACTGAACTTTCCTGTACTTCCGGCTTCGAGTGACTGTTCCGTGAATGGTTTGATCCGAATGCAAATAAGGGGTTTCAATTTTTAGAGTTAGTTCTGCATTTACATGTAAGTTATTCATGCGCGTTGTTTGTCATGAAGTACTAACGTTATAGAGTCCAAACACTGTACCCATGAAACATCTGCTGAAGTTAACGTTGCGTATACACCTATTTCAACAAACGTTGTCGCGTTCAAAGCAACAAGCGTCAAGCCAAAACCGAAGTGAATTTAAATCACAATTGTTTCTATAAGGACTAATTACAAAATATGAACAGTTTCACGTGCTTGTGTGCGTATCACACTTCGTTCCATAGAAAATAGGTCTGATTTGAATAATTTGCCAACACAAAACCAGCATTCACTTCGGTTTTGGCTTCTTTAAATAAAGTCTTCTTTAAATAAAGTCTTACTTACTTACTTACTTACTTACTTGACGCTTGTTGCTTTGAACACGACAACGTTATTTGAAATAGGTGTATATTTCGAGTCCCGATTGTTCAAAGAGTGCATAACGCTATCCGTTGGATAAGTCCTACTTGATCCAGTGGATAAGCCGGGATTTATCCAACAGATAGCGCTATTCACTCTTGAACAATCCGGGCCTGATTTGTATACACTCATTTCGATAAAGTTAGTCACCCGAAAAACTTCGAAGGTGGACCATGAAGGACCATGGGTACATACATTTTAACCAATCCAGGATCCTCATCGGTCTCACCTTCGAAGCTTTACGGGTGACTAACTTTATCGAAATGAGTGTATACCCCTGATAGGTATCATATGGTTTGGAGTGCAATCTGGGATTATGTTTGAACGAGTGCGTTTTCAATAAGTCCAACATTGGACTTTCTGAAAAACACTAGATCGAATTGATCCCCGATTTCACTAGCTAGAAACCATATGATCACCAATTCATAATATTCATGAAAAAATGATCGATTCTGATTAGCTAAATGCAGTGAAATTAATTTATAATTTGTTCTGCAATTTACAAAGTTTGTAGAGCAAATTACAAATAGTAGCACTACATTTAGCCAATCACAATCGACTTTTTTTGCCATGAATATATCGCTAACATGGGTTCAGTATTTGCACTCTACACTTCCATGCCATACTAACACCTTTTTTTCTCTTTTCAGGTGTTGTCAACGTTGTCATACTAATGTACTTGCTTTTTCAGGTCTACTAACGAAGTCTCTTCACTCTTTTCAGGTGTTGTCAACGTTGTCATACTAATGTACTTGCTTTTTCAGGTCTACTAACGAAGTCTCTTCACTCTTTTCAGATGTTGTCAACGTTGTCATACTAATGTACTTTCTTTTTCAGGTCTACTAACGAAGTCTCTTTACTCTTTTCAGATGTTGTCAACGTCTGTCGATCTTTCTTACTAGCTTGACGTCCGCTAAACTCCCAGCTCTTATTAACGAAGTATTCTTTGTCGCTTCAGGTGTTTGCAACCTAAGTCAACCACGCTTCATCCCGAGAGACGCGAGCCAAGCCGACTATTTTGTATCTTTTCAAATCTTTCTATAGACGTGAATACCAGACATCCTTAGGCTCGAGGAGAACGTCAACATGCAAGACCCTTAATAATCCAACAAGACTTGGTGGTCAGTCGTGCAAAAGCTCTTCAAGATGGAGGCGTCGAGTTTGGCGACGGGGCTCTACAGGCTACGCGGAGATAGGAGAACACAAGAGTTGATGTGACCGCTCACGTGACACACTGAGTAAGATCCTCGAGAGGTGATGATTTGGGGCCGGACTATATCTCTTGATCAACAACAACAACTACATATAGAATAAACGTTGATCTCAGTCCTTGTTGTTTTGGCTCTCGTTTCAGAACCAAAATTAAGTTCTCTCTCTCGTTTTTATTATTATTATTTTCTCGTTTCAGCACCAAAGGTACTAAATATTAAAATGTCCAAGTAAGATAGCGTCGAACCTCTGTTTCCAAGATTGCGCTACTGTTCAGCGGATTCATCGCCACCGCCGATGAACTGAAGAAAGTCTCTACGAGCTGGGCAGAACCAACAGAAGCCCTTCCATTCATCCAGCAAGTGTGTAGGATATTCCAGTGTGCCCAACGTTGACAGTTGTCCTCGACGCCCACTGGTCTGCGGCCCCTTAAACTGGAACCGCCTCAGCAACCCAACAGGTTAAGTGTACGATATGTTATGTAATTAGGAACATTACAACTCTATGGCCAGAGAACTTGGAAACAATAGGAGTACGCTTTATTTAGTTTCGAACCATGTATGATACGCAAATTACGTGAAAGTTCAACAACTGGAAACGCGATCAAAGAACAGTTCTGCATGAATTGTCTAGGTGAAAGAGTTGGCACATGGTCCTCGAATGTCGTTACCACCAGTCAGTACTATAACATTGTGTTTCTTTTTTCAGGTTTTCTAATAAAGTATCTGTTATATATTTCAGGTGTTTTCAACGTTGAGGATTTTCTAAAAAAGCCTGCGCATAGAATGGAAGATGGATCGCGGCCCATGGACTAATTTAGTCTTGTGTATATTTTATAAACCTAGGAGCAATGGAGTGATCGATTGGGGCCCCGCACACAATTGCCCAAGAAATCGTGTCATGATCGTGGTTTTGGTTAAATGGCAAATATAAAACATTCCAATAATTTATAAACATTATAAAAAATAATCCTGTATTTATTTTCCCAAAACACCGTGTTTATATATTTTTCCGAAGCAGTTTTCGCAAGACCCGCGAGAAATTTTAAATTCGGGCCCAGGCTCCAATCGGCCATATTCTCTTGAATTCTCAGCCTTTTTCAGTCAATCGATTATCTGTTTTGTCGAGGAAAAGATTGGCGATTTATCGGCATTTGCTTCGAGTCATGGCACTACGGACAAATGTCAACAACTACTCCAAAAAGGTGGTTCTTGGAGTTGTATAAACACAGGAACAATTTGTGGATTAGAAAGACCAATATAAACGTACGCTGACATTTGCCATACATCGGGAGGCCATTTTAGCACGAGTTCACATGAGAAAAGCTGGTTGATAAACACTACTTGTTGTGAAAATAAATGTAAGTCCAGAAACCTTATTCATTGAACTTTTATTTGCCAATGTACAAATATTTCCTAAGTGTTTCGTATTTATGCATCAGTCAATTCCAGCAATGCCCATCCCCCCCCGGGACAACGTGGGGCATTTTTATGCTATGGGATCCCGGGAGTGGGGCATTCGTAATATTTGAAGGGCCACGGGGGTCGGGCATTATTTTACGTACAAGGAACTCCGCCAAGATTAGTGTCGCTGCTCGCACGTTCGCTGAATAAGTACAGCAGTCAAACAACACAAAACAAGATAACGGACCATGTACGAACTCATTGCTGGAATTGATTGATGCATTACAGCATGTCTCTACAAAACTGAGGACTTTAGCGAATTTACTGTGAATTTGGCCTGACCGGGAGGTCAAATACGGTAGACTGAAAACTAGATGCTAATTAGCTAATATCCCGGATATGACATCGAATTGTGTGCGATGGAAGACATCGATCGTGATAGTGGCTCTTCCTCGATATATGCAATACCCGAAGAACATGCATAGATAGACTTTAGACTGTACAGAGACACACCCACTACTTTGAGTGTTGTATATAGTCGATACAAAGCCACAGATCAGTCGTGTAGAAGCTACTAGAACACTCGAATAAGTTGCGGGCTATTCATCAATCCCACTCCATTGCTCCGCTCTACTCCTGGAATTGAAACTTGTCATTAAAGTTTTAAGAACATGCAGTGGATTCTTTCTATAACATCTCGCATGACTTCAGTCCCCCGTGTTCCATGTTTCGGCCTGCAGGGTGTACATACGTCAAGGTTACCAACTTGATGTAATACGCGTACGATAACACTAACTATAATCATCTAACGTAACCCTAACCAGCACAAGAAACGCGTAATTACATGAAGTGATAACCGTGCGTAACGAACCCCTGATACGTTAACGTAACGAACGTTATCGCGTTTCCCGATGCGTTGACTGTAATATTGGGGGTCCCACTGCATTTAATTACATTCACAAACTAAAATATACATGTATATTATTTGATAATGAACTGATTAATAAAAGTGTTTGAATCATTTGATTTTGATCGTTAACTGGCTGGTGACTCGCGAGATAAGCATAAACACCATTCATGCAATAGGTGTGAAAATAAGAGCACCGTTAATGAGCAATGCATTACTGAGTCGGTGTTGAATACCAGACCCTGTCGGGCTGCACATAACCATACAAGTCGTGGGAGTATCCCCTCTCGCCCTTGGAGCATAGCGTAACCAGAACCTGTCGGGCTGCACATAACCATACAAGTCATGGGAGTGCCCCAACACCTCATGGGGGCTTAATTTAACCAGACTCTGTCGGGCTGAACATACCCATGCAAGTCATGGAAGTATTCCTCACCCCCAGGGGGCTTAACTTCATCACACCCTGTCGGGATGGATATGCACATACCCATACAAGTCATGGGAGTATTCCTCACCCCCTGGGGGATTAACTTAACCAGACCCTGTCGGGCTGCACATACCCATACAAGTCATGGGAGTGCCCCAACACCTCATGGGGGCTTAATTTAACCAGACTCTGTCGGGCTGAACATACCCATACAAGTCATGGGAGTATTCCTCACCCCCCAGGGGGCTTAACTTCATCACACCCTGTCGGGATGCACATACCCATACAAGTCATGGGAGTATTCCTCACCCCCTGGGGGATTAACTTAACCAGACCCTGTCGGGCTGCACATACCCCGTAAAAGTATACATTTTCTTAAAGCTGAATAAATGCAGATTCTCCTAAAATGCTGGAGATTATTTCCTATTTTGTAAATATTTTTTGTTATTGCACATTTTAGAAAATTCGACCGGCCTTGTTCAAAGAGAATTTTGCACGCGGGATTCAATCGATTTCGAAACGGAAAGTGCCATTGTAATAAGCAAACTTTGTTCTAAAAAAAAGTTTCTCCGATTTTTGATACGTTGCCTCATTTAAAAGTTATTAACACAAAGAAATGTATGGAGCGAAGCTGTGTTGATTGTTAGGGTTGAGTAGATGACCTCACTGACACTTCTAAAGATTCATAAAAATGTAATACTTCTCCTATTTGAGTGATTACCCCGTCTTATGAAAGTCATATTGAATTGATTGTGAATAATGGCCATTGCATGATTGAAGTTTCTTTTTATTCGATATTTGAAATTTCAGAAGAAAAAGAAAACGTGAAACTCGAACTTCAAAAGTACCTAAATTCAAACAAATTCAGTTGCGTTCGGCAACGGTTCTTGACAATCCACGAATTTGCAGATGGTTCTACTCAAAAGTACATGGCGTAGCAATGAGGGTTTATCACATAATTTCAAAACTCATAGGACAAACAAATGATTATTATAGCTGGAAAGAGCTCGTTGAAATTAGTAAAAATGTGAAGTTTGGAAAAGATCGCTCCACAAATTACGAAGATATGAATTTTCAAAAATCGAAATTTTGTATGAAAACCTTTGTTGGAGGCAAGAGTTGCCTCCAAAGCGTAATTTCCATACTGGTTTTCATATAAAATTTCGTGAAACTTTTTCGTGAAGCAGAGACAGTTTCACCGTGTAACGTGTTTGCTGAAACAAGTTTCTAAATATATAGGAGAAATCGTTTTTCCTAAGTTCTTGCAAGATCTTGCAGCTGCTCAGAATATTTTCCAATGTCTTTATTTTAAAAGAAAGCCAAGGATTGTATGTCAAAAAATCTGTACTGATCCACGAATTTGTAGATAGTTGTATCAAAAGTACATGGCGTAGCAAGTTCTTTCTTTTATTTTTCTTTCTTTCGTATTGCGAAAATTATGGTCGAGTCGTTTTACGTAAACCTTGTCATGGGCTTCCTTTGGCAGCCCATTATCAGCAGCCCGGGCTACTCGGCCAACGTCAACAGAAGGTCGAAGAAAACATGGCGGACGAATATCTGTTTTTCGCATGTTTCTCAGTATTATGACAAGCTCTTTCATTAGACTGTTAGTAAACATTAGGGATGTTATGAATATAAGCTTCAAGAAATGAGGAATGCATGTGGGTTGGTGGTATTTTGTAAATCATACGCTAGAAAAAGCTCTTTGAAATTAAGAAGCTGTGGTTTTAACACACGACACCTTAGCGATGTTTGTAGAGGTAAGTGTAGTTATATCAAGAATATTACTTATCAATTCCGATCAATATCAATAATATTGTACATATAGTAAGCTATAGTCACTTGTGTCGATCGAGTCGTATATGATCAATATTTAAGTTTATATAATAAACACTGCATGCTTTCTCAAGTTGGGATTTGCTCATTTTTTTAAAGCAACTTGTAGTCAAATAATTATGATTCCAACCTACATGTACAACAACCAACACAACCAGACTGAAATACCATTGTATTAATGTGTGTGTATTCTTAACTGAACTCACCTCCCTGCAGCTTACATGTACACACATAGCTTACATGTACACACACATAGCTTACATGTACACACATAGCTTACATGTACACACATGTACATGTACATGTATATCCTATTGCTGGTTTGCAAGCAATTCCTGGTGATTTAAAGTACAAAGTTTCGTTTTATAATATATTTTATGATATTTACTGTAATTTGAGGGACACAAGTTTATTCATGAGTGTACCCTCTCGAAATAAAACTTGTTTCCACATGTAAATTGTATTGTCTATCTCTATAAGACATGTAAAGAAGTAGTGGCCATGTTTGAGGTACCAACAAGAGAAGGTAATGAGTAATGCGCTTTGTTATTGGGATCCAACATGGCCACCATGACTTCATATGCAAACCAGCAATACAGAACTCTATTTTTCCATATAGCGATATAGCATTTTTGTGTGTAGGTAATAATGAAATATGTTTATATATTTATCCTGGAGATGAAATATGCACTAAACAGTTGTGAAAACTTTGAACAGAATCGATCTTGATTTGACAATGATTCATTTACAGATTGTTTTCGAAACCAACATTTCTATGCCAATCACAGACTCAAGAAATGTTCATCAGTATTCATGATAACTAGACACCTTGTTTCTGGAAGCAGTGGAAGTGACAATGACACTAAAAAGCAGACCTCCGGCCCTGCAGACATCAGTGACTCGAAAACCAAAATTTCTTTGAACAAATTGTCTGTTGGTGGTATCTATGGTAACTACAATGTATTGGGTGATGAACACTCATTATTATTAGTATATACCACACAAGTGAATAGTACTTTTTGTGCGCTCTGATTGGCTTCTCAATCTCGGAATATCCTTGGCTATTCACCTCCGAGCAAACCAAGATGGTGTTGTGTTTCGCGAGTGTGTCTCTTGAAAGTAAATTTTATATATTTAGCTGGCTATTTACTTGTGTGGTATATACTAAAACAGTTTTTCCCCTTAGTGTCGGTGAGTAGTTATAGATATTTACCTTGCCGCTCGAAGACTTGTGGCTCGGTAAATATCCACCACTACTCACCTCCACTTCGGGAATAATTATTGTTGTATTCCCAGCATTTTGATTGATTACTCAGACAAGAGTTGTCAGCGCATAACCCTGCTGTGAGCTGATGGTCAATGTGCCCTTATATGGTGAATGAAAGCATAACATCAGCATAGGGACAATATGTTATTAATATCTATCTTTTTATTGATTTTCTAGATATTAACTTATCATCAAAATTCTACAAGAAAAATGCCACAGTGATAGACTACTCCAAAAAGCACCATCACAACACATTTATTTCTGATACGAGAGCTATGAGTGACTATCTTCTTAAACCAAGGTAATGATGATGATTATGATGATGATGATGAAAATTATAGCTAATGATGAAGAGGATAGGTACAGTGTAATGATGATGATGATGATGAAAATGATAGGTTAAATGATGATGATGATGATTGATGATGGCAATTGTGAAAGTGATGCATGATGGTAACAAAGATGATGGTGATGATAGTAACAATGATGGATACATGTAACTTCCAACATTTGCACATGTGAGCAGCAGAATTGTATCTGATTTACACACCAAAGGCAAGAGTTAAAATGGTAAATTAACATGCCACAAATGTTGCAAGTTAACGTCATAAAAAATGTGTTTCTAAAGATACATTATACAGAATGTTTATTTTAACAATAAATATATATTATTATTATTATTATTATTATTATTATTATTATTATTTTAGTGATTTAGAAGGAATCAGAGCCAAACCTCTGCGAAGTGCATACACAAGAACCCAGGACTCACCAGACCAGTATTATCTGAAATCAGAGGTTGAGAAAAAGTATGTTTTTGTCTAAATTCTTATTTCTTAGATTCTTTTGCTTGGTAATCCATGTATGTATGATTTTCCTCTTGTTTTAGGGCATATGAGGTGTGGGGCAGTGCAGAAGGTCTTGCTAAAGAAATATGGAGCAGGAAAAAGGCACTCGAAGAAGATGAAAAATTTAGAAAAGGTACGCCCTAATATCACCTGTAGCTGTACCCTGCTTGTTCAAGGCAGAAGAGACACAAATGTAATCTCATTCTGACACTGTTCTCTGTCGTTAGGTTTAGCAGCATTAATTGGACATTTAAAGAAGTCAGTTAAGGACCACTCAAAGCGAAGCCATGATTATATGGTGAGTGAGATACACTGTATATAATGCATCCACATATAACTAACTAGAGCAAATGAAATCGTAGTACACATTGTTGCCATTTATGAATAATATTAGATTTGTTTGCATATTTAGAAGTTACATATCGGTAAATGAGTTTTGTTTTCAACTGAATAAATAGCACAGCTTGATAAATGCATCATTTTACTGTGTCACTTTCATTTATTTCTATTGTGCTATGATAACATTCTATAGCTATAGGTGCATTTCTCATCTTGCAATAAGGCTACATTATTTTGTAATCTCAGTTGAGTTGTTTGCACTATTTGTTAGAAAATAAAAACAGTTACTCTATTCTTTTTTTATTTGTTTCACGGATGTAATGCAAGAACTCTAGTCTGTCTAATTCATTGAGTAGGTATTAAACTATACTGTTATTTGATGCTTACAAGTATAAATTGGATTTTGTAGTTATTTGGTCCACGAATTGAAAGAGAAACTATGCTAAGAGGTTCAGCCAGGGTGGTTGGATATGCTATGCTGAGGTGAGGTTGTACTGGTATAATACCCGTATATTATACATGGTACCTGTCTGTCTGTCTGACTGTCTATCTGTCTGTCTGCATGTCTGGTTTTCTGTCTGTCTGTCTGCATGTCTGGTTTTCTGTCTGTCTGTCTGCATGTCTGGTTTTCTGTCTGCATGTGTGTCTGTCTGCATGTCTGCATGTCTGGTTTTCTGTCTGTCTGTCTGTCTGCATGTCTGGTTTTCTGCCTGTATGTCTGTCTGTCTGCATGTCTGGTTTTCTGCTTGTCTGTCTGTCTGCATGTCTGGTTTTCTGTCTGTATGTCTGTCTGTCTGCATGTCTGGTTTTCTGTCTGTCTGTCTGCATGTCTGGTTTTCTGTCTGTCTGTCTGTCTGTCTTTATTTATAATACTCATTTGCCAACCATTTTTGCAATGGGTTATGTCACCCTGCTTTGTTAAGTAACATAAGTAGATCTCTGGTTGGCACTTTATATGACAATGGTTTACATCACATTGTGATCACTTAGTTAATCCTCATCAATTATTTACAATGCCTAATCAGACCATCTCCAATAAATCACTGTTAACAGTAGTCAGTTTTTAGCCAGTAGTAGATGTATAGGTAGCACTCTGTCATAATGTCAATACCATCAGTTGTAACACTGTCTGAAAGTGTGGCCTAGTTGGTATGTGTGCTGCCTGCTAAGTGAGAGGTCAGTAGTTCAATCCAGTGACCTCGCACACTTGTTTCAACTTCTTTCTAATCTATGTACATGTAGCCTGGTTGCGCTATAGATGTAAGTGTAGCCTAGTTGGTATGTGCGCTGCCTGCTAAGTGAGAGGTCAGTAGTTCAATCCTCACTGACCTCGCACACTTGTTTCGACTTCTTTCTAATCTATGTAGCCTGGTTGCGCTATAGATGCAAGTGTGGCCTAGTTGGTATGTGCGCTGCCTGCTAAGTGAGAGGTCAGTAGTTCAATCCTCGGTGACCTCGCACACTTGTTTAGACTTCTTTCTAATCTATGTAGCCTGGTTGCGCTATAGATGTAAGTGTAGCCTAGTTGGTATGTGCGCTGCCTGCTAAGCGATAGGTCAGTAGTTCAATCCTTGGTGACCTCGCACACTTGTTTAGACTTCTTTCTAATCTATGTAGCCTGGTTGCGCTATAGATGTAAGTGTAGCCTAGTTGGTATGTGCACTGCCTGCTTAGCGAGAGGTAAGTAGTTCAATCCTTGGTGACCTCGCACACTTGTTTAGACTTCTTTCTAATCTATGTAGCCTGGTTGCGCTATAGATGTAAGTGTAGCCTAGTTGGTATGTGCGCTGCCTGCTAAGCGATAGGTCAGTAGTTCAATCCTTGGTGACCTCGCACACTTGTTTAGACTTCTTTCTAATCTATGTAGCCTGGTTGCGCTATAGATGTAAGTGTGGCCTAGTTGGTATGTGCGCTGCCTGCTAAGTGAGAGGTCAGTAGTTCAATCCTCGGTGACCTTGCACACTTGTTTAGACTTCTTTCTAATCTATGTAGCCTGGTTGTGCTATAGATGTAAGTGTGGCCTAGTTGGTATGTGCGCTGCCTGCTAAGTGAGAGGTCAGTAGTTCAATCCTCGGTGACCTTGCACACTTGTTTAGACTTCTTTCTAATCTATGTAGCCTGGTTGCGCTATAGATGTAAGTGTAGCCTACATGTAGTTGGTATGTGCGCTGCCTGCTAAGTGAGAGGTCAGTAGTTCAATCCTCGGTGACCTCGCACACTTGTTTCAACTTCTTTCTAATCTATGTAGCCTGGTTGCGCTATAGATGTAAGTGTAGCCTACATGTAGTTGGTATATGTGCGCTGTCTGCTAAGTGAGAGGTCAGTAGTTCAATCCTCGGTGACCTCGCACACTTGTTTCAACTTCTTTCTAATCTATGTAGCCTGGTTGCGCTATAGATGTAAGTGTGGCCTAGTTGGTATGTGCGCTGCCTGCTAAGTGAGAGGTCAGTAGTTCAATCCTCGGTGACCTCGCACACTTGTTTCAACTTCTTTCTAATCTATGTAGCTTGGTTTCAAGAGCTTTAATTAAATACCTATAAAACAGAGCACTGATGGAGAGAGGGGAGTAAAGTGCGCACCTTCGGCCTCAAGTTTATTAGTAAATGATTACTATTACGAGCTACCGACGCTAAATAAGGTCTCTTTACTTGTTATCACTATAGCAACCTAGCAGTGATGATGTTCAAGTTTGGTGGATATTTGTACACAGGATCGGCTACGATGTTGTCTGAATCGATTCATTCCCTAGCTGATTTCTTGAACCAGGTAAGTCTGATTACTACATGTACTTGTAGCTATTCAAGAATAAGGGCTGATTTAATTGGTTTTATTGTTACAACAGTGTTTGCTAGCCATTGGCATAAGACAGTCTATCAAGAAACCTTCTCCAGATCATCCGTACGTATTCAAAAAGATACCAGTAACAGGCAAGACTGTGATCAATCTCTAATGTTCATTTTATTTCGTGCAGTTATGGCTTCTCTCGTGCAAGATATGTCTATTCACTGATTAGTGGTGTAGGAATCTTTTTCCTTGGGGCAGGGGTGTCGGTCTACCATGGAGCATCAACTCTTTTAGTCCCTGCAACTTTAGAGAATCTACTAGTGGTAAGTTTATAAGCACCCTGCTCTAATAAGTACCCCCTCTAATAAGCGCCCCCCTTTAATAAGTACCCTGCTCTAATATATAAGTACCCCCTCTAATAAGTACTCCCTTTAATAAGTGCCCCCCTTTAATAAGTACCCTGCTCTAATAAGTACCCCCTCTAATAAGTGCCCCCCTTTAATAAGTACCCCCTCTAATAGGTGCCCTCCCTTTTTGATAAAAATCGGAAATATGAACAGCTCACTCCCCCTCCCCCTCACATTTCCAGCCTGGTTAATACAGATACAGTATTTTAAAAATATTACAGTATCTGTAACTATGTGAGCCCCCTAGACGAGTAGAGTTACTACTCTTGGGGCAAACGTAGAGAGCAAATATGTTTAAATAAAAAAATAAAAAAATATTGTGTCATTTCCCCCAGGCTTATGCTATTCTTGGTGGATCGTTTATCATGGAAGGAGGTGAGCCTAGTAATTCATGCATATTTGCCCTGTAGACTTCATGGCGCAGCCTTTAAGGCTTAACATCAGACATTCAGCCCAGTCAAAATCACTATTTTAGCATCTGATGTTAGCAATTCTGCACATGTGGCCTTAAGGTTTATGCAACTCACCCAGATGTGCTAGTATTCCCAGGGGAAGGGGGGCTTAACTCTAGGTTATTTCATGGAGGGGTGTGCAGTGGACACCTCAAAACCCCTACCCTATACCAGACCTAAGCTTGAAATTCTATATCCTATCCCAGATATGTAAGTCGTATCAGACTATGATAATGCTGGTGTACATGTAAGTGGGACCATTATTACAAAAACCATATCCTATCCCATAAAAGGTACCCTATCCTACACCTGAAATGGTACCCTATCCCAGACCAAGGTACCCTATCCCAGACCATAAAAGGTACCCTATCCTACACCTGAAAATGGTACCCTATCCCAGACCATAAAAAGGTACCTATCCCAGACCATAAAGTACCCTATCCTATCCTACCACCTAAAAGGTACCCTATCCCAGACCATAAAAGGTACCCTATCCTACACCTGAAATGGTACCCTATCCTAGACCATAAAAGGTACCCTATCCCAGACCAAAAAAGGTACCCTATCCTACACCTGAAATGGTACCCTATCCCAGACCAAAAAAAGGTACCCTATCCTACACCTGAAATGGTACCTTATCCCAGACCAAAAAAAGGTACCCTATCCTACACCTGAAATGGTACCCTATCCCAGACCTGAAATGGTACCCTATCCCAGACCAAAAAAAGGTACCCTATCCTACACCTGAAATGGTACCCTATCCCAGACCAAAAAAAGGTACCCTATCCTACACCTGAAATGGTACCCTATCCCAGACCAAAAAAAGGTACCCTATCCCAGTCTAAATGGTCTCCACTATAGAGAGGTCTCTCGTGTACAAAGAGTAGGTACTGTACCAGTAATAATGGTTGAAATTATATTTTTCTTTTCCCAGCGACATTACTTATAGCAGTCAATCAAATCAAAACAAGTGCTAGAGAAAGTGGCGTGTCGTTCAAGGAATATTGTATGTATTCACGTTAAACCTGCAGTCCTGTCTCCCGACCGGCCTAATCTAAGCTGTTCACGGGGGACTTTAAAGAACCAGTTGAACTCTTCATAAGAGTAGGGGATTGTTACCTGGTTCAACAGCCTACTTCAAATATTGGAGGCATAACACACTAACATACTAACTCCTCATCACATGATTGTAAGCTGCTCGGCTGCCGTAGGCGCCTTCATATACAGCCCGAAAAAGTCCTCCATCGGTTGTAAAGCACATTGAGACAATGAGTGAAATGTGCTGCATGTATATAAGAACCGACAGTTATTATTTTTTTTTTATTCATCTACTCTTATGTCTAATTAATTACCAAGGCAACGATAGGAGCTCTCTGTTTCTCTATTCTATTGGGATTGAGGAGAGGAAGAGAGGGGATGGGGAAAGAAATGGAATGAAAAGCCCCTCCTTTCTCTTCTCTCCACATTTACCATCCTGTTAGTACTGTAATGCAGGCCAATAGGCATCATACATACATAGTGTACATACATACTTTATTACAGCTCAGTCCCTATAAGGGCTCTTCCGCTATTAATGCTAAAAACTAATTACAAAAAATACTCTATTTACAAACTATAATTTTAACAACTTGTCTCAAAGTTGTCCCATTAGAGACCATGTGACCATTCCCTTCTTTCTTGTTAACGCAATCAGAACAAATACAACATTGATATGAAAATACTTTGAACAAAGACTGATAATCCCAGTAAAAAGGGTTCATTAATGATCGTATATTATTACACATTAAGCATTGATATCAGTGTGATAAAGCCGT
>JAUJYZ010000372.1:37500-159624 GCA_033675265.1 Actinostola sp. cb2023
AAATATATAGACCGAGTGCAGTAAATCTCATTTATTGTGTAGTTAGTGATATGATACAACCACCGTTTCAAAGAGTATAATAACAAAAAAAAAACTACAAGATTTTAGAGCGATTCTACAAAAATGTAAAAAGTCATAGCGAATTGAAATCACAAAGATTTGTATGGGAAATTGAGTTTTGGACTGACTAGCCTCGTTTCCATGCAATTGCTAGAATTCAAATGGTTATACTTTACGGTGGTTTCATTGAAATTGATGGGCTTTTGGTGTAGACTATGTACGGTCTTGCAAAAAATGATATTACATTTCCTAAACTCGTAATTTTTCTCAGTTTATGCAAATTACTCCGCCATTATTGCATTCGGGCTATGAGGTCTGTTTTCTTAAAAGGGGTCTTGTTGACGAAGACGTACCTCTTTTGTAATAACAGTTCTCATTTTTTAAATATCTGTGTACAAAACAACAATCACTTTGATTTGTAGTCATAAAGGAATAAGGGTGCGTTCCTTTGACCTTATTCCGGAATCTTCCGTAATAGGAATAATTCCAGATTCTGGGGCAGACGGATGACGTCATTATTCCGGAATATTCCAAGCATTCTGCAATGATGAGCAGAATGTTTGGAATACGTATTATTCCAAGTATTCCTATTCCGGAATAAGGTCAATCAAACGCACCCTAAGACTAGCTAAGCCCCTCCGGCCCTTAATACCATATTAATATCATCCATCCATCCATCCCATTTATTTAGCTAAGCCCCTCCGGCCCTTAATACCCTATATTAATATCATCCATCCTTTTCTCCGTTCTATCTATCTATTCCATCCTTCCTTCTCTCCTTCAATCAACCATTCCTTCCATCCGTTTATCCATCTCATCACTCCATTCATTCATCCGTTTATTTATCGATCTAGTCTAGTTACACTTTATAATAACGAGGTATTTTATTCACTTGTCTGATCACTTCCGCGGTTCGATATTAAGTCAGTTTCTCCTATCAACTTTGTAATTCTTATCATATACAGCAATTTCAAAAAACGTTGATACTGAATATAGTGTATTCCAAGACCGAAATGCATTATGGGACTTGTGTTTTATTGTCTAAAGTAATATAAATAATACTAATTTATTTTATTTTTTGTGTATTCCATCAGAAACAATATACTAGCTCCATATGGCGAACAAATCGCTGTATATTTACTTTTTATTTCAAAATAACGAGGCCCGCACTAGGAATGCACTATTCAGTATGCAGTATTCAGTTTTCAACATTTTTTGAAATTGCTGTATGGTACTAAATAAAATATGTATGTATGTAACACAGCATTTTGTCCTCGGCAAGTAATACAGTTGTGTGGTAATACTTATCGATATTGCTGGTTTGCAATACACGTCACGGCGGCCATCTTGGTTGAACTTCAACAAAAGATTGCTCATTAGTGTCTATTGTTTGTTCAACCAACATGGCCGCCGTGTCTTTATCTCTTGATTCTCAAGGGATTGATTGCAAACCAAGAATTGCTATAATAACGGCTAAGCGGCTAATAATAATTATTTTTAAATATTTTGTTCTTAACTCAAAACTTACAAATGTTAATCTCGACATTTTGCAGCTATAGAAAACACAATAAAAAAAACCCGTAAAAAAGTGTTGGTATCCACGGAGAGTCGATCCCGGGTCACGCGTCGAGGTCCAACGTATTTCAAGAGGGCTACGTTAGTCAATAAATTTCCATAACAATAACCGTTACACGATAGACTACTAAATTGACCCTCGAAATCAATCGGAAGTACAGATAGCTGAAGTCAGTAAGGGGCAGTCATTTAGGACTAGGATACGACTGTTCCCTCCCTCTTTGACTACTACGCTGATTGTGTACTGCGAGGATGAGGCCGAAATCTTCCTCCTATACGTAACATACGGTGACTCGGCATTTAAGTCTGGGTGGATCGTCGATTTTTAGTGATTTGCATAGAATTTCGTGGCGCGCGGGTTCGAGTCCGGTGAACCCGGATTTTTGAAGTCATTCACTTCAACGACTAAGTATCAATTAAAGCGTATAAGAGCTTGCTAGAATAGCCTGGTGCGTGCCTCACTGTAAGAGATTATTATACGCGTGAAAAGGGATGGGTATAGAATGTGAGTACTTATTCATAAGTAATCATATATCAGAATGGTCTATCGATAACGTTAATTGTAGCTAAAAATGCACACAGAACAAGGCTTTGTAGTTGCTTGATGTTGTACGCATTTTTATATAACACAGGTTCCTCCCTGAATCAGCGCTGCACCAGAGAAATATATGATTGACAGCAACCGCAGTTATGAACTTGTGGTGAGTCCAGGGAGTGAAGGGAGGGAAATAGTGAGGGCTTATATATGATTGGGTTTTTAAAGTTTTTCCCAAAACTGAATCACGGTATTTGTTTCGAGGGTGCGCCTAATAGGTGAGGTGCGTCTTATACGCGAGGAAATATGTGACAATATATAACTCAATCGTAATTATGGTTTATTTTATGAACATTGTCACTTACAATACAATGAAATAACATCTCGTGTATATTCGAACAAGGCGTTATTTACATTATCTTTTCTATCGACAAATATTATTCGATAGAAATGCAGCCAAACATATGAGGTCTGTTTTCTTAAAATTTAAGGGGTCTTGTTGACGAAGACCCCTTTTGTAATAACGTACACGGGAGTGTCCCCGGGATGGGAGATGTAGAGCACGTGAGAAGCAAGCCTGGAACGTTATACGAACACTATGTTTCTTGCTTTTAGAGTGCTCTAAATTCGAAATCTCCCAGAGTATTTAATTCACAGCCATAAGCCGCGCGCCGTTTTAGATATATTACTTTGATAATTGTTCGTGCGACCGAACACGTTGTAAAGCGCTATTGGGCAATTTATTGGAAATAGCGCTATATAAATAAATACAAAATATTATTATTATTATATGGCTTATTCATTTGTTACATCTACAAAACTATGAAAACAAGCTTGAAAACCATGCATGCACGGTTAAAACACTGACGAAGTTTTAAAATGGCTTCTCATACATTCATGACTGCATGTGCCCTGCTTGTCATTAGACACTGATAATAAACTACAAGATGTTTATACAGAAACTGAAAGCTAGCCGATATAAAAATAGTTTGATATCCAAGGGCAATGAGGCAGCGGTTGCTCACATAATGCTTGTATATAGCTTAGTTATTTTGTATTGCATATTTAAGCTCAATTCTTGCAAAATTACTTAATTTTCGGTTTAAAATCATTAAAATCACATCTACATAGAACTTGAACTTAACTAAACAAGAAAAACTGTAATTATATGGCTTTTGTTTAGTAAATAAAACATGTTTGACAACAGAAAAAAAATACATTTGTGGTTAGTTATTTTTACAATCAAATCCACTGCATCGCTTCAAGGTTGTTCAAGGTCATGAAAACCATGTTTCTGTGCTCTTATATCACATAGCTTTTTAGCCAATCAGAGCGCGCGTTATATATATGTTATTTTATATATTTACTTATACTGTACATTTACGATGGATATCGATCATACAGACACAAATGGAGGCCCCTGCAGCTTATGGAGTCGGAACACTCGAGTAGGGAGTTGGTCCACTGTATGATGTTCCAGCGGGCGGTCCCATAGGGTTTTTTCTGGGATATGCTTCTGACGGTCCGGCCAAAGGTGGTGTTCCGGGATATGCTCCTGATGGTCCGGCCATAGGTGGTGCTCCGGGATATGCTCCTGACGGTCCTATAGGAGGTGCCCCGGGATATGCTTCTGAAGATCCCATAGGGGATGGCCCTGGATGTTCCTGCCCTTGAGGAAGAGGCGCACCAGGGTTTCCATAGCCGGCTGATGGCATATTTTCATTCTGTAGAGTGACGGTGGTGGTGGTGGTAGAAGCCGCAGCAATATGCACAACGCCGATTCTCTTCTTTTTTGAGCAGTACACGATAGCAACAATAACACCAACCAATATTACTATTCCAATTATCACACCAACAATTATACTGACATTAGAAGTACCTACGAGTGAACAAAATGTAGTTTAGTATTGTGCAAATTAATGCCATTTATGTTTGATATTACAGCTTTAATTTTCGCGCCAACATTTGTCATAATTTCGGGCGGTCCGAACAAGGTTAACGTAGACTGCAAAACAATCCCTACTTTTTCACGAAACTCCGCGGAAGAGAAGAGTTGAAGTTCGATCGAGTCGTTGACCGGACGGCCAGAGAATGAGGCGAGACGAAAAGACGAGAGGGGAGTGAGGCCGCAAGAAGGGAAGACGCGCGCTGTTTTGCAGTCTAAGGTTAACGAGGAGTCTTAGCTATACACGATAATACATCGACACCTTGGTACTCGCTCCTCGGTTAACTCTCTTACACTCGATCATTTTTCATTTCTTTTAAACCGTAGGTCAATTCGAATGCCGCAGTTACAATTTAGCGATATAGGGTTAGAGGTAGCCACGAGCAAGGGGTTAGGGTTAGAGGTAGCCACGAGCAAGGGATTAGGGTTAGAGGTAGCCACGAGCAAGGGGTTAGGGTTAGAGGTAGCCACGAGCAAGGGGTTACGGCTAGAGGTAGCCACGAGCAAGGGGTTAGGGTTAGAGGTAGCCACGAGCAAAGGGTTACGGCTAGAGGTAGCCACGAGCAAGCGGTTAGGGTTTGGGGTAGCCACGAGCAAGGGGTTAGGGTTAGAGGTAGCCACGAGCAAGGGGTTAGGGTTAGAGGTAGCCACGAGCAAGGGGTTAGGGTTAGAGGTAGCCACGAGCAAGGGGTTAGGGTTAGAGGTAGCCACGAGCAAGGGGTTAGGGTTAGAGGTAGCCACGAGCAAGGGGTTAGGGTTAGAGGTAGCCACGAGCAACGGGTTAGGGTTAGAGGTAGCCACGAGCAAGGGGTTAGGGTTAGAGGTAGCCACGAGCAACGGGTTAGGGTTAGAGGTAGCCACGAGCAACGGGTTATGGTTAGAGGTAGCCACGAGCAAGGGGTTAGGGTTAGAGGTAGCCACGAGCAAGGGGTTAGGGTTAGAGGTAGCCACGAGCAAGGTCACATTTTAGTTTAATTATTTTATAGTTGGTGTAGATGTCTAACGACCGTTACCAACTTAATAAATGTAGATGTGTTATAGCCATGGCTCATATCATGGCTCATGGCTATAACACCAAAGCATCCAAATGCTAACTATAAACTACGTGCTTACTTGTACCTTGGGCTGTGTATGTAAGTTTAAATCCCTTTGCGGTGAAATATGAGTCGGACCTGAAGCGAATCCACAAGTACTTCCCAGATGAGTAGATGGTCCTCCTGGTACTACCACAATAATCTCCTTTCTTGTAGCTGGTCGAGTAATACCCATTACGTACTCTCAGGTAATCACTGCTCGAACAGAAGGTACTGGCACTGTACACTATATTCATATCATCAAAGTGAAGTTTGATGGTTTTACCACTTGTCACTGCGATTTTCCACGTACACTGCATGTTACTGGGATAGCTGGACGGGTATTCTGGACTATAGATGGTCCCACTATCAGAGTTTAACTGTATTGCATTGTTGTTGGCAAAACTATTCCTGTACGTACATTTGTCTGGGGTTGAATCTATTAACAAAAAATGGACATATTTAAACATGTGCTTATTATTAATTGATATAGCGTAAATATTACGGTACCGCAAGTATTACTATTGGGCTTGCGTACATATTACGGTACCGCAAGTATTACTATTGGGCTTGCGTAAATATTACGGTACCGCAAGTATTACTATTGGGCTTGCGTAAATATTACGGTACCGCAAGTATTGCTATTGGGCTTGTGTAAATATTACGGTACCGCAAGTATTACTATTGGGCTTGTGTAAATATTACAGTGCCGCAAGTATTACTATTGGGCTGGCGTAAATATTACGGTGCCGCAAGTATTACTATTGGGCTTGCGTAAATATTACGGTACCGCAAGTATTACTATTGGGCTGACGTAAATATTACGGTACCGCAAGTATTACTATTGGGCTTGTGTAAATATTACGGTACCGCAAGTATTACTATTGGGATTGTGTAAATATTACGGTACCGCAAGTATTACTATTGGGCTTGCGTAAATATTACGGTACCGCAAGTATTACTATTGGGATTGTGTAAATATTACGGTACCGTAAGTATTACTATTGGGATTGTGTAAATATTACGGTACCGTAAGTATTACTATTGGGCTTGCCTAAATATTACGGTACCGCAAGTAATACTATTGGGATTGTGTAAATATTACGGTACCGTAAGTATTACTATTGGGATTGTGTAAATATTACGGTACCGCAAGTATTACTATTGGGATTGCGTAAATATTACAGTGCCGCAAGTATTACTATTATATTGGGCTTGCGTAAATATTACGGTACCGCAAGTATTACTGTTGGGATTGCGTAAATATTACGGTATTATTAGTGTTTTTCACGTACCTGGCAAAACAACGATATAAGAGATTGTGAATCCTCGATAATTAATTAAAGAATTGCTTCTGAACTTGATAAACAGATATCTTCCCTTAGAGATGATCATGGGTGGCCTAGTAGATCCACAGTATTTACCAATAACAGGACTAGAGACAGATGATCCATCGTACACAGTCACATAATCATTGTTACACGATGACGAAGTCTCCAGAAAGAAGTCTGTAAACGTTACCTTGATTACCATGTTACTGGACAAAGACTGTATCTTCCAATTGCATGAGTCTCCACTAGAGTAAGAGGGAAAGTAGGGTCTGTACTTTGTGCTATAAGTATATGCATTCTTTGTATAGGATCTTCCAAGACACACTGTAATGAAATGACATGGTAATATGATTGTATATATATTTTATCACAGAGATTTTCACTGTAATATAGACTTACTAAACTGTCCAGTAACGCGACCAGCAGCAGACACCAGGACTATAAGAAAAATTAGGTATCGTTAGGCTGCTTTCCATTTGGCCCTAGTTTACTAATTTTTACGTACGCTGCGCAAACTACAATCGGCGCCAATTTACTTTGAAACACTAACGCTTTGAAAATCATTGATAATGATATTTTGTGGCGCACGCAATAGGGCTCTTTACCCCCTCCCCCCAACATCAATGTTGGTTAGTGGTGCGATTCAAACACGGCGATCATTGCTACCCTCAACATTGATGAGGGGCGAGGGGGTTTGTACCATGACATGCAGTTAATGTGCAACTTAGTGCCCTGTTTGGTAGAATCAGTCACAATTTAGATAGTTGTTTCATTGATATTGTCGGGGATTGTAGCTACGCAGGCTACGCAGGCTAACTACGCAGGCTAACTACGCAGGCTACGCAGGATAGCTACGCAGGATAGCTACGCAGGATAGCTACGCAGGATAGCTACGCAGGATAGCTACGCAGGATAGCTACGCAGGATAGCTACGCAGGATAGCTACGCAGGATAGCTACGCAGGATAGCTACGCAGGATAGCTACGCAGGATAGCTACGCAGGATAGCTACGCAGGATAGCTACGCAGGATAGCTACGCAGGATAGCTACGCAGGATAGCTACGCAGGATAGCTACGCAGGATAGCTACGCAGGATAGCTACGCAGGATAGCTACGCAGGATAGCTACGCAGGATAGCTACGCAGGATAGCTACGCAGGATAGCTACGCAGGATAGCTACGCAGGATAGCTACGCAGGATAGCTACGCAGGATAGCTACGCAGGATAGCTACGCAGGCTAGCTACGCAGGCTAGCTACGCAGGATAGCTACGCAGGATAGCTACGCAGGATAGCTACGCAGGATAGCTACGCAGGATAGCTACGCAGGATAGCTACGCAGGATAGCTACGCAGGATAGCTACGCAGGATAGCTACGCAGGATAGCTACGCAGGATAGCTACGCAGGATAGCTACGCAGGATAGCTACGCAGGATAGCTACGCAGGATAGCTACGCAGGATAGCTACGCAGGATAGCTACGCAGGATAGCTACGCAGGATAGCTACGCAGGATAGCTACGCAGGATAGCTACGCAGGATAGCTACGCAGGATAGCTACGCAGGATAGATACGCAGGATAGCTACGCAGGCTAGCTACGCAGGATAGCTACGCAGGATAGCTACGCAGGATAGCTACGCAGGATAGCTACGCAGGATAGCTACGCAGGCTAGCTACGCAGGATAGCTACGCAGGATAGATACGCAGGATAGATACGCAGGATAGCTACGCAGGCTAGGCCAGTACGACCAAATGGAAAACGCCATTATGACCTTCATCTCAGATATCAAATTCTTCAAACAATGACTGTGTAAAAACGCTAAATAAATAATCCACTCCTGCATGGCCTGCAACAGACAAAGTCTATGTGGCTTTCAAGGGCATTTAGGTTAATATTTTGTCGACTGCTCGGGTTTACCACTGTGGATTTACCACAATACTCCAGTTTCGAGTTGTTAGACACCGCTGTACTCATTGACAAAAGACGCATTTGCTCAGGCTTAGCCTCTTTTCAGTATAAATTATGCACAAATACCGACGAGAACGCGAAAAAGTGTTGACATTCAACAATAGAAACCATTTTTAATTCCACGGGTTATTCTCTGGATTGAGGCTAAGCCTGAGCAAACGCGTCTTTTGTCAAGGAGTACAGCGGTGCGTAAACAACTCGAAACTGGAGTATTGGCTTCAGGCGAAATGGTTGGGCTGCCTGTGTAGTGAGTGGACTTGTCGATTCTATAAATTCTGTGCTCTGTCTCTGCGCTCCGTCGCACAGAAAACGTTTTTTATCATTCGACTCATTTCTATCCGCAGTTTTAATTGGCTTAAAGACCTGCAAATAACTGCGTACAAATAACGGTCTGAGCATGCGCAATGAAGATTAAGCAATGTTCACTGCAAATAACGGTCTGAGCATGCGCACTATTGACCATTCACAGTGTAAACATGGCAGCTCGTTTCCCCGAGCTGTCAGAAGAAGAGATTGACAATATTTTAGCTCTAAAAACAAGCATAAAAATAAAAAAGCGACTAATGAGTCGAATGATAAACAATTATTGGACGAGGTTGAGCAAAATATCGTGATTTGTCAGTGGCGAGCTATCAGTTATTTGCCGATGCCGTCCGCGGCAGAGGATAGCCGGGAGGATAGCGAGACACTGACAAATCACGATATGTATAGGAGAACCACGAACCAGCATAGTTTAATAATGGGGACTGTAGTATATTGCAGGAAAGATAATGCAGGGTTATCAGGATTGAACCTTGTATTTGGCGTACTACACTCGCTTAGTAACCAGGCACTCTGTTACGTCACGTACTAATTTACTAAGTACAGAAGTAAAACGACCGAGGTGGAACTGGTTAGCGTTAAGTTCAAAGGTTCCATATAATATGAATTACAAATAATAATTAGTCGGGCTGAGGGGGACATTGGGGGGTAACTGATACCGCAATACCGCATCAAAAAATTAAAAATACCGTAATACCGCATCTAAAATCGAAATTTGAAACTACAGTAGTACTGTACCGGAATACCGAAATACCCTAAAGAAATTTGAATTTCACCCGGAATACCGTAGCCCCAAATCGCCAAATACCGCATACCGCAGGCAATACCGCATCTCAAAATATAATAATACCGTAATACCGCACAAAAAATTGACGGATACCGCGATACCGCAAGGCCCCACGTCCCCCTCTGGAAGACCCGACTCTAAAAATGCAGGCCGTTCGTCGTCTTCTGCCGACTGGATTCTACAGCACATGCGTCCTCTGCCGGCCGCCCACCGAAGGCTAGCTCTAACCACATGCATGGTTGATCAACACGAGACATCAGTTACACAGTCGAACCTTGTTGGAGGAAGGTTATGTCGTCTTGTTTTCAAAATATTCGCAATAATTCATAGATATATGGATTCATCATTCCAGTCTGTACTAGTACTGCAAAGGGTTTAGAGATCTTTAGAACTTAGAACGAAGTGAGTTGATACGCAGTGAAGAGAAAAATGCAATTACGTCAGTTGTGAGGTTTTTACACCGGTCGAGCCGAGGCCGTTAAGCCCATATTTACACTTCATCCAAACATTGTTTAATCACTCTGGGATGTCTAGTTTATGTATACGGTATTTGTATTTGTATGGATATATTTATATACCAAATAAACTATGTCATTGTCATTCATGATTCGCTGAGTTTGTGAAATCGTTCAGTACTGAAATTGCAAGGAAAGCATGTTCTACCGAGTCACGCAACAAGCGACCAAACACTGTTTTAATCGCACTAAGATATCTATATTTAGTTCAAATAGGCTACATATCAGTTAGAAGCCCGACTTCGCGCTAGTAGAGCGTCTAGTTGTAATAATGATAAGATGGAGGATGCAAGAGAAAAACCCCAGGGGTTAAACAAGGCTCTTGCAACCTAAAAAATAAATAACGGAAGAAGGATAGATATGAAAGATGGAGGAGTTGATAATAATACTCCAGTTTCGCGTTGTTAAGAGATGACCGCTGTCCTTGACAAAAGACGCATAAGGCTGCGTTTCTTTCATTGGATCCGAATCCGGATTTTCGAATCCAAAAACAGATTTTGCGTTTCTTTTACCGAATCCAGAACAGGATTCTGAATCCATGAAATCCATCCTCGAGGTGGATTCGAAAGATCAAATCTGAATCCGGATACTTTGGATTCTTTCAAACTTTATTCTTGCTTTTGGATGTTTTTTGATTTTGTTATTGTAAAAAAGAAATCGCAAGCGGTTTTCCATTGTCTGTACTCTTATTGACAATGGTTGCAAACGAAGAATAGCTAGCTGGTCGTCCACATGTTTCTATGTTCTACGAAAAAGAACCACAAGCTTATATTTACAGTATTTATCGGAGTGGAAGCCGTAAAAGTAACATCCACGATCGATGGCAAATTACCTATACTTCGCATCGACAGTTTCACGAACCTATGCCGCTATGCATCAATCTACTCCGTTAAATTCTTTAGTACAGTACTAATATTATAGACTGGCGTTTGATGAATCAAGATGAAATAGAAGATGTGTATCAAACGAAATCAACTCGAATTTTATCGCTAATCAGAAGTCCACACAATATATACAAGGCAGCATATGGGTATTTTGTCTGTGCATGCGCCAACACAGCATTGACCAGTGACATCTGAACCATTTTCCAGCTCGATAGCTCATTTTAAGGATATTTTGTAGGAGATCTACGCGTTTCTAAAGTTTAAACGTCATGAAAATTTACTCATTTTTAAAGACGATAAACACTTCTTCCCCTGGGTATATCTTTGCCGCTGTTATTTCTTTTGATGGCGAGATATTTTACATTGAAATGTGACTGTGGTGTTTGGAGTTGGATGTTCAGCGTTGATTATTTCTACAATCAAGTATTCTACAGCACTGGATTAACGCTTGGTAATTGTGATGAAAGTAAACTTTTAGAATTTTAATGAAATGGTCTTTCAGGTGAACGCGATTTCGAGCTATGGCCCGGTGAATAATATGTAGAAGTGTTCAATTTAGGTCGAACTTTAACGAGATATTTCTTGAAATTTTTACCGACCCCCAAGTTGGAGATACTTACCACAGCATTCATTCCTTTATATAATTTCAGTTTTCATAGAGAATGGGGCTTCAAAAAATGCATAGCTGTCAGATTTAATAGATTCTTCTCACCCTATACTCGGTGTAATGGCGGAATTGATGTTTTGTGTTACTTCTCGAAGCCATGGTTCTATCATATCTTCGTCTATTTCCTTATTCTAAGTTTGAAGGTATAAATGAGAGAACAGACTTTGCAGAAAAATTAGTTATTAAGAAAATTAAAACTTGTTTCTACTGTTTTGCATTGCACTATTTTTGCTTACCATTTACGGGACTCGCGACGAGCAGAAATGTGGACTCCAAGCATTCAAGTCAAATTATCTTTCGATTTCTACCGACCCCCAAGCTGCTTAATGTTACGGAGGCGAAGATTATTCAATAGTCATTCCATTCATCACAATAAATGACTTTCAAAAAATGCTTAGCTCCTGCTGTGAATGGTCAAAGTGCATGTATACGGTGAAGACGGCAGCCATTGTCAGTTTAGCTTGTCATGTCTGGACTTCCGTCACCTTGCAATATACAACTCATAATGCATCGTCAATACTGGTTATGACAACTGCAGCATGCCTTCAGCATTGATAAAATAGAACTCCATCATTTTAGAGTTGCATATATTCATATAGACAAGTTAATAAATAAATATCTGAAGTAGAACACTTCGCCATCTTGTTTGTTATTCCTGGTATTTAAATTAGCGCGGAATGGCGCGGGATATATGCGCGTGTCAGAGGGTCTTTGTGTTTATGTTGGCATTTCACGCATGCGCAGACAAAATGCCCATGTGCTATACAAGGCGCCATTTTGTAAGTGAAACACAGGAAGCCCAAACACATAAGTGAACCGAAGAGAATTTGAATGCGTTTTGTTGTGGACAGCTATCATAATAAATAAATTAGTGCCACCTTTCATTATAATTATTGCTTCTTTACTATTAGTATAATTCAAATAAAAAAAATCAATTCAATGACTTCGTCAGAACTTGCACATCAATAATAACACAGGAAGCCCAACATTGATACAGTTTGCCTTTACAGTTAGTTATAGCACCTATTGGCCTCGCAGCACTTACTTATGCAACGACTAGTTATTATTACTCGTGCCCAGGCCTAAGGCCGGCACGAGTTTAAGATTACAGGCCGTATTATTTTTTGTTGTTGGTACCGGTCACAAATCTGCAATCGAGTGGGACTGGTAACTAGACCATGAAATCCAAAATGGCGTCGCAAGACACAATGGAAGGCTCTTAATGCAACCTCGTCCCCAGGGCCCTCTCTTCTCGCTATTTTCAAAATGGCGGACGCTCGAGAGAAGACCCTGGTGACGGCTGAACTAAAACACATTTTGATTGGATAACACAACAAGCCTTCTAATTGGTCCTTATCGAAGGTTGCTAAATATAGCATAAATTAAAATTCGAATCGCATCGAGTGAATTTATAGTTTCAACTGATAGTTCTTCTCTGATCTCAAATGTCTCGAATTAGGAAGACCGAAGCCGCTGCAAGTGATGTGTGAGTGTTATCGAAGCATTGAAATGTCTTTAGGAACATGAAAAAGTCCACCGATCGAGATCGTTTACCGTAAAGCAAGGTATAAATTTATATGTGACTACCGACGGCCGGTCACAGCAAACTGATATATATTGTCGTTCTGTTTACATATTAAATTTGCTAGTGCTTTTGCTCTTGAGTTTTGCAGTATGTGACACGTCAACATGTTTTGTACTTTAGCCGTTAATAGAGAAGGGCTAATTTTAAAATGGCTATAACTCGCTCAATTCTCGTCTAAATCGCTTCAAATCTTCACAGGCAATAAAGGAATAATTGAAGAAGATACACAGAACTTTATAGAGGATTTCATTTTCACTTTATTATTTTATTGATTATCCACATACATTCTCTTATAATAATGTACTGATACACAGCTTGGGCTACCTGTGGCCGGGGTAGAAATGAAAGGTGTTTGTATACAAATAGCAGCACTTGTTTACAGCGAATAAACTGTCGATCTGACCTGTTCAGTTGTTCATGTGTCGCATTAATTACACTTCCTGCTTTTCAAATGGCCAGAATTGCTCCAGCTTAGAAAGTGATTTTATTTATTATTTGAGGCAAAACACAAACGAACGTATATTTCTTCAGTAACTCTTCACAAGGCCCTTTCGATTACTTTCGAGCATTAGGAAAATGGCAGCCTGGGTACGAACCTCCAAGATTCTTGGAGACACGTGACCAGCCGTCACCAGGGTCTTCTCTCGAGCGTCCGCCATTTTGAAAATAGCGAGAAGAGAGGGCCCTGGGGACGAGGTTGCTCTTAATGTGGAATTTTTCGAGGGAAATCTCGCACTTTTCACTCGTCAGAGTGTTCAGTGTGTTGTCAAATACGAGAAGATCTTCAAACTTGATATCGTCACCCTTCCATTTCGTGAGGGAGCTGTCAGAAGAACGAAGAGATGGCTTCGTTCGCGATCGCTCGAACATGCCCGCTAAGGCTAAGTCGGCTAAGACTGATATTCGCGAACTGAAACAGAGACACATGGAAGCCTCACTGAAGCCTTGAAAGCTTTTATCAGCTACATGTATACAAACTTGAAGTTAAACTGTTGCATTGCAAAGAAAATCATTACAAAATTAACCTGGATTTTCGGCAGTTGACAGCAACGACTACGAAGCTTACTTCACGACACGTGTAGTAAGCTTATGTGAATGTCATGGCTCTAGTTTAGACGTGAGCGTGAACCCAAGCAACACAAGGTCCTCAAGCAGAATACTACCCTGCGAGCAGCATTTTTTTTCTACTCGCTCAGGAAGGTACTAAATACCTGTGAAAAAGTTGAAACGTCTCTCTCAGAAATTTTATCGCTGAGTTTATAAAAACTACAGTTGATTTTCATTCATTTGTGAAATAATTTTGCAAGGAATTCATATCAGTAGCATATATATTATATGTATTGAAATGTAATTTAGATCGATTAAAACTCTTCAAGGTTTTAGAGTGCAATTTAGAAAAGTGTGAAATAGTACTAATTTTAAATAGTACTAAATAGTGCTATTTCTATTGTTTTCTATTGTTTCATTAGTGATATTTAGTACTAATTAGTTATTTAGTTTTCAAGCTTTTCTAATTTGCACTCTAGCACTTTCTGAAATAGTTCCCTAAAATCTAAGTATGTTTTAACCAGTGTTTATACAAAGTCTGAGCTGGCGGGTATTACATTATGTTGTCGAGTGTCGGGCGATTCCAAATTCTGCATGTTCTCCCGAGTCACGCAACAAGTAAAGGCTTTCAAGGCTTCCCTGTGTCTCTGTCAGTTCCGAGTTCGCGAATATCTTAGGTCGTGTTGACATGAATGTTGACATCGAGCGAAGCGTTCTTCTTTGTTTTATGTCGCTGTCAAACTACATGTAGTGTAATACCATGATCACCTCGGTTTTCATTGTTCCACGAGGGACATTTAACAACGAACATCCCTCGCGAAAGCTCTAAGTCAAGCATCGCTCATGCATAGTAATGAGGGAAATTTAGACTAAATCTCCCTCATGAATACAATCATGAGGGAAATTTAGACTAAATGTCCCTCATGATTATATTCATGAGGGACATTTAGACTAAATATCCCTCATTACTATGCATGAGGATGCAAGTCAGTCCCTCATATACACCAGGTGTACACACAATCATTGGGACCCAAGAGCAAACCAAATAGTATTTAATCGCTCCTCTACTTATGACGACTCGAGCATTCAAGACGTGTGGGATGTGTGAAGCTCAATACAGTGGTATTTTGATATCCACAACATCGTTAACGCATGCGCAATAGAAGGAAATGCACAAAAGTCGAATTCAAAGGATATTTGATTAGACCTATTTCTGTTATTTGTTCACACAATGAGTTGGCACTTTCCTCTTTTTCTGTATGTGCTTTTTAGTATTTTGAGGAACCGTATTCTCTCTTACTTACTCCACTTCGTCATCTCTCATAAAAGTAAACCGACCTTCCGCCATTTCTGATCTGTTTACCTTCAGGTACTCCTTACTATAACTAATTTATACTCTTTTATTGTGTAAATGAAACAAAGATGTGCAACATGAAGCATTCCCCAGAGTACAGTCTAATCAAGACTCTTTCACAAAACACTATAATATATTCTCCTTTGCGCCGTTAACTCAAGCCTGTATTTTTGTCCATTTCCTCGGTGATCATGGTATTACAAACTAATACCATGGCTTCTTCGGGATATTAGTGATTTTAAAATGTCCCTCAGCCTCGGGAAGTTTAGTAAAAGTCCCTCGCCCGGAGGCTCGGGACTTCCACTAAACTTCCCTCGGCTTCGGGGACATTTAATCACTAATATCCCTCAGTGCCATGGTATTACTTATAATAATACACCGAATCGAAATATGGCGGACGACACGGTCTAAAAGCTTTGGAATCTCAGAGTATCAGTTGATAGCATCAGTTGATTGCCTCACCGCATTGATCTGCACACGCCGTTAGCGGTAGACCTACTCGCGGACTCAAAATCATATCTGAAAAATCTGAAAAAATCATATCAAAATCTTATGAAATATCAAATGCAAGTGAAAAAATAGGCGCTCGAAGAGCGCATGTGTCTACTGCTTTTTTAGAGGATATTGAGAAAAGCGTGAATAGTGGATGCGTGAAGTCAAGAATGTAATTTATTAGAGAAGTTCAATTAAAACAAGAGCAAGATCAAGCCGTAATACCTTGCTGCTGACTTGCCCAATCGGCGGAACGGCTCAGCTGAATATCTTCAACCGTTTGGCTTGTATCGTGGTTTAGTCCTTGAACGTGAGTTACGGCTTTATAGATAGATAGATAGACACCTTTATTTAAACTCAAATAACGTGTAAATTATTACTTCTTGACTTTAACCGACCCCAAAGAAAATTCGTTGCGTTTTAGTTTGGATTTTTGTCCAGTATTTACTATTTTTGTGGGGTTCTGCGCGTGAATATTGCCCCTTGACCTTGTAATCTCTCTCATTTCCGGCGCAATTTGATTGGTTGGTGAAATTCGATCTCGCGTTGTTTAAAAGTAGGCGGTTATCTAAAATACCCGACCTTGCTTGCAGGCTCTCATTCCCTTCCCTTCTCCCCAATCCCCCCTCTTCGCTCCCCTCCTCGTCCCCAGACCCATATCCCCCTCCCCTTTTCCCTTTCCCTGCCCCAGAGAGCCTGGCTACGCAGGCTAGAGGCTGAACGGGCTAAACCATGCTGTGGCGTCTGAGCGGGCTGAGATTGTGAACTTATGCCGTTCGCACGTAAAGGCACAGTGTTGCCGGGTGAAAGGGGGATCCCTCTTCTGCAGATAAAAGCCTTTCGGCACATTCGCGTAAAATATTCTCCATGTCAAAGCTGCTAGACGATTATTCAATTTCACATTGGCCGATGCTACAGAAATGGAATAATTATGATCTGCAACAGGATTGTGCAAGGTATTGTGGGATTGGAGATCGGACGAGAGGGCCTAGGGAATAGACAAGGAACGCCTGTACGATAATTCGAAGAATTTGAAATTCGAAGAATTTGAAATGCGAAGAATTTGAAATTCGAAGAATTTGAAATTCGAAGAATTTGAAATTCGAAGAATTTGAAATTCGAAGAATTTGAAATTCGAAGAATTTGAAATTCGAAGAATTTGAATCAAGAAATTTACGTTTCGCAGAATTTGCGGTTTGCAGCAAACGTAAATTGGCGAATTGAGGTGATTGTAAAAAACAGACATTGTGAAAAATACAACAATTTATTGAATTTAACACTTTCGAATTTTGACCCATATCACGCGCCATACGAGACACACGTTTTCATTCTCACCCCAGACAATTTTGTCATTGTTTTGTTATTTTGGTCGTAGTTTGTGTTCACAGTTTTTGTGTCTACTGCTCAATGGAGCAATAGACACTATGCTATCGTATATGCCTGAAAATACTTCATGTAAGAATCTAATTACGCAAGTGACACAGTTTTTGACAGACAGACATAAAGTCTATACCTGGTACGTTCGTTCTATGCTCGGAAGAAAGTTCGTTGTATATTCGGAATCAATACTTAGTACGAAAGATTACGAAGAAATGTCGATGATCTTCGTGACTCTTCGTGATGTCTTTTCGACTTCAAGCATTGAATCGGATCCAATAAGAACACCGACGATTTTCTGCCGATGATTTCGTTTCACGTGACGTCCATGTGACTGGAAAAACACTGACCTCTGATATAAAGTGACTTTATGCCAGGTTTTCTTACTTTTTTCCTCAGATAATTAGGCACAGCTTACATAGATTGTGTAAGATTTCTTTTTACCGAGAATCTTTCAGATATTCTGACGTTTTGGACAGATTTTGTAGCCAAAAGATCAACACCAGACAAGCCATTCCTATTTGGGAACTTTGGAGCACAGAAATGGGATAATTGAGCTCCGTGAGGAGATGAGTCCCGCAAGGGGAATTATTGGCCCCGTAAGGGGAATAATTGGCCTCGTAATTTTATTTACCTCATGAAATACACATTAGTGCATATTAATTCCATTCCATTCAGTCTTGTTTTCATTTCACTATTACACATTCGACATTATATTTTATTTCACAGGTTAAATAACATCACTCCGAGTACCATTATAACTCTATCACTGCAATTTATAAACACGAGACATTATAGATAACAGAAATAGAACCGTTTGTGTATCAGTACTATAAAATACCAAAAGGATTGGCTTGGTCTGGGATGTGTTAGAATCTGTCTGTTAATCACATGTCACTTTGGTCAATTTAGACCAATAGAAATTCGCGGCCTCTGGCGGCCGCGAGTTATCTAAAATACCCGGCGGCCTTGCTTGCAGGCACTCATTCCCTTTCCTTCTCCCCAATCCCCCTCTTCGCTCCCCTCCTCGTCCCCAGACCCATCTCCCCCTCCCTTTCCCTGCCCCAGAGAGCCTGGCTACGCAGGCTATTCAGCCTCAGGATCTTCGAGTTTGAGTGCTTCTACAGTGCCACTAGTTGCAGGTTCATCGTCTGCACCATCGAACTCGGCAATCACACTATCCCGTAGCCAAACTGCCATTACCGAACACAGGCGTTTGTTTAGTGGCTTTCGTCCAGCTGTAGCTTCAAGACGTGGTGCACTCACCGGCTTCGAGCGGTTCAAGGGCTTCTTGTGGTCGACGCGGACAACCGCCATACTACGTTCGAACTACGTTCACCAAGGCGTTCGTTTGCCTAGCTGTCCAGGACGGACCAGGTCAACCCGCCTCCTGCCACCCATGCTCGAGAATCCATCGGTGCTCTTCGGCGTGGGCTCGGATGAAACATCGCCCCCACGCCGAAGAGCACCGATGGATTCTCGAGCATGCCTGCCACCGAGAGGATTTCTCTGAGTTTGGTCGGCCTTGGCGAGAAAAAATTAGTCAGACGGCTCTGCTCACCACGTGCATGACAAAATTTGTGAAGCTTTTCCCTCCATCGTAGACGCCGGTGGCCATGAAATTTTAAGGGAATAGTAAGACACTTATTGAGGTTCCGCAGTGTTCATCCAGAGGCTACTCTGTGGAGTTCCTGAAGAGTACTTTACGTTCACAAGTAAAGGCACAGTGTTGCCGGGTGAGAGGGTGAGCCCCTCTGCTGCAGATAAAAGCCTTTCGGCACATTCGCGTAAAATATTATCCATGTCAAAGCTGCTATAAATTTTTCAATTGCTACAGAAATGGAATAATTATATCTGCAGCAGGATTGTGCAAGGTATTGTGGGATTGCGAATAGGGAATAGACAAGAATAGAGGGCCTAGGGAATAGACAAGGAACGCCTGTACGATAATTCGAAGAATTTGAAATTCGAAGAATTCGAAATTCGAAGAATTTGAAAATTCAAAGAATTTGAAATTCGAAGAATTTGAAATTCGAAGAATTTGAAATTCGAAGAATTTGAAATTCGAAGAATTTGAAATTCGAAGAATTTGAAATTCGAAGAATTTGAAATTCGAAGAATTTGAAATTCGAAGAATTTGAAATTCGAAGAATTTGAAATTCGAAGAATTTGAATCAAGAAATTTACGTTTCGCAGAATTTGCGGTTTGCAGCAAACGTAAATTGGCGAATTGAGGTGATTGTAAAAAAACAGACATTGTGAAAAATACAACAATTTATTGAATTTAACACTTTCGAATTTTGACCCATATCGCGCGCCATAGGCACGAGTGAACGCTTATTAAAGCGTCTAGTTATTATTCAGATCAACTGGTGATGTTTTGACTGTCGCATGCGAAGAAAAACATCGTGTTGTTGCTATGGATACTATAGCAATCAACATGCTTTCGGTATATATTGTTTACGACTATTTTACTGTTGTTCGACCATAAATACAGTGATGTGGATAATCGAGTTGTTAATGGTTAAGAAAGAGTGTTTAGTAAATGCTATTGAACACGGTAAGTCGTCGAATAAACTTTTAGCAAGCGAATATTCAGATAATGCACCACAGTTGAGTCTGTCGGTATTAAACTGAGTATTGAGCACTTATGTGAGTCATAACCCCTGAAGCAGCTGGAACTAGAAGGCATTGCAGAGAAAATCAAAAAGGACAACGGAAATACATTATGTATGTGTTGTTCTGAGTTATTGAACGATAGAGTCGTTGCTACACTGAAAACAGTTCAATATCTGTTTTGATCCCATCTTTTTTTATTTCATAGGCGACTCGAGTCGATCTGTCGCAGCTCCGATTCATATTCATGCAGAATTGCGTAATTAATTAGTTTTGCATGAATATGAATATTGTGGACGTTATCAATGAGTATAAAACTTACCACAAACAACCAAGTAGTTCGCCTTGTAGAACAACATTTACCTTGTAGACGATATGTCCGCAGCTCTAGATAGCTCAGTAAATGAACCTGATGCGGTAAATATGTCTATTTGTAGTCACGGACGACACCGGCCGGCCGGCCGGCTTGTCGTCATGGAGACCAAACAAGCAGGATTAACTCGACTGCCTGGAGCTGAACAGGAACCCCAAGCTTTACCAGGTTATTGGGGTTGGCACCGGGGGGGGGGGGGGGGGGGGGGGGGGGGGATTGGGTTGGCACCCGAAGGGGGGGGGGGGGGGGGGGAGCACTGCCATATATATGCTATATAGGTATGTGCCCCCAAATAGGGTATGGTTTTTAAACCTCCAGATCCTAAATTGGGTACCATATTTTGCTTTTTCACCATAAAATAAAATATTTGATCTTTAATTTGGGTACACCTTTTTATTTTGACTAAAAAATCCGCTTAGCGTAACAGCCAGCGTATGTCCTTCTGATATTAGCGATTTCCAAAGGAATACTATTAACTTTTTCCTTAAATTGGGTCAATATTTCAGTGACAAATCCTTGGAAAGGGTATGAATTTTCCAATTCTTCATCCTTAAATAGGGTCAGGGTTTCGACATCCCGGGGGCACACCCCTATCCTAAATTTCCGGGAGTGGGGGGGGGGGGGGGTTGGCAACCACATGGTGGTTAGTTTTGCAAAATCATGGCTCGCAGTACGCCACTTTCATCCAGGAAAACGGTCTAGTCTATTCATATAAACCGAACATTTCATTCAAAAGTTTTCCTAAGGAAAGAGTTATTTCCTCTTTTCCGGCCCGACCTCAGTCAGTATGAAAATAATTAGAGCCGTGATTGCAATAAACCCGTGAAATAAAAATTAATTGTTTGTGTGTAATAGTCTAATAGACACAAAATAAAACAATGGAAACTAGTCGTTTCTAATAGAAAGTGAAGTGCTGCGAGTTGAATCTACATTTCAGCAAATGGCATAATGTTTGGGCTTCCTGTGCTTCAAATTGGCGACACATGTGGTTTCTGTCGAGTGATAAAACATGAATTTATTTCGCTTGATAATCACATCTTCCTTCTCATCATGTTAATCAAAAGCCAGTCTTGAATATTAGAGTGCAATTTAGAAAAGCGTGAAATAGTACTAACTTTCAATAGTACTAAATAGTGCTATTTCTATTGTTTTCTATTGTTTCATTAGTGCTATTTAGTACTATTTAGTTATTTAGTTTTCAAGCTTTTCTAAATTGTACTCTAGTACGTACTACACTGAAGAATATAAGGGAGAAGATTTATGCACAGTAGTATTTTAGTCCAAGATGATAGTTTCGCTGCTCGCTACTAACTATTTCACGGGTTTATTACAATCACTCTAATACATGATATGCATGCTTTCCACGCGTGCTATCTTATTACTAAGCGGGCTACCTGTGGCACGTTGAGTTGAAAAAATGGGCTTTCTTTTTCATATCAAACTTATGTCCTGCATCATTGAACATTTGCTCCTGTTGGGATGCAGTATCACGCGGACAACGTTTTTGTTAATGCGCTTGCGCAAAATGATTGAATTACAATGTGCTTTGTTTACTAATGCACGTTTGAGGCCCGATTGATCCAGCAATTTGTTCTGTGGCCGCTAAATAAAGCAGATTCGTACGTGACTGGTTAATCATTTCTGAATTCATCTTTTTCCTTTGACAATGTGTAAATCAGGTAGCTAAAATATAAGACAGGATGGAAAAGCTGCATATGTTTCCTCAACAGGGGAAAATATATCACAAATTCGAACTTCAAATTTGATCTCGTGTGTAAATATTGGAAATTGCCTTCAAAAAACGTCCTTTCCGAGCCATAATTTATTGCTGCCGCAGCGAGCGAGCCTGAAGCGAGCGAGCAAGGCAGCTCTCTAATCGACATATATAAACTAGTCTACCGTTACGGCAGTGAATGCTGCCACACAAAATGTTATGCCGGAAATGTGGCCATAATTACAAAATTATTGTTTATATATGTCGATTAGAGAGCTGCCTTGCTCGCTCGCTTCAGGCTCGCTCGCTGCGGCAGCAACAATATATAGGGGTCTTTGGGCATTTTGCTCGCAAAACGCAAGGAATTGTGGTTAACGGCAAGATCAAAGGTGCAAGGCAGGCTGGTTAATGCGCAAAGTGAAATATCTGAATGCGCAGAGACCACAATGCAAGGTGTCGCTAATACACGTGCAACGTCTTTCGCTTGAAACTTGATAATGGTCTCTTGGTTCAAGCAAGAACGTTAAATATAGAATTCTTTTTACGATGAAAGTCGTTTTCAACTCAAGCTTTACCGTGTCGAATACTTTCACGGATGGTACTTGAGATAAGTCATCTTGTCTGTCATCATTATACTTATTTAACCTAGAAACGAATGACCGAAGGCCAAGTAGCTTTTTTCTTGTTTTTCTTCCTTTATGAAAGTTTCAATCGCAGAATTCGAATGGTCAGCATAGTTTACAAAGAATTGCGTTTTCTTGACAAGTTTTCTCCATTGCGAAAGTAGTCTCCCTCGCAGCCGTGCTAAGTGTCGTCACGCAACGCTCTCTTATCCATATGAAGTTGAAAACAGCTTACCTCCTTCCTAAATCGCTCATGTTTCCCATTTTACCCATGCTAGACTTCATTCCAGGTCAACATTTCCAAATACAGCGATTTAGGAAGGAGGTAAGCTATTTTCAACTTCATATGGATAAGATATTGCACCTAATTAATATTCGTAAATCGTCTAACATGCACCAACTGAAATTGTCGTAACTTTTGAAATATCCAATCAAAAAACGTACACAGGTTTTTACAGATTTGTGTAAATGAAATGATGTTCAATCCGATTGTGTCAATGAGAGAGTCTAGCGAGGTGCCACTTTTGCAAAATAATCGAGTAAAGTTGGGTAATTTTGAGCCGCCGTTCAGTTAGATCTTAGTGGGGTTAATTATCAACTAATTTTCTCATAAACGGCTGAACCGATTGAATAACGCTTTACCTCTAGACAAACTAGATACATTTATCTGCAACATGATATAAAAAGTTTCGCTGGATAATCGAGACGAAGTTTGTACAGCGCCGTAAAAAAGTGCATAATTTCATGCAAATTTGACCTCAGCTCTCAGACGGAATCATTTCAAAAAATAAAATAAAATAAAATAAAAATATTTTGAAGCAAACCAAACCCGTTTTAGTTTTAACCTTGATATAGTCTTTCATTAGCTCGAGTTTGGGAGATATTTATTTTAGAAGCGAAAACGACTGAGGTTTTTTTGTTTTTTTGTTAAAAGGTCAGGATTCTAGTTCATCGTTCAATGACTAGAAGTGGTAGAAGGACTAGAAGCTCGCTTAAAATATATTTAACAAAAACAAACGTGAGGGCGTTATCAGAACCATCTGACCTATGCAACCTCCAGACGTATCATGTACGTACTCACCCGACACATAGTCTCTCTCGTCACTCAACTGTCACTGATTGTCATGACGTCAGAGAAATGATATTGTATTGAAGAAGATGTCCTTGTTTTATTCGACGTTCGAACCGTAACTCGAACCCGGACTCGAACTCGATTCCAAACTCGACGTTTCGGGATCTGAAGCTAGAGAGCGGGCCTTTACACGAACTCATCAAAATCAAATCAATTGAACTCAAAGTCAAAAGGTAATCAAATGAACTCAAAGTCAAAGGCAAATCAAATGAACTCGACACATACATGTATATACATAGTCTCCCTCGTCACGCAACTGTCAGTCATTGTCAGGTCTCTCCTCACGCAACTGACATTGTCCTTGTCATAAGCCCGAGTGTACGCTCATTGAGCGTCTTGTCTCGTCTAAATCTAAATTTAGATTGAAACAGGACGCTCTAGTAGCGTGAAGTCGGGCTATAACGTTTTTACTGATATACTGTAAAGTTCGCAGTACTGAAATTGCAAGGAAAGCATGTTCTATCGAGCTCGAGTCACGCAACGACGAGCAACCAAAAACTGTTTCAATCGCACTATAAAATATCTATATTTAGTTCAAATAGGTTACATTTCATTTAGAAGCCCGACTTCACGCTAGAAGAGCGTCTAGTTGAATTACAAATGTGCTTTGTTTACTATTAAAAGCACGTTTGAGGCCCGATTAATCGAGCAATTTGTTCTTTGGCCGCTAAATAAAGCATTTCTCAATTGATCTTTTTCCGCCTTTGACAATGTGTAAATTAGAAGTATAAAAGAGGATGCTATAGAGCTGCATATGTTTCCTCAACAGGGGAAAATATATCACAAATTCGAACTTCAAATTTGATCTTGTGTGTAAATATTAGAAATTGCCTTCAAAAACGTCCTTTCCGAACCATAATTTATTTGTCTATGTAGCTTCTACATACAGACCGGGATAAAGAGCACCAATATGATGTTCACGATTACCAAACAAAGAGTTTTAGATTTCATTTTGCCACCGCTTAATTATATCCAATATACATGTATTTTATATCAAAACGCGCGTATCATTACAGAGCATTTGAATCTGGCGGTAGGTTTTTGATTGACACAATTCCCAAAGAATTCAAAGGGTTTTTGTGTGTAGCGTATCTAACGCTCTCCCATATCTCTTCAGAGATTTCAGTTCGATCAATTTTGAAGAAACGGAAAATGCCACCTTCAAACCTCTTTATTTGTGCTTGAATTGCCAGCTTATTCATTCCTTACATATTCGTCTTTTATATTCCGTTGGTAGGTTTTTGATTTGTATTTTAACAATGCAGTAAAAAGCAAAAATGTATCAAAATCATGCTGTTTTTCGCCTAAACAAGACTCGCCTCATCTGCATATGTGAAACAATGACCTTTTGTATAACATAAGTTTGATATGATTTGTCTTTTATATTTTGCTGGTAGGTTTTTGGTTTTTATTTTAACAATGCAGTAAAAAGCAAAACTGTATCAAAATTGTGCTGTTTTTATTGATAGACCGCCGTCGCCTCATCTCCATATGTGAAACAATGACCTTTTGTATAACATAAGTTGATATGTTATGGCCACAAATCGCCAACTGAGTACCAAGGCGCATGCGCTCTGTGCCGCTGAGGAAACCGAAGACTCATTGCTGAAGCCCGCCGAGTGAACGTTTATAGAAATAAATAAATACATGAATTGAATTGTGATTAATTGATTGAACACTTAGGTAAGAACTGTTTCTGGGTTCAATTTCTGGACCGGCCACTTCTTGTGAGTTGTCGAGTCTCCCGAACTAATTAGACGAGTATTGGGTGTAGAAAATGTTAGAATGGGAGTTCGAGTGAGTGACCTCTCAAGAAGAATCACTCTGCTTGTCGAAGAGACGTAATGGAAGAAGAAGAAAATGATGATGATGATGATGATGATGATGATGATGATGATTACCAAACAAGAAGTGATAGATTCTAAGGTGGTATTCAAAAATCACCCTCGTCAGTCATTGGGCAAACGGTGGAGAGTGACATGACCCCGCGCGTCCACACGAATGCGTTTTCGTTTGCAAACGCATACATAACCTGAGTATCCTTCCTTCAAAAAGGAAAGGGGAGGGGGAGAGGCCTGGGGAAGGGGAGGGGGAGAGGCCTGGGGAGAAGATAGACGAGGAAGGGCTTTTTTCCCTACTCTTCCCCCTTTCATTTTCTCTTCCCCTCCGCCAAAAAAGCCTGATAACATACATGACTTTTGTACATTTCGATGTGTTTTGGCCTTGCGTCCACACTTAGTAAAACGATAAGAGGAGGTCTTCACATCACTCCCGGGTTGGGGGGGGGGGGGGGGGGGGGGGGGGGTTACTCCCAATAATTACATAATATATATGTGCGGCGGTACAGGGTCCAGGTTTTGGGCCATTTTATTCTCTAATCCAGGTAAAATGAACGCATAAAAATCATTAATCCAGGTTATAGCCTAAAAAACAGTAAAACTCCGCATGAACAATAACAGTAATGGCGTCAGTCAGACGTAAAGGTGTTAGAGTGTTAGTCTGGCAAAATATCCTGACGAATGCATCGTATCAGATCGTCAATAAAAATTCGTAAATCCACGTTTTTTTATTTGGGAAATTCGTAAATCCAGGTTTTCGAGTGACAAATTCCAAAAACAGGGTCCAGGTCTGAACATCTCGCCGCACATACCTAACCATTTTTTAACCAAGTACCCCCCCGGGACATCACTCCACCAGTCTGGAGAGAGTTTCCCTCCGCCATTTACGTGAGGACGGGAGACCGACACGGGGCGTTAGTAGGGAGCAACTAGTGCAATAGGCAGCATAGTGTGCGGTCTAAACAACTAGAAATAAGTTCAGTGGGACAGCTATAGCAATTCAGCTTTCTATTCTGCTCGGTACCGACTTAGCTATGACAACCTAAACCCTCCCATGGTATTTCTCATCTCTTATCGTCACGAACTACCAGTAGCTAGGAACTGAATGCAAATGAGAGAACCAACTTCTCTGATTGGTTCTCTAATTGGTCATGGGGGCTAATCCAATAACACTGCGCCAAATATCAACGACACTGCATGCTGAACAATAATTTTTTCATCAAAGTATTTCACTTTCGAAGAAGCTCACAACGTCAAGCCTGACTTCAAAAAGGTATTTTTAATTTCAGTTGCAATGTTGTAGTTATATATTTATCCTGGCAATTTGATCATAAACATGATTCCACAACTGTGTCTTACTCGCCTTTATTGCGATCATTCGTGACGTCATCGATTTCGCTCGTTTCACTGTTAATACAACGTGGAAGATAAAACGGCGTTTATAAATTATCCACGTATTCATGGGAGTTTCCGTTTTCAACTGGTCGTTTCGTCGCGTTTTCGTTGTAGAGGGGGTATAACACCATGCCACAGCATCAATAATCTCATTGTGACAGAAATACTGAACGGCGCGCGTAAATACAATGAGCACAAGAGAAAGTGTGAACTTCATGCAAGTGCTAAGCCATTTCATTCGAATCTTCCATGATATCGAGCAAGAGAGTGTATGTATACTTGTGCATGCTCTCCGGGTCAGAGTATAATTAATAATTATAAAACACTTCAATTTTAGATCAACTGACACTGATTGAAGTTCACCTCAGTCAAAGACAAGGATCCAAAAGCGAAAAATGGCCAACAAGCAGTTCCTGATAGTGTTGGTTATGGTTGCAATGGTGTGTTTGTCGAACGGAGCCGAGTTTCGAAAACTGGCTGAAGAACTCCAAGGTAAATTTCGGTTCAACGTTTGAACTGCCCCTTCAGTATGCCGACATAACAATTATGAACAATAACGTATTGTTTACAAAGGGTGCTGCTATAAGAGCTTGACTGCGATCGATACATGTATAGCGGGGTATCGTAAAGCCATGCTTTTCCTCATTTTATCTTTTACGTAACGAAAGTCATTTCTAAAATCTTTTTTACTCTCTTCTGACTTTTGTTTTGTGCGAATACTTTATTTATTCATAAAACAGGAGCCGTGGAACCAAGGGAGACACAAGGTTTGTACTTGTATGCATATTATTTGACTTATTTTATACAAACAACTCCTTGTTTCAATAAGTTTTATCGGACGCTTAGTGATTATTGTTATAAACATTGAATGACAAAGCAACGTATAGCGATAAAAAGCCACTATATGATTTGTTAATAGTGCATAACATAGCTGTCCTAAAAAGAAGCGATAATTACTTGAATCGAATGACAATTAAATGAAATGTTTTTAACAAAATGAGAAATTTAATATATAGAGGATATTACATGGGCGCGCGGAGATACGAATTTTATCTTCGAGTGTTGATGATATCTCTCACGCGTACGAGTGAGCGCAGCGAACGAGTGAGAGATATTCAACACGAGAAGATAAAATTCGTATCTCCAAGCGACCATGTAATATTCTGTTTATTATATAATTATCGATGAAACATTTTTTTTTTTTTTGAAATAATGTTTACTTTACGATATGATATCTTCACATGTGAAGATAACATGTTATCCTCACGTGTGAAGATATCAATTTTTCGAAGGAGAGAAATATAGATATTTCATCGATAATTATATAATAAATAGAAATTGTTTATGAATTGTGAATTTTTCACAAACGGTATATACATGGCGTCTATATATTAAACGATTCCCGGTAACGATATTCCCGAGAGTCAGAGATCAGCGGCACGTTCTTATCCCCGAACAAAACTCAAGTTAGAGTGCAATGAGTGGTTTCTAGCTACGCTACGGTCTTTGTAGACCTGGGACCCGTTTCTCGAAAGCCCCGTAAACTTTTCGGGCCCGAAAAGATATCCCATAAATCTGAGACACTTACTCTACAAAGCTGTTCTTTTGACATGTTTTTAATATGAACAAACTTTCCCTTCAAGCAAAGTTTCATGTCTGTAAACTACTTTGTTTTGAAGATATAGATTTTTAAAGAAATCCTTTTCGGGGCTTTCGAGAAACGTTATCCTGGGCCGATAAACACCCGGTAAGCAGCACCATGCACATCTGATGATAATATGTTTCTATTGCTAAAGTCTGCAGGGTCAATGGTCGTATCTACAATGTTGGCCAGTCGTTCATTAGCGAGGACTGCAGCAGTCAATGTGCGTGCATTGGAGCGGGACATTTCGGCTGTGTATCGCTTTGTCCACCCATGGCTGTCGGGTGCAAAAATGGTAAGGTCGTGAAAATGCGTAAAGAACCGAGAGGGGACGGAAGATGTTCCTGTGACGTTCCTTATTGCGCTGTAAGTGAGATAATTAAAGTAGATTTTTTATTTTAAGAAAGTGGAAAGGAGGAAAGGAGGGAGAGAGGGATGTGATTGGGCGCTGTGAAAAAAGTAGAGAACGAAGAGAGAGCCATCAGTTAAATCATTGTACAATGGTAGAACTCCACGAGTTACAAAATGTGAGAATTAATTGATCATTTGTTTGTATCTTTTTAACTCGTGGATTTTTGGGATCACTCACTCGGCTGTAAACTCCTTTCACTACATTACCGCTGAAGTACACCGCAGGCTCACAACCTTGTGGAAAGGGTGGTAATCCACGAGTTTGCCAATGGGTACCTTTTCTTTCTTTCGCAGTAACAAAAGACCAAGACACAGTCATGATAGTTCACGAGTACATGTAGAGTTTAGAAGAATTAAATAAAAGTGTACTTACTTACAACTGTATCAAACAAAGATGGGAGGTGGAGACGGGGTAATATTGTATTTTGGTATAATTTTAGAGTTTCGTGCGCTGTGATTGGTTGAACCGATAATCACCGATAATAATTGTTAAGTATACAACTGTATATGGGAAGGGAAGTAGGTGGAATAGTCTAAACTGTTCCAGGTATTCACTAACATGGGTCGCAGGAGGAATTGGGAAGACACCATTCCCCCAGCAACTTCCCCCTTCAGTTTTGGGAAAAACTTTAAAAAAACAATCATAAACCCTCACTATTCCCTTCCCTTCATAAACCCTCACTATTCCCTTCCCTTCCCTTCCCTTCCCTTCCCTTCCCTTCCCTTCCCTTCCCTTCCCTTCCCTTCCCTTCCCTTCCCTTCCCTTCCCTTCCCTTCCCTTCCCTTCCCTTCCCTTCCCTTCCCTTCCCTTCCCTTCCCTTCCCTTCCCTTCCCTTCCCTTTCCCTTCCCTTCCCTTCCCTTCCCTTCCCTTCCCTTCCCTTTCCCTTCCCTTCCCTTTCCTTTCCCTTCCTTCCCTTCCCTTTCTTTCCCTTCCCTTTTCCCTTCCCTTCCCTTTTCCTTTCCTTCCCTTCCCTTTCCTTCCCTTCCCTTTCCTTTCCTTCCCTTTCCTTCCCTCCCTGTACTCACCATAAATCCATAACTGCGATTGCTATTAATCATCATTTCTCTGGTGCAGCGCTGATTCAGCGCTGATTCAGCGCTGATTCAGCTACAATTAACGTTATCGATAGACCATTCTGACATCCTATGAATACATGAAGTAGCACATTCTACCTTTTCACGCGTATAATAACCTCTTACAGCTAGTGAGGCACGCACCAGGCTATTCTAACAAGCTCTTACGTTAATACTTCGTTGAAGTGAATGATGGTTTGTCTCGGCGACTATAAGGACTTTAAGGTGTGAAGAACAAAATCGAAGAAGCGATTCTTCTTCTAAAAAAATCCAGGGGTGAGATGCGATATCATGCACGACGACGAATCGCCAAAGCTGGCAGATTTTCAAAATGGTAGATTCAGGAGTGCGATTGTGTCTCTGGCCTATCTGTGGTGGATTCCAGGACTTGCTAAGGCAGTTTTGGCCACTTTCACTGACTTGTAAAGAATGCAACCGGTGCAATATTTTGCCTGTAGGTCGGGGTGGCAAAAGACTTTCAACAAAACTACATAAAAGGGGAAATGCTGCATGTCGGGCATGAGTAGTTCCGTGATTACTCACAATACATCTCGGTCGTGCGTTTGAAAAAAACAGGGTTCCTAAAATAGTCGAAACTCTATGGAAAAAAATACAGAAACTAAAAGGAAACTAAAAGAAATTAAGAATAAACTTTAGCCAAAAACAGAACAGAAACTAAAATACAATAAAAATCATTTAAAAATAAACTTTACCGAAAAACCCCAGAATGTAATAGACAAAAAAAAATCATTTACAAATAATCTTTACCGAAGAAGAATCTAAAAAAAAATACGGGAACCCACCGGACAGGAACTCGAACCCGCGTGCTACTTAGGAAATTCTATGCAAAACACCTGCCTCGAACCCAGTCGCTTCTTCGGAGGGGGAGGGAAGGGGGAGGGGGAGGGAGACGAGAAAGCGAAAAGAACTGGGGAGCAAAGCACCATGGGAAGGGATTAGAGGGGATCGCAAAGGAGCAAGGGAAGGACGAACTGAGGAAGGGAAGCGCCTGGCAGATCGTGGTCGATATCTGGGTCGAAGTTGTCGATTTCTGACAAATAGAACTAAATGACGAATTTAAGGCCTAAAATGAGATAAATATGGCTGAAGGTGGCGAAGAAAACGACGACGACTTGAATTCCTCGCTTCGAGAGCTTTCACTAAGAGGTGAGATCTCGGTATCAAACTCTTTCTCCCTTCCCGTGCTCCTTTGCGCGCTTCGCTTTCTCGTCCCCCCCCCCCCTCCCCTTCCCCTTGCCCTCCGAAGAAGCGACTGGGTACGAGGCAGGCAAAACACTAAAAATCGACCATACACCCAGACTTAAATGCTGAGTCACCGCAGAGTTAGTTAGTATTTACTAACTCTGGTCACCGTATGTTACGTATAGGACGAAGATTTCAGCCTCATCCGCGCTATCGATCGAGTAGTACATAATCAGCGAAGTAGTCAAAGAGGGAGGGAACAGTCGTATCCTATAGTCCTAAATGACTGCCCCTTACTACTTCAGCTATCTGTACTTCCGATTGAATTCGAGGGAAAATTTAGTAGTCTATCGTGTAAACGGTTATTGTTATGGAAATTTATTGACTAACGTAGCCCTCTGGAAATACGCTGGACCTCGACGCCAGTAACCGGGGGATCGACTCTCCGTGGACACCAACATTTCACCGTTTTTTTTCTTGTCTTTTCTATCGTTGCAAAATGTCGAGATTAACTGTTTTGAAAATTTTGAATTTTAAAGAAAAAAAATATTTAAAAAAATATTATTATTAACCGCTTAGCCGTTATTATAGCAATATCGATTAGATTGGATCCACACAACACTTGCTGAGGACAAAATGCTGTGTTGACTTAATATCGAACCGCAGACTAGTCAAACAAGAACTCTCTTATTATAAAGTGTTACTAGACTATAAAACAGTAAGGAAAGACCGTGTACGACTTTCTGGGCTACATATATCAACTAGACGCTTTAATAAGCGTTCACTCGTGCCCTGGTGCGATTGAGCACTGGGATGCATTGTAGCATGAAAGATTTGTGTTCATAGTTTTCATTCACTTGCATTCAGTGATATTTCATAAGATTTTGATATTAATTTTTCAGATTTTTCAGATTTGATTTTGAGTCCGCGCGCGGAACAACCTGGTCCGAAAACGCTTGACATCTTTTAGAGTAGGTCTACCGCTAACGGCGTGTGCATTTGTATGTGAGATAAGCGTATTAGACATACTTCTTTCAAATCGTTTTTTCTCACGATCACAAGACGACATAACCTTCCCCGAACATGCTGCTACATGTCTCGTTTTCTTTGTACTTGGTGACGACCAGTTGGTGAAGAGACCACTTGGCCGAGTTCATGAGAGGAAGAGATTCTGGGTAAATCTGCTTCATGACGTCACGCAGTTGAATGCGATAGCCACGAGGAAGCCCCGTCTTCGTCAGATTGGTCTCGCTGAAGAAGTTGAGGTATTTGGGATGGTCGAAGTTATACTTGTACAGAGCTTCCTGTTCTGTGTTTTTGGTACGACGACGAACAACCTGGTAATAGAGGACAAAATGGATTGAAAAGATCAAAAATTAATTAGCCTGCGAAGCGGCTCTCCGATGTGGGGGGAAGGGAAGTGGTTGGGGAGAGGAGGAAAGGGGGAGGAGGAGTCCTCTCCTCCTACCCTTCCAGTCACCACCTCCTTCACCTCCACCCTTCCCCCTCAATAAACCCCATGCTGGAGAGCCGCTTCGCAGGCTAAAAATGTATAAATTCAGGGCACTGGCTTCCAGAAGAAGAACAAGGAGCTGAAAGATGAAGAAACTTGAAAAAGAAAGAAAACGAGAAGACGAAAGAGGAAGAGAAGGTTAAGGAGGGGGACAAGGAGAAAAAGAATGACACTGGAAGAGGAGGAGGAAGAAAAGGCGAAACACATGAAGAATGCAGCCGGGAAGTATGGTGTTGCACAGATGAGCTACAGATCAATGATCAAGTCTTACCTTTTGAGTGCGATTCAGTGAAGGAAACCAAGGGTTCACTATTGTTTCCCTTTCGAAATCTATCGTCTGATAAGAATTCTTCCTGACGGCCACGTCCAAGTCAACCTTGTAATTGAGAAGATGATCATGGATCGTTCCAGCCACATCTTTGTGAATTTCCTGTCCATAGGAGGATTCCTTAGCTGTCCAGTACGTTGCTTGTATGTAACCGGAAGTTGCAACGCGCACCTCAACTATACTCCGTTATTGTAAAATATGTAGTCAAACATGTAATCGTAATTGTATGGGGTGGAGACATAACGAAGGACTAGCGCGTAGGAAGGCATCCCACCGTAGAACTTATAGCCACTTTCGAAGTCATTCTCAAAGTGACGTCTTAAGGCCATTCCTGTGTTAAATTCAAATATACACACGGCATTTTTTATTCTTCTTGGTCGAGGTGTGTCGACATGATGAATGAGGTCCACGAAGGTGGCTGACTCGGGACAGTCCACTCCACGAACAAGTTCAAAGGTACTTGAACCCATGGCCCACGCGCTGTCTAGGTAGTCGGTGAACATCTGCATGGGTGAATATCCTGAATAACATACAGCTGCTTCTTGAAGACTTAACTCGTAAACAATGCGAGCTCCTTGAAATTTGATGTTAAAAATTTGCATTCCAGTTGAAGATCGAACTCGAAAATCGAAACTCCAGCCCATATATTCTACATGACGGCCTTGAACAGAGTAGCGCTTTCCATCAGGCTCGAACAGACGCGGACCCCTTGCGGGCTTGGGTGGCTGGGGGACTCCCCTTCGCTGATACGTCGAGTAGATAGCCTCTTTCTCATTAGGGGCTCTTAAAAACACCTTCTGAAGAGAACCCCCATTGTAGGCATTCATTAGCCGCTCAGCACTATCAAAGGTCTGGTTATTATAGTAGATCATTTCGGCTTTCCATAGAGCTGGGTCTGTACCAGGACAATCAAGTAATACCTCCAAACCCACAGGATGAATGTACATACCTGGTATGTCACGCACAAACCAAATCCACATCTTGTGCTGGCCGCTTTGTAAAGCTCCAGGTTGAGTGTCAGTCCAAGCCAAACATCGATCAGTACAGTTATGATAGGTGTACCCGTCGTAACTCTCTCGGAGAAGTTTGTAAATCTGTTTAGTTAGACTGACCATCATCTTCTCAATGATACCAAACTGGATGCTGGCAAAAACCCTTTTGTGAAAAAGAATAGGGTGTCCCAGTTTTGTGTACTTGATGGGTTTGTCTGTCGGCTCCACGATGTACTCTTGGACGACGGGAACACCGTCGCCACCTCTGTTGACAATCACTTTGGCTTTTCGAACCGGCTTTGGACCACTGTTATCGAGGTATTGAAGCGTTAAATCTTTAGGTGGCTGTTGCAGTTCGATGAGGTAGATGTAATTAGTGGCAAGCGTTGCCTTTTCAAAAGGAGTCACGTTGAGTGAAGTCTTTCGAAGGATGAAATCGCGAACTGCTATGATCTCTTTCGAAGTCAAGTCATCAAATATTCCATGTCGACCATCGAGGTCAACTTGTGGCATCGCATTTCTACCGACGGGGCATTCGTGAATATCACGTTTGGAGCTGCCATGGTCTTGATGAACAACAATGGCAAGAGCTATCACGAGAGCGATGCAGAGTATCACCAAGAAACAAACGGCGATGATAAGCCGTTTTATGATTGTAACGGGATTCTTTGTCATTGCAAATGGCTGGACTGCAACCAAGAAAGCATGGACTCGTTCCACAAATAGGATAAGGAATTCTCGTAACGACTATCAAATAGCCAATGCACTGTATCAGTAGTAGGGACCGGCTGATCCGAGTGAGGATCCAAAGTGAGGATCCAAAGTGAGGATCCAAAATGAAGAGCCAAAATTAAATAATGAGCTGCATTAATTAAAAAGAGGATGTGACAGGTTTGTTATTGTTTTGATAAAGCCTCTATTGTGCTGCTTCGACGTCTGTTGTCTCCAACGGTTCACGGATACAACATTTACTATGGAACTGAGATGTGGTCGAATTCTTCCTCCTTGGAGCCCAGGAAAGAAAAGGAAACACACAGCTGCTGAACGGCAGGAACCCGAGAAAATCAAGCTGGATACGATAGGCGATCTCTGTGAACGACTGAAAGAGTTAGATGTATGTGTATGGTCAAGAAAACTACAAGAGGTCAAATGTCTGTTCCGATTCCTATTTCTTTGGAAGTTGCTTGGAGGGCAAGAACAAGCGCGACGGTATGGAGAGCGGAATTGGGAGATGGCTCCTTTCAAAAATGGCGAACAGATAGCAGATAGCACGTTTTGGCAGAATGTGTTGGTCATTGTTCGGTTCGTATTCGCATGAAAACTCAATATATCCAGAAAAGAAACTTTTGGACCTGATCCCAACTGTAATGGACTGAGCAAGAGCATTCTATCCTCCCAAGCCATCCTGAATACAACTAGATGAAAGAATGTTTGGAAATCTTTGTCAAAGACCTCTTCAATTCCATGAGTTTTTACAAGATGAGAGAACTATCCAACGAAGTCTCCCTCCTGCATGAGCAAACAATTTTTGTTCGTGACAAAAAACTGTACTTCAGTACTATTGCAAGAGCATTGTCAGTGGAGTGCCTGCCTCGTACCCAGTCGCTTCTTCGGAGGGCAAGGGGAAGGGGAGGGGGGAGGGGGACGAGAAAGCGAAGCGCGCAAAGGAGCACGGGAAGGGAGAAAGAGTTTGATACCGAGATCTCACCTCTTAGTGAAAGCTCTCGAAGCGAGGAATTCAAGTCGTCGTCGTTTTCTTCGCCACCTTCAGCCATATTTATCTCATTTTAGGCCTTAAATTCGTCATTTAGTTCTATTTGTCAGAAATCGACAACTTCGACCCAGATATCGACCACGATCTGCCAGGCGCTTCCCTTCCTCAGTTCGTCCTTCCCTTGCTCCTTTGCGATCCCCTCTAATCCCTTCCCATGGTGCTTTGCTCCCCAGTTCTTTTCGCTTTCTCGTCTCCCTCCCCCTCCCCTTCCCTCCCCCTCCGAAGAAGCGACTGGGTTCGAGGCAGGTGGAGTGCTTTATTAAAAAAGATATCAACACCTATCCTTGGGAACAAATGTTGAAAGAAGAGAAGAAATATTGTTCTTATTTTCCCGATATTGATGGTGGAGTTACAGTACTAAGGTTTCCGTATGTGCATGGTATTTACTGCATCGGGTTCCTACGATTTTAAAATTTTGGAAACAGGGGAACGATTCTCGAGCTCTTCACGTGATGCTCGAGAAGCACTATTGCAACACAAAAGTAGAAGCCAATACTCTTCTGAAAACAGCGGCACCAAAAAACTATTTCAGCATTTAACTGTATTCGGAAGTTAGATTTTCAAACCAAAAATCAAAACAATCATAACGCAGGAAGGAAAGAACTCTTTAGTTTGAACTGTTTGACCTCTTTATGATTAGTTTTTGTAACTTAAATGTTTGATCTCGATTGACTAACTTCAAATATTGAATGTAAATATTCACCAGTATATTTTGTAAATAAAATTTGTTATACACCTCAGACGACTATACTTCTTACAATCACATTTTAAGTTGTAATTCAATTATCTGAAATATCAAGTCTGGGCTAGACTGTGAACAGTCCCCCTTTTCCCTCCAGACTCAGTCGAACGAGAGAAAAACAATCCCGGACGCGCGAGGATTGGGGAGAGTTCAGACGAGGATTGGGGAGAGTTCAGACTCTCCCCAATCCTCGCGCGTCCGGGATTGTTTTTCTCTCGTTCGACTGAGTCTGGAGGGAAAAGGGGGACTGTTCACAGTCTAAGTCTGGGCAAGGCCTTTGTTCTTCCTGGATTGTTTTTGGTTCACTGGAACAAAGAAGAGTTCAATTCAAAACCGCAAAGTTCAAAAACAAACATTCATTCAACCTGACAAGAAATGGAGTCAGAATTATTCGCTATTGGTGATCGAAAAGCAACGCATTGAATCCCAAAGCAAGAAAACTGTACCAAAGAAAACGATTTTATTTCACAAACTTTGGTAATTGCTTGGAACTGTTTTGTGTTATTGCTTAAAGCGGCAAATTGATTTTCAAAATTAAGAAGCGCGCAATTAGAATAATTAGTTATTTTCAATATTTTTGGCCGTAGGTCTGAATTGATCCGACTTTTCTGGCTTTTTTTATCCACAAAGCACGGACGTGAGATTCTGAGTTAAGGGCCGGACACACGGTGCAACATTGCGCGCAACATTGCACGCAACACGTATTGTTGCAGCGTGTGTCCATCTCTGCAACATATTGCGCGCAATGTTGCAGAAGTAGAATCGAGTCCTACTTCTGCAACAATGCGAGCAACAAATAGATCTTTTTCGAGATGCGATGGTCGCTGTCCAAAGTATCGCGGGCGAGCGTGGAAACGAGGCATATTCGGGCAAGAATACAAATCCTTTTCATCGTAAGAAAATGATAAAAGCTCCATATTTTGTGCGATATTGCCTTTCCACGAAGAATTCAAGTGTCTCACCTGTTTCTTTACGATGTCAACAATGTATCAGCCGCCTGTATAGCAATGACTTGGCATTCTTGTAGTGTTTTTGGCTGTGAACTGAACACCGAACGTAAGATACAACTCGATGTCCCAGGTAACACAATTTTCCGTAGAACTAACAAGTAAACTCTACGTTTTTTAAACAGTACACTGCCTGATTTGAAAGAATATCTCTCGTACTTGGGAATACCAACGCGGTACAATAATATAGAAAGGTTTATTTATACAATGGAAAAACTTGTTGATCATATCTAGCCGCCATCCAGTCTTGGCAAAGAAAATCGTGATATGAACAAATTGCAAAGAAACATCACCAAGATAACATTCATTTACCATTATAAATCACTAACTTAAAGACTGGCTGGACTAAAAATCTCACTCATGCACCGTACTATCTACAACTTCAGTAAATGCAGCCTGTTCACACAAGCCAATTTAATATTCGGTGTTTTCACAGCCAAAAACACTACAGTAATGCATTGTTGACATCGTAAAGAAACAGGTGAGACACTTGAATTCTTCGTGGAAAGGCAATATCGCACAAAATATGGAGCTTTTATCATTTTCTTACGCTGAAAAGGATTTGTTTGATTACATTCTTGCCCGAATATGCCTCGTTTCCACGCTCGCCCGCGATACTTTGGACAGCGACCATCGCATCTCGAAAAAGGTCTATTACGTCGTATTACCGCGCGCTAGTCAATTGCGTGCAACATGTTGCATGAGGTGGACACACGCTGCAACAAAATTGCCAGCAATGTTGCGCGCAATGTTGCACCTTTATGCTGGGTGTTGCCGCTACTTGCCACACGTACGTAATGTGTGACATGTAGCTGATAGCCTAGCTTTGCTCTTTGCTCGTCTCTGGATTCAGTGTCGGCCTTATGAGCTTCGGTGAAGTGTTGCCTCGGCTCATTATTGCTGGCATGACGCCGTGCTGAAGAGTCCCAGTAAGGACGAAACAGCTGTCCACGGCTGCATTCTAGTTGCGAGCGTTTTTCATGTCAGGTTTAGCTGACCGTTGTGCTATGTGTTACTGTTGCTAGTCTGGCTAGTTGATATATGTAGCCCAGAAAGTCGTACACGGTCTTTCCTTACTGTTTTACTAGACTAGATCGATAAATAAATGGCTGAATGGATGGAGTGATATGAGATAAAAAGGTAAAAAGGTTAGGGGACCGTCGAAAACCTAAAAAATACCCTAAAAAATACCAAGCGGGGGGGGGGGGGGGGGGGGGGGGGGGGGGGGGGGGGGGGGGGGGGGGGGGGGGGGGGGGGGGGGGGGGGGGTACTCCCGTTGTCCAAGTGGTATGGGTGATCGGCGGTCCTTTTAGGGTCGAAAATATTTCCTGTGTGTACCTTTTAGGGTTCCGACACAAAAGTCAGTTACGTAACATGTGTCCGTACCTTTTAGGGTCAATTGAAAGAACAGTAGAAAGATATTGTCCAGGCACTGATTAAACGTGAAGCAAAGAAGCGGTTTATTGTAATACAAAATGAATAGTAATAACATTCAATACATGCGAATAACTAACAGCTTTGCCACCAGTGCAGCCGTAACGTCATTACATATTTTCAGTTACGCGTGAAAACCGTAAAAACAGTATATCACAACTAACAGCTTGTTTGATTTTTTTAAATGCATATATGGCTTTCGTAGTAGCCAGAAATATACAATCAGGCAGGCTTTGTTCGAGCTCGCGGTACCATATTTTCCATAATCATATGCAGAATAATATTATCAATTAGATTTTGATTTAGATACTGGTATACACTAAATTGAAGAATCGTTGTCGGATTCAAAATCATGGAACATAGCTAGAAGCTGAGACCGCAAGGGATAGCTGGGAAAGTGGTAAATGAGTCAAATGACGCCGCTTATTCATTTCGTAATTTATTTCCCGAATATGTGTAGAATTTTGCTTAGAGAGATAATTTCTTTCCATAAACACCAAAAAAAATTTCTGGCTACATATCATCATAATTTACCGCTTACCCATACATCCTAGCGTTCTCAGCTTCAATGTTCTATGATTTTGAACCGGACAACGATTCTTCAATTTAGATTGTAAAGCGCATCTGGACTTTTAGGAAGATGCGCTATATAAATGTTGTATATTATTATTTATTATTATTATATATAGATCAGCATGGACTCACTGAATCGAAGTCATAACGGGACTCGCGCGTCTATAGTTGCGGCCGGTACCATTATAGAAATAAAAAGGTTTGCACATAGAATCATGTTATACGGTTTAGGGTTTACGAATTTTTCTCAGGCACTTCAGATGACGGTGAACACCGCCTAGGTTAGCGCTATCCCGGGCGCTATCCACAGGATAAGTCCTATCCAACGGATACAAATGAAATTGGATAACTGCATCAGTTTTATCCATCGCTAACCACCTTTCGCCGTGTAACCGGGACCTGTACAACAATACTATCGCACGTGTATCCTATATTAGACCCCCTCTAGCGCTACCGTCCGTGTGTCAGTCTAACCATAACAATGGTTCAATGGAAGGGAAGTGGGAAAATCAGCACTTGCATGAACAATAGATTTCTTTGCGCTAAAGAGATGGTGAACTCTCAATTTATATGCTACTTATGTCAATGATAAATCGTCATCATATTTACAATCATCATACATATCAAACTTATGTTATACAAAAGGTCATTGTTTCACATATGCAGATGAGGCGAGTCTTGTTTAGGCGAAAAACAGCATAATTTTGATACATTTTTGCTTTTTACTGCATTGTTAAAATACAAATCAAAAACCTACCAACGGAATATAAAAGATGAATATGTAAGGAATGAATAAGCTGGCAATTCAAGCAAAAATAAATAGATTTGAAGGTGGCATTTTCCGTTTCTTCAAAGTCGATAGAACTGAAATTTCTGAAGAGATATAGGAGAGCGTAACATACGCTACGCACTAAAACCCTCAGAAATCCTTGGGAATTGTGTCAATCAAAAACCTACCAACGGAATATAAAAGACGAATATGTAAGGAATGAATAAGCTGGCAATTCAAGCAAAAATAAATAGATTTGAAGGTGGCATTTTCCGTTTCTTCAAAGTCGATAGAACTGAAATTTCTGATGATAGGAGAGCGTGACATACGCTACGCACTGAAACCCTCAGAAACCCTTGGGAATTGTGTCAATCAAAAACCTACCGCCAGATTCTAATGCTCTGTAATTGTACGCGCATTTTGATATAAAATACATGTATATTAAACTTAATTAAGCGGTGGCAAAATGAAATCTAAAACTCTTTGTTTGGTAATTGTGAACATCATATTGGTGCTCTGTATCGCGGTCTGTATGTAGAAGCTACATAGGCCGGCGAATTCGCAAATAAATTATGGCTCGGAAAGGACGTTTTTTGAAGGCAATTTCCAATATTTACACGCACGAGATCAATAGTGCGGACCCGGAACATTATAAGAAATAAAAAGCGTTATAGAATATAATACGGTTTAGGGCCAGGCACTTCAGATGACGGTGTTAGTTAGTTCGAATTTGTGATATATTTTCCCTTTGAGGAAACATATGCAGCTTTTTCCATCCTCTCTTATATTTTAGCTACCTGATTTACACATTGTCAAAGGAAAAATATGAATTCAGAAATGATAAACCAGTCACGTACGAATCTGCTTTATTTAGCGGTTGCTGGATCAATCGGGCCTCACGTGCATTAGTAAACAAAGCATTAACAAAAAACGTTGTCCGCGTGATACTGGATCCCAACAGGAGCAAATGTTCAATGATGCAGGACATAAGTTTGATATGATATATATTATGCTATTTTGACTCGGATCTAATCAGACGAACGCGATACCATTGCAATAGTTATTCGTTGACAGTGTCGTATTCGTTGTGCATACTGGTCATTATTGGGTGTGGCTAAGGCGAGATGTATATCCATGATTGCCTTGAGGCGTGGCTAGGTGCAGGGACATACTTGACCTCTAGGATGCATTCACACTACTGTCATGTTCTCTTGGGAGGGGAAGGGGAGGGGGAAGTCTTGAGAGGGGAAAGGAAGGGGGAAGTCTTGGGAGAGGAAGGGGAGGGGGAAGTTGCCTTGAGAAAAACAACAGCTTGCGTGAACAATAGATTTGATTTGCGCGGCCAATGTGTGATGGTAATAACTACTGATATACAGTCATTTGCAAAAATTCTGGCCGCTACGAAATATCAATATATCAATATATCGAGTGCATTATGGGTAATTAAATAATCGAAAATTCCCCTAAAGCGGGTTAACGCCAGCAAAGTTGGTAGAAATATTTAGTATAATGTTTATTTTAGTCTTACGTTTGTTGTTTGTAAATTTTGCTTCATTTAATAGTATTAGTGATGCACCCGATATATTGATATATTGATATATCGTGGCGGCCAGAATTTTTGCAAATGACTGTATAATATATATATGTGAATGAAGTAATTAATGTACAAGGTGGATCAACGACAGAGGCGGCGTCACCTGACACCCACGCAGTTAGTTTTATGCTGCTGCTATTCGAAGTATGAAGCATCATAGTTTACGTATGGAATGGCTAAGAAGGGCTAGACCGCGTATTGTGTTTACTGCCGTATAACTTAAGATATCGTTACTAGTATCGTAGTTTTTCTTGGAATAAAACACATGAGACATCGAAAATGATAAATCCACAAAGTATCATGATTATATGTTATATTAAATATTTGTGTAACGGGCGATGAATGGCACAGCGTCACATCTGCTACGTTACTGGACGCACATTCTTAGCATTTGTAATGCAAACCACAGTGGTTTCATTACGTACTTAGTTTCCATGGAAACCAGCCGGATATAGGGGGCTTTAATTGGCGTGTGATGCACCGACGGTGTGGTGCTGGTTATATAAACGTGGTATTCAATCCATCTAGTCAGATTTAACATCGATTCACAGAGCAAAGTTCTTCGCACAATAAAGCTGTACAGACACCATGGTTTCAAGGCAGATTCTACTATTGACCCTCTTGGTAGGGTTTGTATGCTTGACTTCTGGGGCTGAAATACGTAAACTACTGGACGAGCTTTTGGAAGGTATGTACCCAGGGTTTTACTGTAGTTTAATAACGAAATACAATGAAACAGCTGTTGTAGAAGTCATTTCTTCTTTTGAAGAAAATAATATTGTAGCTATAGTCGTGAAACCAACCATGGAATCTTCCAGTAATGAAAGAAAACGTGTTTCCAGACGTCAAATGCGTACTTGCTTAGTTTGGTTTGTACTCTTAACCTGTAGACAGACCCCCTAAAAATCTATAGATGAAACATTATAAGAAATGTAAAATAATCGTGTTAAATCAGAGAGTTTCTTTTTGGAACTCGACATTGTAATGAAGATTCTCGACACATTTCGCAGATAAGCAAAGTGGCGCAATGTTTTTACAGTTTAGTGAAAGTAGCGTCGCAGCTTACAAGGTCAAGTAGAGGCACATATCATCAAATATATCACTAACTAAAACAGCGATTCACAACACATTCATGTCGTTCATTAGTATCAAATCTTAGTTTAATTCTGAGAATAGTCGACATGAGCGATTAGATGACACAGATGTAATCAGCATGGAACGTCTCATCGCAGACCCTTTAAACCCTTATATGAACGAACGACTAACCATGTATACTGTAAAACGATTAGAATCTTACTTATGACCCGTGCTGTGAATAACTGTACACTCCTTGGCCAGATGTTAGCCATAATTACGGTATCTGTAAGTACCATAATTGTGTGTGGTTTACGATAAAAGTACAACCATAAACACATTGCCTCCCTGGCGCGCATTGCTTTCTTGTTTGACAATTACAAAGATCAAATTGTGTGTCAAGTATGTATTTCTCCCACGCTAGGCTCTTTATTTGATACCCCATTAAAAAGGGCGACCAATTATAGTCCTGGGGGGGGGGGGGGGGGGGGGGGGGGGAAGAAAGAAAGAAGCCTGGTAATTCACTTGGTGAGGTATGCATGTTGTAAGACCTAATGACACATTGAGTCGTAATTACAAACTACTAAACATCTTTGTCATAGCAAACCCATATAAGTAGTTAAATAAAGATTAATTCCTTGATATCCTGCATATGTGTTCAACTTGGAATTTCTCTTTGCTATCAAATCTAGGCAGCTATGTTTCGTTCACACGCTAAATATCTTTCCTTGCGACGTGCGCCGCTACCATAACCACACTGCCCACCACGACTACAACCACCCTCCGTTGATTTCCGGTACTCTTTTATTCCTTACAATAAACTAGCGGTTGTGGTAATCTCCGCTGGTAGTTCTGGCTTGTGGTGGGCGTTCAATAGATGCGTTAATCGTCATATCACCTTCCTCTTCTCAAAATAACGTTATGAAATAAAAATAACTTGTTGATAGATTGCGCATTGTGTATCACCAGACATACGCGACGCTATGTCAAGAGAGACGCGCAAAAATTTCGCGTCTTTTCAACGCCAGACATTTAATCAGAGACCCGTACCGCAGGCACTGTAGACTCGTAAACTTGTTTGCCTTGGTAGTGGATGACTGAGTACAATTCTACATGCATGTCCATGTCACTACAAACTGTTTTCTGGGTTTATACCTTCAGCTTACCATCTATTCTGTAATTTGACACTGAAACGCGCGCTCTTTAAACCTTGGGAATTCCGCATTGAAAATTCGTTAGGGTTTAGATATTTCCAATGAATTTCCAATGAATTTCCAATGAATTTCCAACGTTTAAAGCGCGCGTTTTTTCTAGCGAAACCGTCCCTGTCAAACACTCTCTCTGAAAATCAGTCTCTGTTTCAACCGACCAATCAGCGAAGGGCAATCGTCTTACAAATTTGCTGATTGGTCGATTGTATTTGACATATTTGGCTGCTGTCATAATTAGGCGTCTGCATGAAAGAGAGATTCGTAGCGTCTTCAGAGACTATCGTTTAGCTCGTGGTCGTCGCTTCGCGGCCAAAAAAAACATAGAACTTCCACACAGAGAGTATGACAGAACCTCTGGTAGTGTTGCATTGTAATAGTTTTGCTTTCATTTAACAGACAAGTCACGTAATTCACCTCCTTTCAAATTCCCACCACCACCACCACCACCACCTCCACCACCTCCACCAAGGCCAGAAGGTAAGATCTACAACTTCCCTTCAAGTGACAGGTCATCTGCCATTGTGGTTTGGTAACCACGAAATTATTATAACGTTCTTTTGTTTGCGCTGATATATGAACTTCAATGAAATGTGAACTAACACGTTGGTTTGTTTTTGAGTATTTTTTTAATAAACTAAAAACTTATTATTATTATTATTTTTATTATTATTATTATTATTATTATTATTATTATTATTATTATTATTATTATTATTATTATTATTATTATTATTATTATTATTATTATTATTTATTATTATTATTATTATTATTATTATTATTATTATTATTATTATTATTATTATTATTATTATTCTAGGTGTATGTGTTTATGGTGACAAGGTTTATAAAGCCGGTCAAAGGTTTGTCGATGAAAGCTGCAGTGGCCGTTGTCGATGTCGCAAATGGGGCGGAGTGATGTGCGTATCCCTGTGTCCACCATCCTGGGCTAGATGCGGCCCTAACGAGATCGAGTCTACTGAGCGAATTCCTGCCGATAGAGAAGGACGATGTTTCTGTAACGTCCCTATTTGTGTGGAAAACAAAGAGTAAGAACGGCGAGTCAATTTACAAGTCATTTAAAAGGCGTGTGTTTTCTAAGAACGGCGAGTCAATTTACAAGTCATTTAAAAGGCGTGTGTTTTCTAAGAACGGCGAGTCAATTTACAAGTCATTTAAAAGGCGTGTGTTTTCTAAGAACGGCGAGTCGATTATTTAAAAAGCGTGTGTTTTCTAAGAACGGCGAGTCAATTTACAAGTCAATTAAAAGGCGTGTGTTTTCTAAGAATGGCGAGTCAATTTACAAGTCATTTAAAAGGCGTGTGTTTTCTAAGAACGGCGAGTCAATTTACAAGTCATTTAAAAGGCGTGTGTTTTCTAAGAACGGCGAGTCAATTTACAAGTCATTTAAAAGGCGTGTGTTTTCTAAGAACGGCGAGTCAATTTACAAGTCATTTAAAAGGCGTGTGTTTTCTAAGAACGGCGAGCCAATTTACAAGTCATTTAAAAGGCGTGTGTTTTCCAGGTGTTCCTAGCTAGAAAACAAACCCCCAAATTAAATTAAACTATTTTAAAACAAGGCCATTCAGTTGTTCCCGATTGTATTCGCTTATATTTCCCGTTTATTTGTTTCAGATCAATGATCACTGCAAAGTAACTCCTCACAGATCATGACTGTATATTTAGGTAATTATCCTACATTATGTGCGCCATATTATAAACGGGTATTCTAAGTGTAATGCACTGACTACGCTATAAGATAAGATCATGGTAGTGGATGTTGTACACCACAACCTTGTACGATATTGTGCTCGTTAATTGATCGTTAGATTCAGTTCTGGCGCCGATTAAATCGGCCAGAAACCAATTAAAGATGCCTGCAGCTGGGTAGTGGCCGTAGCGGTCAGAAAACGTTCAATTCTTATTCATTAATTGTGCTTCTACCAAATGGAGACCTTTGTTTCTTATATGATATACATACTGTTCAATGAATGAAACGTGCACGATTACTACGAGATTTCCCGAACTATAAATAAAACGGGAAGTTCCTGGTCACGCCGGACATTCTCATGAATCCATTGCAGTTGGCGAAAGGGTTTGAATGGAAGACTTTACTAGTGAAATAGATATGCAGAGGTAAACGCGGCGGTTACAGTATGTTGTGGCTAAACTAATTCGTCGCCGGTGTAGTGGTAGACCACATTAGAACCTTTATATCAGAAAATCTGGCATCGACACCCCTGGCTGCAAAAACCTGTTTAACCTGATTACAAGACTTGTTTATCGTCACGAAATTAATGTTCTTTTTTCTCTCCTTTTTACAGCATTACAAAGAGAAACTGGAGAAAAGAGAAAAGGGGAAAAAAATGGAAAAGAGAAAAGAGAAAAGAGAAAAGAGAAAAGATAGATTAAAGTGTACTTTGCATTCGTAATTGTAAACAGACTTCGACATATTAGTTGAAATAAAGCACGATAATTAAATAATGAGAAGTGTTCAAGAAATGCGTGAAGTGCTCATCAAGCAAGTAGTACGTGTCTCCCACGGTGCGCGCTCTTCAGTCTTGTCAGCTGGCTTGGGGTAGACCTCGTACATTCATTATCGAACGTGAATCACTTTGGGGGTGGCAAGTTTCTGGCGGTTTCATAGTTAGCGTGGTGATGTAATTGTCGGCATATGTAATCTACCTTGTTCACAAACAGCTTTCTCAGTAAAATTCGTGACATGTCAGTCAAGTTTGGTTCCACTTTTGTAGTGTAAATACAGAAGCTATTGAATACGTTCCTGTAACCTTTCATATCTGGATTAATCTCTAGACTGAATACCTCAGTACCTAGACGCCCTATAGGCGTTCACTCGGGCTACTTGTGCTTAGCCGTTGGGGAAAAATATATACGCTTGGGTTCAAGAGGGGACTGAACAAATTCCACACGTTGTAATTCGCTTAAAGATCCGGTGCCCTTATGTAAGATAAATTGTCGGTGTGTGACGCAGTTGCTGTAATACATAAACTTGGCATATCGAGATCTACAATCCATTATTGACATTTTCATAAACACTGACAGATAATTGTAGCTAATAGAAAAACTGATGGCGTCTGTCTTGTCCTTCGTGATAAACAGTCCTTTGATTTTGTCCGATATCGAGTTCTGCATATCAGGATACCGTATTTACTTATTAAATTTTTCGACACCTTGATGCGGCGCTTATTCGAGGGCGGCGCTTATTTTAAACTACTAAAAACCTTCGCGAATAAAACACAACTAATCTTATTTTTGTTCAAAAACGATCGATTACAACAGCATAATAATAACATAGTAAATGTTAGTTTAAAATGTCTGTCACTGTCTCCTTCACGATCAGAATCAATGAGCATCGTGGCGTAATTCCCGATTCCCCTTATGACGTAGCGATACAACCACTAACAATTCTTATTCTTATTCAAATGTTTGAACTCCTATGAGAGTACCAAGGTGTGGGGTGAATTAGAATAACAAAAGAAGCTACGAAAAGGATTCTGGTAGTAGTGGTATCATTACTCAAGTTTTCCAAATAACCGCCGCGTTGTTGTTGACGTGTGCGACGCTTATTCGAGGGCGGCTCTTAATAATATTTTTGCTCTCCTGTGGGGTCACTGTTATATATATTTATCTTATTTCCGATCATCATCCCCGATTCTTTTATACGGGAGTCCTCCCGCCCGCCCCCCGGTATAGGACCCCCGGTATAGACCCCCCCTGGTTTAGAATGAAGATCTCGGCTCCATATGCGTCCAGTGGTACACAATCAGCTTCGCAACTGGTCAAAGAGGGAGAATAAAGGCCGGATCCTAGGCCGTATATGACAGTATCCTGTGCCACTAAGCTATCGTGTCTTCCGATTATTTTATAGGGTAAATTTATAGCTGGTCTATCTTGTGACGGCCATTGTTATGGACATTTATCAACTAACGTAGTCCTATGGAAAAACGCTGGGCTTTGACGCCAGTGACCAGGGCACATTTCCTTGTTTAGGCTCGTCCCAAAGGTTTTGGCCAATTGATAACTGAGTGAATAATATGGATGTAAAGGTGACAAGGCTGAGAATTTGTATAATTTAAACAAATGAAAATAAATGATTACATCACAAAGTTTCAACGATTATAATACTTATTAAAATTTAAAAACATCAGAATTATCATCAATCAGTTAAAACGTGCAGTTCTTGTTGTAAATACGCTGAGGTTTTTTTGTGGAAACTGATTTATCTAATTCCAGCTGCAAGAACAACGTAGGTGATCTCTGATCAAAATCTAAATTCTCCTTGAGATTCTTTGAATTTCAAAGGAGAATTTGGGTTTTGATCACAAATCACTTACTCCGTTCTTGCAGGGACCCCTTCAATTGTTTCCAACATCCGAACTGGGACAGACTATGGAATCAGTCTATGGCACAGGAAGCCCAGCGATATTTGGATTACCTTCCTTATCGAGTATAGATATTTTATTAAAATGACTATAAGTTTGAAAAACCCCTGGGACTTTAAGGGAACATTCCCCACCCCATTACGTAGCAGCCACGGAGTAGCCTCTTGAGTTTCCAAAGATGATCATCAGATAGCCATCCATCCAAGTAGCACTGTGGATATCATCAGAACGGTGGAAGCAATGATACAAGTCGAACCGGCAGTTGGAGGTGAAGGTGTAGTTGATTTAACTCCGCTTCCACTTTTGACGCATCCTTTGCAATCCGGTAAATTGCAGACTTTAGCATCGCATTTGAAGTTGCAGTATCCCTTTGGACAAGTCATGGTACAGGCCTAAAGAACACAAGTGAACAAATTCCTATTGATAACAGTGTATTATATACACTGAAAGGACAACCCTGTTTAAATAAAGGTTTATTCATTCATTCATTCATATTAATTGTAAATCTTTGTGTTCCCTTATTTTAATATTACGATTATAACTAGGGTGTTTTTCCTCAAGACATAGACAAATCTCTCTCTCGTACAGCGTGCACCAACACAAACTTACCTCAACGTCAGATGTACAGCCCATTTCCTTGCAGTTCCCACCATCACAATTCAAGTCGCAGGTCTTTGCACTGCACATCATCTGAGTACAGTTTCCTCCAGTACAATGCTGAGTACAGCTCTTCCCTGAGCAGGTAATCTTGGAGCAGCTTCCATCAACACACTTGCTTTTGCATGCCTTTGCTTTGCAGTCCATAGTGCAGGAGCCTTCAGCACGGGAACAGGCCTGGTCACATGTCTCGGTCTCAGGATTCGCGCAACTCAGGTCGCAGCCCTTTCCAGTGCACGAGGTGTCGCAGTCGCCGGAAGAGTGACATATCGCTTTGCAACGTCCTTTGCAGTTCTGTGTGCAAACATTGGATGACTTTTTGCATTCCAGATTGCAGTCTTCACCACTACAAGTTTGGCGGCAGTTTCCCGATGAGCAGACGACTTCATTGCAGCCTTGAGCGCATATCTGGGTACAGTTTTGCCCACTTTTGCATGCCATTGAAGGGCAGTTCCCGTGAGAACAAGTACTCTCACAAATGTTTGCGTCGCACTCGAACGAGCAGCCGCCTTTGTTGCAGCCTTGCGAGCATTCAGCTGTTTGTGAGTTGGGGCATCGCATTTTGCAGCCCCCACTCTGGCACTCTTGGTTGCACGATCCAGTCGACATGCAGTGAATGTCTTCACATGCACGTCCTGAGCATGTCTGATCGGCATTCACACCACTTGCAGTGAGCTTGCATCCACCCGTTTCGCAATGTTGGCTGCATTTCTTGGAGTGGCATTCAACCATGCTGCAATTGTTGTAGCAGGACTGCATGCACGATTCGCTGCTCTTGCAATCCAGCATAGCGCATCTACCAGACATGCATCGCTGATTGCATTCCTTTGCATCGGCACATCGAAGTAACGGGCATGGAGGGGTGTTTGGTATGTTGGTACACAGCTGATCACATACGTCATGGTTACTGATGTTACTTCCACATGTAAAGGAACAATTTCCGCTCAGGCAAACTTGCAATGTGGTGTTGTTAAGGACTTGTTCACATTGGCCGACTGCAGCCTCACTACCACGAGGAACCAGTAGTGCCACCAGCACTAGACAAGATAAGCCCAGAACCATCTCATGAAAGAATCAAATAACTACAGTTATCGACTGAGTAGAATGGAAAAAACACACACAATAAAGCATATATATATTCATATATATTAATTTTTCATATATTTTTTCATATTGGGATGGAATTCACCAGGGGTACGTTGGGTATACTAGGTTATATTCTTATTGGGTGGGACGTGGTGTACTGTATTGTGAAGGGGACTTTGTGTCCTATTATACAACACCTGCCCTATGGGCGAATCTTGAAAATAAAAATAAATTCTTATTATGCACTGGAACTAAGTGCATTAGTGGTATTAGTATTTGCCAAATAATTTTCGATTTCTACATATTCTCACGATGTTGTGTATTCGCCTCGGGCTTAGTGGACTTACATAGTGGCTCGACTTCGTCTCGGTATCCACTAAGCCGGAGGCGAATAATATTGTTTTAAGCGATAGTTTACCCGCCATCTTGTCAGGCACACAAATGAATAGCGCTCTGATTGGCTACTCAATCTCGGAATATCTTGGCTATTTATATAGGCACACAGATTTTATTAGCCACTTTAGAAACGAGTGGAGGACTGGGAACGAGTTTTTAGAATTAATCTAATTTAAAAATGAAGAAGTTTGATAGGGTTTGGAGAAGCAGCAACTGAACTGCAGACATTTAAAAACTGCAAAAATTACAAAGAAATGTATGATTACTCGGGACAAGCGTTAAATTACTCGTTCAATATCTAGCAAAACCTTTTGAAACTTTGTAATAATGTAATGTAATTCTGATATGCTCTTTCTTGTGATTTTTTAATTAGATTAATTCTCAAAACTCGTTCCCAGTCCTTCACTCGTTTCTAAAGTGGCTAATTATATCGTTATATTGCATTATCTTATTGTATATATTGTAAATTTATCTTATAGTCATAGTTCTGTAAATATCATGATATCCACCACTACTCACCTCCACTTCGGGGAATAATTACTCGTGCCCCCAGGCCGAAGGCTGTTTTTTTTGTTAGTGGTTGTTATAAAATGGAAGATGGAGACATGAAGTCTGACCACAAGAGAGATTACAAATCACAAACCAATCAGGAGGCACCGGAGGTCAAGCAGGGGCAAGTTCAGTTGTCAGTTGTCAGAATCAATCACGCAAAGATATCTAGCTGACTACATGTAGTTCTCCAAATCTAAGTATGTTTTCTCGATGTTGGTCGTTTATACAAATTCTGAGCTGGCCCGGCGGTATTATGTTGTCGAGTGCGGGGCGATTCCAAATTCTGTATGTTCGCTACCGAGTCACCCAACAAGTAACCAAACACTGATTTGATCCGACAATAATCGTTATCTCAGCTGATCTAAACATTGAGAAATGTTTTTAGTCGTGAATACAGCTATGATGACTAAGCACAATCTGCAATCGAGTATGACTGTGAACGGGAATGATAAACACTAAAGCAACTCTTGCTAGACAGGTTTTACACATCTCGTAATTTGAGGGACGGTATATTCCCGGCCTATCTAATCAACGAGCTAATTCTGAATGGCTTGAGTTTCCTTGCCAGGATTGTCCTTTTTCCAAAAATACCTTTATAAAGTGGTTCAAAGAAAATTGTCTGGGGTGAGAATGAAAACGAGCCAGTGTCTCGACGGTCAGTTCAGTTCGTTCCTGATCTCTTCGTTCTTCACAGCTCAGTCCCTCATCGAATGGAAGGTGGAGGCCCATATAAAGTATACTTCTTTCATGCTACAATGCATCCCAGTGCTCAATCGCACCAGGGCACGAGTGAACGCTTATTAAAGCGTCTAGTTGTTAATTAGCCCGATAGAGAACCAATCAGATTGCACGATATATGTAGGTCCATATTATAACATTTGCATATAAAATATTGGCATTACACCCCTATCTTCCCACACCAGCCACCTCTCTAAACCAGCCACCTGGAGACAACATTTATGTTACGCTGTGGAGAGGTGGTGGGGACTGTCACACATTCCTTTGTCTCTTGTGATGCGTCGCGTGACATCGATCCACTTTGCAGGAAAACGAGTTTCGCGACTATTCTGGTTGTATCACTAGTATCATACCATAGTATCGTACCCTAGTATCGTACCCAAGCGTGCCACATTATCTGAGATCGAGAGTTAAGTGTTGTATAAATTAATTTACATAAAGTTGTTTGCGTGTTTCGATGTGTCACGAAAGCGTTACCTCGGTGTAATTACCGATTTATCCAACTAATCTCAAGGTGTTAACTGCAATAAATGATGCCCAGAAAAGAGAAACTTTGCGAAAACCATGGAGCTCATCAGAAGCGCTTATAACATTTCCTAACAACGTTAAGCGAGTTTGAAGATGATTCCTTGAATAATATGCAAAACTTTGACTCACGGCCATTTTAATAGTATTTTGAAGACCTTGGCAGTACACACAGCGATTATAAAAATAGTAATATTTAATAATATTTAGTATATTTCAGTCATTAAAATGCATCAAAATAGTGTGATTTTGGGTACAATATAAGGGAAAGTTTCTTATGCCACGGTTGATGAGCACTGAGAATGTTACCAATTTATATCAGATATGTTTATTACTCTAATGAATCAACCTTGGGGTAGATGGATGTATGGTCCGTTCCAACTATTTATAGTAGCAGTAAGTCACTAATTGCTTAGCCAGTTGACTTTAATAGATTGGCAACATAGTATTTTCATGATACACTTATCAAGTATTGAACCATCGGGCTTCTTGGTGCCAGGGGTTAGGCGTTTCTTTGCAACTGAATCTCGATTTGGGGTTTATTTTTACATCGATAAATGTTTACATCAGTGTTGTGTAGTTACATCTATCGAGTTAGTTGATGATAGCTCGGCGAACCACAACTCACTTTGTTGTTCTTTTCAAACTCATCAAACATATCTCAAATGTCTCACAAACACCTCTAACTTAAATTCAAATATCGTATTTGAACTTACCTTTGGTTAATCTTAGACTCTGTTTGCGGAAATCAGGAGTGTTAACGACGCGATCGAGTTTAAATGAAAACTAATTAGAACGATGTTTTCGTGTCACGAATGCTACTTTTTGATTGGCTGCATTGTCAAGACAAGGCCATCCTCCTCTCTACCCCTAGTGGGGACTACAATGGGGACAAAGAGGCCACAAGTCAACACAATACATGTATATCATAAACATACTTTATATATCAGAAAGTATGATTAGCATGACATTTAAATTCAAATTTCATGACAAAAAAATAAGTGTTTGGTTTCCTCATTAGATGTTTTAATAACAGTTGATTGACATGAAAAAAACGTTTTACATTTTCTAAAAGAAGTCAGCCATTCCCTCTTCAAGGAATCGTTTATAAATACTCATAAACTTAGCTACAAATGCTTCCAAGTGGTAGATGGCTTTGTTTCCCAGTAGTACCCTGTGTTCATAGTATGCTGCTAAGTTGGTTACTTCTGCTTTCAGTGAACCATCACAATTGGTGACAAGTTCTGAGATCAGGCCCTGTAGGAAGACAATATTCAACATCAGGACATTGTATTACAACCTTGTGTGAGAGTGAGAGTGAGAGTGAGAGTGAAAGTGAGAGAGAGAGAGAATAGAGAAGATAAAAATGTCAAACAAATGATAAATAATATATTATTGATAGGCACCTGCACATGTTTTGTGAATCAGTGTTTATTGTAATTATCATATCATTAATAATTCATGTGGAAAACACAATTGCCCTATACATTTATGTATATCATCATGACGTCATGGCTTGTTTATGAGGGGGTCAGAATTGTGAAATTTGAACTACAGTAAATCTGCTCTGCTGAGGTTCGCTTGATTTCACATTGGCTAGTTTCCAGATAATATGTTCATCGATGCTTTTCCCACAATATTTACTGTGTTTGGTGACTTTTATTGCTTTCAAACCGTCTGTAAAATACTCTTATTTGGGAAATCCTTTGTGTTGTTGGTGTTTGGTTCCCCTCTTGCAACCATGATCCTTAGCGTTTAAACAATAGATTGCTTTGATGTGACATCATAATGACATAGGGCAATTGAAATCATAACTGTAGCAGAGCTTTTAATATTTGGATACAATATCATGCATCTTCTCGACAAAACTTACTGGTATCTTGAAAATTATATTCAAATATGATTTTATACATCTGTGGGTATGATATAAGGTATGATATAAGTCATCACTAAAATGTGGATCATGAGGGGGGGCTGCTCGCCATTTGGCAAACTTTATCATCTGGAAAATAAATTCTCCCCCCCCCCACCCTCCTACATTAATAATGACCGGTCCCTAAGTATATGGCTGCTCATATTGTAATAATCTATCACTTACAGGTATCATAACAATTTTGTAGTTTTACTCCGAAGAATGATTAATGTCCAAAGCGTCAGTAAATTTAGTGCTATTTTACACAGTGTTAAAGTTTCTATTCTGCACACTTGTTGATTGTTATTACACCGATGCAGTCTCTACTAGTTTAACCACTAGTGCCTATTGCTGGCTTTCAATCAGCTGTTAAAACTCCTTGAATCTCATTATTTGACGGGCAAACACTGCCCTCCATGTGCTATCAAGCAGAGAGTATTCTATTGAAAAGGTGCAATTCAGCTGATGAAAATTCCTCACGAGACCAGAAATAACGTCTAATGAAATCAAGCAATTACTTATCATAACCCTAAGTCCATAATGAATCTCTTTGAAGTGTTTTCACAAGTAGAGAGGTTCATGCAGAAGTTGTATAATAAAGTAGGAGTTGACACTGGCGGCAGGTTTTTATAAATACTGTCTTTGCATGTGGTCAATTAATTGAATAATTTCATTACATTAATTCCTACCTTGAGAATAATGTCGGGTGGTATGCAGTGGATAAGTAGTTCATACAGACGAGCTCTTATTTCTAGTAGTCTAGTATGAAATAAAAACCAAATACTTCAAGATAAACAAATTAATAAGCACAAAACAAACAAGCAAGTAAGGAAGCAAGTAAGGAAGACAAAAAAGGAGAGGAGAGGAGTGAAGAGGGGAGGGGAGGGAAAAGAGGGGAGGGAAGAGAGGGGAGGGAAGAGAGGGGAGGGAAGAGAGGGGAGGGGAGGGGAGGGAAGAAGAGGGAAGAGGAGGGAAGAAGAGGGAAGAAGAGGGAAGAGGAGTTAAGAGAGGGGAGGGGAGGGAAGAGAGGGGAGGGAAGAGAGGGGAGGGGAGGGAAGAAAGGGGAGGGGAGGTAAGAGGAGGTAAGAGAGGGGAGATGAGGGAAGAGAGGGGAGGGGGGGGGGGGAAAGGAGGGGAGAGGGGAAGGGGAAGGGTTTACAAAAGTCATCACACAAATTCAGTTTCTGTATGTATATTTAAAAGCCCTGCTGCAATATGCAATATGAATGGCTAGTGAGATTAAATCTCCTACACTGTGAGTGTGGATATCAAAATTACACAGCCTTGCAGCAGGGTCACCCTTCCTTGACAGCCCATTCTGATGCAATCCATGGGTAGCAGAACTTTACCTTTTAGGAGTTTGTACTTCTACAATTTGTTGAGCTGTTTCCCTAAGATAGATTTCCCAATCAGCCTCTTGTATATCTTGGTCTACAGTAAACGGATACCTGACACAAGAACAGTTTGAAATGAAATGCTGCCGATTCCCTTCTGGACATCATTGGAGCAACCCTTACTAGCTGGTGCCCACTTTGGAAAGAGGAAATTAATAGTAAAATAGTGTTACAGGGACCAGACAAAGATGTCTGATAATAAAGCTGTGGTCCTCAGAGTAATTCATAGTAAAATAGTGCTACAGGGACCAGACAAAGATGTCTGATAATAAAGCTGTGGTCCTCAGAGTAATTCATAGTAAAATAGTGCTACAGGGACCAGACAAAGGTGTCTGATAATAAAGCTGTGGTCCTCAGAGTAATTCATAGTAAAATAGTGCTACAGGGACAAGACAAAGATGTCTGATAATAAAGCTGTGGTCCTCAGAGTAATTCATAGTAAAATAGTGCTACAGGGACCAGACAAAGGTGTCTGATAATAAAGCTGTGGTCCTCAGAGTAATTCATAGTAAAATAGTGCTACAGGGACCAGACAAAGGTGCCTGATAATAAAGCTGTGGTCCTCAGAGTAACTCATAGTAAAATAGTACTACAGGGACCAGACAAAGGTGTCTGATAAGAGTAAACTGGCAACAGATGTATAGGTTGGATATTGATATCATTTAAAAAATTTAAAATTCCTTATCCAGTGGATACCACTAATAATCCACTCTCTGAAGAACCAGGACCTGGTGGATATCTATCAGTATTGCATTAAAATAATACTTCAATACTTCAACTTTATACTTACTGCTGGACTCGGCAAGCTTCACACATCAAAAGTGCTTTCCTCAAATTTCTTCCTGATTTCTCTGCTACTCGTTTTGCTAACTCTGAGGGTAGTGACAAACCTTCTTTCTTGCATACAAAATGAAGAATCTGGCTGATCTGGTGTTACAACACATTCAACAAAAACAATAATCAATACAAAGACAGACATAAGACAGACATGCATACATCAGAAGCACCACATGTACAACAAAGTCAGTCACCTGCATAGCACAACCATTACTCTTGGGTTAACTATGACTGAAAATCCCTCGAGATATAAATAAATGACAGATGCAGCCAGGACATTTTCACAGTCACATGCACAAAATCTAATCCAAATACAACATACTGTATTTCCTTGATTAAGCACCCACCCTCGATTAAGCGCCCCCTCTTTAAGCACCCCCCTTGCCCACAAAATTTGAAATATGCTCAAGACAAAGTAGCCGTATACTCAATGATTTTTTTAGATCTGTACCATCATACAATGACAAAAGTAGCTGCCGGAGGAACAGTAAATAACCACCGGAGCTCTGGCGGTAACCAGCTTCTATTGAAACCCCTGACATTGTAGTTTGCAATTAAACTCTAGACATCTAGATGCCTTTGGCACATTTGATGTTTAAGATCGACAGAAGTTTACTACAAACTTACCAGTCACAACTTTCTTCTCATGTACTGTAGTAATCCAAATAGTGCAAAATATTACAAGAACATGTTTATGATTTATATATGTGAATCATCTTACCTCATCAACAGATGGAGCAGCCACACGAATACCAAGACAACGACTGCGAATTGCAGGAATTACTTTACTAGTTGAATTGCAACACAAAATGAGCCTGCACGTTAATGTGTACTTTTCCATTGTGCGACGTAAAGCATGTTGTGCATCTTTGGTTAAACGATCAACTTCAGTAAGAACCACAACTGTTGAGCATTCACAATATAATTTATTACAGTGGAACCCGGCCTAACGGACACCCGGTCCCGGCCAAAACTCATACAAATGTTTATAAAATACATGTATACCCATTTAATACGGACACTGGATTATACGGACAACGGACACTTTTTCCTGTCCCAATATGCCCATTTTCATTACAAAGTCTACCCGGTTAATACAGACACTTAGTTTTCTCAAAACAACGACAAGGTGTAAATTGATCCCTTTTTAATTAAAATTAAGCACGTTCTGTGCTTTCTCACGTTCAACTTGTAAACTGATCGCTAATTACGTGCATTTATAGTTTCCTCACTAAAAATAAACAGATCACCAGTGTCATGCAGTCATTGTTTCCACTAAAAATGTAAGTGGCGTAAATTGACCCGCCCGGTTTATACGGACACCCGGTTAATAAGGACACTCCGTCTCGTGCTGATGGTGTCCGTATATATTAACCGGGTTCCACTGTACTTTCAAAAGTTCTTTTTGGTAGATAAATATCATAATAATGAGCTATGTGTACATACCTTTGAAGTCCTTCTGAAGTGACGAGTCCAGTTGATGCGATTGTGCCATGCTCTTTAGTAACTCTTGAATGACGACACGATCGCTTATTCCAACATCACTAAATTCAGCAAAACAAGCATAAATAATGAAGGTCATTGTCATCTTATTTCATATTGGCAACAATGATGCACTTTATGGGTGGTACCTTGGATTCACTTCAATGTGGTAAGTACTTCCAATGGTGGATATTTCTACTTTTTTCTTTGATGGTGTCTAAAATAGTAATCAGTGTACACGTGTGTAAATATAGGCTTAGAACTATAATATAAATCTAACAGATTTACTTGCTGACTGAAAGTGGTGCTACATTGTAGTTACATGTACATGTACAGTGAGTCAACTTTCTCTAAGCCAGACACCAAACTGTTGCTGTCCAACGCTTGCCTTCTATGCATCTGGCTTTACATCTCTTTTACTCTATTCATTCCAGTTTGAGAAATGTCCAACTTGTCTCGGTGTCAGTCTTAGGTGTGTCCATCATAGTGAGGTGTCAGTCTTAGAGGTGTCTGTCATAGAGAAGTATCAGTCTTAGGGAGTTGTCCGTGGCGTCGCAGAGAGGTAGATGTTGGTCGTAGAGAGGTGTTGGTCTTATACAGGTGTCAGTCTTAGAGAGGTGTCTTAGAGAGGTGTCAGTCTTAGAGAGGTGTCTGTCTAGAGAGGTGTCCGTCATAGGGAGGTGTCCGTCATAGGGAGGTGTCTGTCTTAGAAGTGCCCATCATAGGGAGGTGTCCATCTTAGAGGTGTCCATCTTAGAGAGGTGTCTTAGAGGTGTCTGCCTGAGAGAGGTGTCCATCTTAGAGGTGTCCATCTTAGAAATGGTGACTGTCTTAGAGAGGTGTCTGCCTAGAGAGAGTTTTACATTACATGTAGTAATATGATTGTAACTTCCTTACTGTGAATGTATGCTGTTCAATTCTTAGTTTCTCAACACCAGACCCATATAGTTCCCTTAGAATGCACATTATCCTTGTCTTCTTGCCAGCCCCTGATGGACCATATACCAGCAGATGTGGGAAGTCCCCACTGTGGACCTATAAAGTACAAATGTACACGTACAAGACGTACAACATAATGTTAGTGATTAGGGCCTAGTGATTATACTATAAATAAGGGCAGTGAGATAAACAAACCTTGTTTATAAATGAAATAAAAATACCACACAATGCAAGCGGGCAGCTTTAAATCTCTATTCTAAATGTGGTAAACGAAAACGATGCTGTGCATTTTTTTATAATTTGCAACCTGGAAAAGCTCAAAAGCAAAGGAATCTTTCGTTTTCCCGTGAGACTGAGACAGTGAGACTGAGACAGTGAGACTGAGAGGCAAAACCAAAATTTCAAGTTTTCGAGTCAAACTAAACAGTGTATGTTCATCACTTACCAATTTCTTGAGATGCGAAGCTAAATCTTTATGGTAGTCGAGCTTAGACAGTGAAGTAGGTCGGTATTTATCCACCCAAAGACTCATTTTTGTAGACAACCACGAAATCAATGTCGACAGTCGAGTTTTGGCGCGTAATCTGTCGTTGAGCCCGCGAACTTACCCCGTACCACAGGAAGCCCAAACATTATTCACTTGTTCAAATATATTATATAATTTTTTTTTAATGCTCTCCATGTCAATGAAGATTATTATTATAAATAGCGATAACTCATCACTAATTTCTACTTCATATCTGTCAAATTTGAGCTAAATTGTGGCTCGTGCAACGAAATTATCTGCAGGGTGCCTAGATGGAAAAAGGGCTAGGATGTCTGATCAGATTATGAATTGTTAAAAATGACGATCATTTGCGTGGATGTCGTTGTTTATCATGTTTATCATACTTCTCGTTTAGCTGATATTAGCAGGACATTATAGATGTATAGTATATGTAATATAATTAACACTATAAACTAGACGTAGATGTAGATGTAGAAACTCTACATGCTGAAGGGGTGGCACCGCATGGGATGTCGGTCCACAGTTTGTGTGTCAGTTCTCGGCAAAAAAAGTCCGACAAGCAGCTATAATCCTGCAACACAAGGGCTGATAGCGCCAAGGTGACACAACCGAACAGAGATGAATGTTATATCCAGTGTTAATAACATATGTCGTTTCTTGGACATTTCTGAGCCATTTGATTAGCTATTAGTGATTCTAATTAAAAGGTTTTGGGCATTTATAAATATTTAGTCTCCTTCCTATTTACTCTTAGAATCATTCAACTCAAGTGTCAGTCAACCTCTCACCTGCCATGAATAATTGAAGAATGTTTTTTCGAGTTGAGCGAATAATAGAAGTCAAAAATGATGACAAAACTACTTTAATTCGGCTTCTGTTGGTATAGCTTTAGTTCATGCAAGGAAGCATCACTCCTTTGAGTGTGCCGGCGCGCGAGATCCCGTCAGTCAGGCACAGACAATATCAGACATTTTATATTGATTATTTCTTTACAATTTTTTTTTTTTCTATTAATATTTGCTTAATGCATTGATAAATGAATTGCTTTTGAGATAAATTATTGGTATAGATTTTAATCAGTTTCAGTCGGTGACACTTAAATTCATATCGGTTTGTAGTTTCTGGTCGTGCATTATTAACTACTAGTTCTTCCAGTAGTGAAAATACAGAAGTATGTTGCTTACGTGCAATTCTTGATACGAGGGGAAGAAAGAAAGAAAAATCGAAAGAAAGAGTAAAAAACGGAAAAAGTAAAGGAATGGAAGGAGCTCGGTGAAAAGAATTAATCAGCTGACTCCTTATCAATTGTACTTTCTTCACCGCGTACCGATTTGGAAGACGAAAGCTAAATCGGCACGCAATTAGCGGTGATCCACACTATCAGATAAGGTAAGAACTATGCATGTAGACAGGCCTATAGCACGTCGAAGAACATTTCTCAAACTGGAATGACTAGAGTAAACGAGATGTAAAGCGTTTGCAAAAGTGTCGGGGCGTTTCTTCGATCGATCGGCAACGCAATTAAGCACAACGTCGCCATAATTTGCTGCTGCCTGAATATGGTGCAAATAGATTGATTCACGCACTCACGAATGCCGGTTAGCGTAAATTACAATACAATATATAAAATGATAAGCACAATGGGAAAAATGAAAGAAACGAAGGAAACTGAGAGACAACAACTGAAAAGAGAAGAAGGGACCGGAGCAACGAAGAAATAAACGACAGAAAAGGAAATGTGAAATAAAGAGATAAGTAAAGAATAAAAAGGAATAACAGAAACTGAAATGCGAATGCGCAAACAAAGAAATAAAACATATAGAACCGTAGAAGAAAGTTTATAGCGCCGGGATCTGATCGCTTTCCGAGCCCACGCCGAAGAGCACCGATGGATTCTCGAGCATGGGATCTGATTAGTGCTGTAGGCATTCACGAATCAGTGAGCAAGCAGGGCCGTACATAACCCAAAATTCAAGGGGGGGGGGGGGGGGGGGGCAGTACAGTACGTAGTAACATCAAGAAATTAATAAAAATAGTACAGTTCTCATTACTTTTTGGTATCTTTTTCGTCTTGCTAGGGGGGCAACCCCCCCCCCCCCCCCCCCCCCCCCCCCCCCCCTGTGCTGTGTACGGCCCTGGCAAGGCCTCTGAGTGTTTCCTTTTGCCGACAGGACGACGTACCGGTCGTCATGCATGGAAAAATACTTTGATTAACTCCATTATTATAAGCGGAAAACTGTAAAAATATACGGCCAAGCACATCTACTAAGAGGTAACCGACAGGCCGGGTCATCGGCATCGATCGTGATTAGGGCTCTACTGAAATTACTTAGAGTAATTCTTGTGACAATACTTAGTACTAGTGAAACCGATAGAAATTGAGCCGAAAGTCGTAAGGAAATAAAGCGCTGAATAGAAAGTACATCAAGTACAAAAAGAACAGAAAATTCAAAAGTCTTTAACTCGTTAGGAAAAGTTTCAAAGATCCTGCCGCGCGCTTCTTTTCAATAAATAACCTCTAGTTGACTGCATGAAGTGGGCGGCGGTGAATATGTAACCGTTATAATTAAACTGTCAAACCGAACGCATGTCTCCATTCTGACACTGTGATATACCTATATGATAGCTTTAATAATACACACATAATAAACATAATAATAATAATAATTAATTATTTGAACCAAATAGGATGTTTATGTTTTCGTGCTGGTTATAGTATCATCTCCCCACTCTTATATGTCGCATCATTACGTCATAATTAATCTACTGCTCATCATTGTAATTTTTCCTGTAACCAGTTATTTTACTATGCCATTCACGGCCTCGTGCAGTAATTTTACTTGTTATCTAAATCCGTACAAATTACCAAATATGGTTTATCAAGCATCGATCTGTGGATGCGCAAGTTTACAAGGCGGTGCCACTGCGATTATACATTCACGGGCAATCGGCAATTGCACCATTCTGCGATCTGCTTCGGTCCCATCAACTCTGACCATCGCATCGCCCGCCACCTCCCCTTGCCATCCGCGGTTTGTTGCTAGCTAGGCGTTTCATTTGCCCTCACCTTTACTGGGCCCAATTGGTTTTGGTTACCATGACAACATTTGTAAATATTTAATTTGATATTCTGTATTAAAAGCGGCTTTGGGGGATTTTCCCCCTCAGCCATTATAACTCCATCGCCGAGTACTATCGTTCTTCCATAGTTTAGCCCAGTAAACGAGCTCATTCAATGCAACACTGAATTTAGTATAAAGATAAGGGGAAGCGTGAATAATAATAATAATAATAATAATAATAATAATAATAATAATAATAATAATAATAATAATAATAATAATAATAATAATAATAATAATAATAATAATAATAATAATAATAATAATAATAATAATAATAATAATAATAATAATATAAATGCATATGGCGCAAATTCATAGTTCTTTTATCCAGTGAAACGCAACTGACTTGTATTTAATATTGTTGATCAGCTCTGACATCAGTACTTAATATCATTACAGCACGACCAGCGTAAATCAAGAGCTGTATTGATATGCTCTTTACGTCACAGTAACCATGGCAATCAGTACAAAACAAACTGATCAACTCAGATCCAACTAATCAGATCAGATCACGCAGGCAAAATTTCAGTGACAAAAAAAAAGAAGCCGGATGAAATATCTTGAGCTAGAAAACAGGCAATTTACTCCTCGACCTGTATTCAGAAATTAAGTGTCCCCGATTAGTGTACCACTTGCTAGAAGCTTTGACAAAGTTTATGTATGTATATGGTATGTACTGAGCTAGAAATCTTTGTATTAAAAGAAGTCAGTTTCCCTTCATTTTTTCCTTCATTATCACCTTAGTGATCGGCGGTTCGCCTTCGTCAAAGACACTTTATTCAGTGAAGTTCAATGCTCTAGCTTCTAATATATCAGTACTTTATAATCTGACTAACCGTTCATTTATATTGTCATGCAATATGCGTCAAATGATCACAATAATTGTCATCATGTCAAGCGTGGAATGATCAACAGTTCTCAGTAGAACAATTGGTTTTTAATTATTTTTTTCTTTTTAGTTTAGACTTTATAATTGATTTTTCACCTGTTGAAAGAAAAAAAAATTGTTCGAACTTAATTTCTCTCGCAATATTGGAACTACTCTTGAACAGCCTTAGAAAACTAGTTTTCTGATTTGAACCGTGGTAAAGCGATCAAGTGTATAAAACACGGACTAAGTTTGCCATACTGAGCTCAACCTAGCGAGATCTAGAGTTATTGTTCGATAGATGCGTGAGATGAAATTTGTGTGCAATGACGCGGAATGCTATTTACATACTTATAATAAGTCACTACGGTAGTCAGTAATGAAGGTAGTCAAAACAAAACATCGATTCTATACGGAAAACGTGCGCTCCAAACGCATACCTTGAATTTATGTTATCTTAAAACTTAGACTATCCAAGTTAATTCTGTCTTTCTGTATACTCTGTTGGAATACCACCTGTATCATGACCATCGCCAAGCTAATATGACCATCGCCAAGCTATTATCCTGATATTCAGTGTGTGGGCTGACATTAAAAGGTTAAGTAAATATTTCGGTGGCCAATGGGGTGGTGTATAGGTTAGAAAGTTCGTTGAACGCTAGTATTCGTAATTTGTATCTTTTAGATAACGGTGGCATTGTTATGAAGCGCGTTGACTTCTATCTACAGTAGGCCCAGTCAAGGTAAGACGTACAACACTATAGTTATGAATTTTAATTTTAAATGCTGTACATAATTTGATCTGTGTTTATCGTCAAACAACACGTATCTCAAAAAAACTACTGACAAAAACAAACTCTACCCTGGGTTAATTTAAGAGTTTACTTTCGCTCCGATTTTTGTTATTCTCCATCGAAATATAATCGAAGTTTTAAAACTAGACTTAGCATTATTAAAGTCCCCTTGTCAATGCGGCCGGACGTATAGAGCCGGCACAGCTGGTAGAATATAGGAAATATCTGATTGTAACCGTCGTTTCTCTATAATTTTTGATACATCATCAACATCATATCTCATATCTATCGGTAAAAGTACAAAAGTTATGTTCACCAAAGCAGAAAGACGATTGAATGAGGTTACATCACCAATTGCATGCATGGGACGTCAATAACTGACAACGAACTTTATCTTTATGCTATTCTTTCCCCGGCGGTGTTCTTTATCTATGCTGTTCCTGCAGCACTCGCAATTAGATCACTGGTTGTAATACAAGTTTAGAGCCTCATTCACCAGTAACTTATGCTCTAATCCAGCAGGGAGTCAGTAGCCGTCAGGCCACACACATCGGGAACTGCGTGTCTTGTCAGTATACTGCTCATCAGTGACCGATTTATAAATTCTGATAGTTTTACAAACTTTTGTGTTCGACTGATATCCATACAATTCCCTAACAAGAAAAGAAGGATATTCTCAAGGAGTTCCAAACATTGAGTTATGTTTACAGCATTCAGTCATAGTTGCTTAGTCACGAGTAATTTACCATCGTTTTATTAATTTGGCATGAATTTGGTTTCCATGAAACTAGAATATTTGGTGTCTTGAAATATCGTTTAGAGCGAGTGTGGTTTTGAGTACACCATGTCTTCAGCATGCGAACTGTTTTAAACAGTTTAAACTTATAAAAACTTAAAAGTCTTTTGCTGCATTATAAATAGTGAACGAGATAAAGCGGTCAGCCAATTCATGAAACCGGAAAACGGTCGTTTCATACTTTTCTGTTTCACAGAATTATAATGAGATACTCTATGAGCAAATTAAGATACTAATTAGATAGATAGATACAGAAAGCATGCTAATATTAATGCCAATTTCCTCCATAGCATATAATAGGTATATAGCGCATCATATGTATGATTATAAGGCCTTAGCTAGCCTTTTGTCTTTAGTTGTGCCGGTGTTGCTCACTGAATTTGTATTATTTAGGCTTAATTTACAGGATCCCTATTGTTAACAGTGCGAGCAATGACGATTGCTATTAGTAATGTTTAATATATTGTACTGTATTATATTCAAACTAACTGCCGGCTATACCTAAGGCTTGCCTCTTCCCATGTCAAACCGTCGTAAAATTATAACAGTCTTTGTTAGTGTCATATCAATGTATTTCTTCATCGGTCATTTAATCCCCTATGTCCCTTGATCAATTCTTTGCTCTGTGGACTACGATCGAAGTCTGTGTAATAATCTCACAGCTGTGTCTATGAGGAGGGTGATCAATAGAGCCAAGTACTTAGCGAGTTTTCAAAGATTTGCATTTTAGTGACCATTGCATGGAGTTTGAAATAATAGAAAACTTTCTTATTAACCGGCCGGGTTAACATCTCTATCAGGTAGAGGTAACCCTACAATGCTTCACAGTAGACTATATGTCGCCAGTAATACAATTACAATTTGAGCGGGTGAATCTGAACGAGAAATAATGAACTGAACTAAACGAACGACCTAACAGAAAATGAATGGAAAGAAAGTGAATGAATGAAAAGAAAATGAATGGAAAGAAAGTGAATGAATGAAAAGAAAGTGAATGGAAAGAAAGGGGAAAAGAAAGAAAGAAAGGCACAACAGATGTTTGTTAACGCCCACTATAGGTTAGGTGAGCGAGCATGCGCAAACCTGACAACTAACATCATTACCTGTCTGCATACAGCTGCCTCTATATAGACTGTATCACCGAGACAATTGGGTACAGAAATATGGAAAAATTAGACTTCTGTATTGCGTTCTACGAATACAAGAGAACATCAAAAAGGCTGTCAGAACTACAAAATAATCTCCAACCAGAATAAAGCTAGAATGACTATACGTACTCCCTATTGTTGAACGGTGTAAAGTTAGTTATTTTTTTAAATACGCTTCTTTTCCTTTATCCTACAAACACCCATCGCATCTTAGTAATCAGTTTTAAATGGCTATTTTTAGTTCAAACAATGACCCTCTTTCTGTTTCCATTCCAACTGTTAATTATGCAAACAATGTGTTGTGTTTTCGAAACTTTTTCATTTTCTGACGACCAACGAAGTCAATTATTCATATAACGCCAGGGGGGTGACTATTCACTCGAAACAATTATAATTATTGCAATAATTCACACGCGATGACGCACAACCAATGAGAGAAGGTGTGCCATGCAACATAATAATAATAATAATAATAATAATAATAATAATAATAATAATAATAATAATAATAATAATAATAATAATAATAATAATAATAATAATATAGTAACATAATAATAATAATAATAATAATACTAGTAGTAGTAACATAATAAAATAATAATAATAATAATAATAATAAAATAAATAATAATAATAATAATAATAATAATAATAATAATAATAATAATAGTAGTAATTATAATAATAATAAAATATAACAATAGTAGTAATATATAATAATAATAATAATAATAAAAAATAATAATAAAATAATAATAATAATAATAATAATAATAATAGTAGTATAATAATATAATAATAATAATAATAATAATAGTAGTAACATAATAATAATAATAATAATAGTAGTAGTAACATAATAATAATAATAATAATAATAATAATAATAATAATAATAATAATAATAATAATAATAATAATAATAATAATATAATAGTAGTAATAATAATAATAATAATAATAATAATAATAATAATAAATAATAATAATAATAATAGTAGTAACATAATAATAATAATAATAATAATAATAATAATAATAATAATAATAATAATAATAATAGTAGTAGTAATAATAATAATAATAATAATAATAATAATAATAATAATATATAGTAGTAGTAACATAATAATAATAATAATAATAATAATAATAATAATAATAATAATAATAATAATAATAATAAAAAATAATAATAATAATAATAATAATAATAATAATAATAATAATAATAATAATAATAATAATAATAATAATAATAATAATAATAATAATAATAATAATAATAATAATAATAATAATAATAATAATAATAAATACAATATTTAAAGAAGATGGCCTTATCACTGGTAGGTGTTTTTCGTAAGGGTTATCTGATATACTGATATATGGTACATGTTACACAGAAGATAAAATTAATAAAGATATTTAAAAGTTAAAACGAAGGACAAATGTCCCTGTTTTTGTGTCTTCTCTGCTGTACTGAGCATGAATTTTTCTACGAAGGCGTTAGATTATAGAGAGAAAAATGTAGCAAAACACATACGACCAGTCTCGCAGGAAGGTAGCTGTCGATTCAGTAGTTACCGTTGCAGCCAATGAGACGACGACGGCGTTATTCCATTCAACATCTGTGATTTTAATTGGGAGAATAACGAGTGCCACTTGAATATATCTTCACACAAAATAGTTTGTATGTTCATCGATGAATGCAAAACGGGTTTTAATGGTGTTATGGACATTGATAGCAAAGCCCTCGTGTTTATAGTTATGTTACGAGCATAGCTAGGTAGGTAAGTTTACTACACTGTTTATGTGGAGACACGACAAATCACGATCTAACAATAAATACTGATTTAGATTTGAAACTACAAAAATAAGTGTGGAGGGTGTTTATGGTTTGCTCATAGATCAAGAAGTCTCATGATATAGCACTGATCACAACCTAAGCGCCTTTTCGCATTGCAACATATAACAGCTGTTTCGAGAGTTGTCGATATTTCTTTAGTTAGTCCACTGATTAGACTTAAGCCGAGCAAATTTAATTCCTTGACAAGTTTTCCTTGACAAGTTTTCCTTGACAAGTTTTCCTTGACAAGTTTTCCTTGACAAGTTTTCCTTGACAAGTTTTCCTTGACAAGTTTTCCTTGACAAGGATGACTTGCTCGTGTAGACGACAAAAACATCGCCAATTTTTCCTTGTCAAGGAAAAGTTGCTCGTGTAGATGACAAAAAATTGTCAATTTTTCCTTGTCAAGGAAAAGTTGCTCGTGTAGATGACAAAAAATTGTCAATTTTTCCTTGTCAAGGAAAAGTTGCTCGTGTAGATGACAAAAATTTGTCAATTTTTCCTTGTCAAGGAAAACTTGTCAAGGAAAACTTGTTCGTGTAGATGAGGCTTTAGGGTCTGATCTGCATATTCTAGCGCGTTTGATGAGCACGGTTTTACAGTAGTTTCCGATATAGTTGTCTTGACTTACCGATATTCTTTGCATGGTATCAACGAAAACATCATTTAACGTATACAGAGCAGTTTAACTTTGCATCGAATCACCCACTATATTATTAATAGTACATTTTAATCTCATTTATTCACCAGTGTTCCAATGACAATGCATGGGAAGATAAAGTACGAGAGACTGAAAATTGAACGAGAGAATCCCATTACCTCGGCGCACTTTCTGTCAATATTAACATTCTGGTGGATGAACAGCATATTACAAATTGGAAGCAAGCGACAAATTGAAAATGATGATCTCTATCAAGTGCTACACAGCGACAAGACCAAAGTTGTAACAGATGGCCTTAGAAGTACATGGAATCAAGGACCAAAGAATAAAACAGGGCACAAATGCTTGCGTTTATTTTGGGCCCTATTGAAAATAGCCCCACTTTCTCAGTACTTGTTTCTTGTAAGTCTAGGCCTATTAGCATCTATCTGTAACATGTCCCAGCCAGTCTTCCTTGGAATGATTTTGTCGATACTACTGGAACTACCAGGGTCTAACAGGGACCATTTGTATGTGTATGCGGCAGCCCTCTGTATTAGTTCCCTTGTCCGTGTCCTTCTTCTACACCAGTTTCTCTACAAAGCCTGGTTGATGGCCATGAGATGGAGAACAGCGACGATGGGACTCATGTTCAATAAGGTAAGAAATACTTACTAACAATATCGTGGTGTGCCATCGACACACCGGTAACTCGTATGTAAGTAGTAGCTTTACTGTGTTACTAGATGTTTTACAGTCGTTTTCGTATGAGTGGGACACAGTACAGACTTGCGGTAACAGTCTTACAGTGCAGGGCTGAGTTACGGTGCATGCTGCCCAATATACACTCGAATTCGAAAAGCAAAGGAATCCAAAGTTACAGTACAGTTATGGCGCGGTAAAAACACTATTTATAGTCATCTATGATGCCATTTCTTTTCAGATTTTCCATTTAAGCCAAACAACTATAGCCAACAAGTCCACAGGGTACATTATTAATCTTGTGTCAGGAGATGTTCAACGATTTGACCCCGTTGCATCCCAGATGGCACTATTCTTTCAAGGGATATTTGAAGTAGGAGCAGTTTCAACACTACTGGCCTACGTGGTTGGTCCCCAGGCTCTCTCAGGTGCACTGTTCTTATTTTTCCTGGTTTTCTACTTTTGTGGAATGGGGAAGGTCTGTGTGTATCTGAGAAACAAAATTGCAAAGATTGCTGACCAGAGACTGGGTTTTATGAGCGCCATCATTGCTGGAGCAAGAACAGTGAAGATGTACGCCTGGGAACGGCCATTTTGGGATAGGCTGACCTCAATACGCAGGTAGAGTCCAATGTGTGTCCTTTTTCTTCCCATCCTCACCCCATCCCATTCGTTCAATCATCTCTTTCTCATGCCCAAACCAGGTTCTACTTCAGTCTATATTATGTGTGTTTTGTTTCTTTGCAGCCAAGAAATTCGCTATCTAAAATTCAAGGGTATCATGTTATCAACATCCCAGACATTTCTCTACACTGCACAAAGCTTTGCAGCATTCATCTCTCTACTGGTTCTCGTACTGACAGGCGTACAATTAAACACGTTTAATATATTCATGACGCTTGCATTCCTCAACACTTTAAGAACTTCTGTCTCGTGGAATATCGCCGAAGGAGCAAACTATATCGGGGATTTTATATCCGCTTTAGTGCGCATTGAACATTTCCTCGAATTACCAGAACTAACGAATGTCAAGCAAGAGGGCAACTTGACGAGAGAAATACTTGACAAAGGACCACCAGCTCGTATTGTGCTCGATACAAATTTGAACGCCATTGACAACAACGGTCTATCAAGTACTAAAAGTACTCCAGTCTCTCTAGAGAACGTTACGTGTTATTGGAATGGCGAAAGTTCGCCTTGTATTCGAAATGTAAGTCTAGACCTGAAAGAGAACGACCTCGTACTGATCACCGGTCCAGTTGGGTGCGGTAAGACGTCTTTATTATCCACAATCCTGGGTGAGCTACCAGTCAAGGAAGGAACAATGTCCATTACTGGCCGTACTGTCTATGTACCTCAACAACCTTGGGTGTTTTCTGGCACCGTCAAGGAAAACATCATCTTTGGTCAAAAGTATAAGCATGCGAAATACCTCTCAGTCATCAAAGCTTGTGATTTAGAAAGAGACATCGCTAGCTTCCCGAACAGTGACTTGACACTGATTGGAGAAAAGGTGTGTCTTCTCAGTGGTGGTCAGCGGGCTCGTGTGGGTTTAGCACGCGCGCTTTATACCGATGGCGATGTGTACTTGCTGGACGATCCTTTAAGTGCTGTGGACGCTAAAGTGGGCAGACACATCTTCATGGAGTGCATCTGTGGAATTCTTCGCAACAAAACCAGAGTCCTTGTCACTCATCAGTTACAATATCTGAAGGGTGCGGATCATGTAGTTGTCATGGATACAGGAACTCTTGCCTATGAAGGAACTTATGAAGGACTAAGTAAAGAGTCCAACACCAAGTTCGAGTTTCTACCTGGCAAGTACGACGACAGCCCTCCATTGACTAGAGTTTTAGATGCGCGCTGTCTGTCTATTGTGAGCTTTAAAGACAAGAAACAAAAAGGTCTCGAAGTTGCAGACGAGGACCGTGTTGCAGGGTCGGTATCGTGGGATCTGTACTGGAAGTACTTACTCTATGGTCTACCATCAGTCATGGTAGTAATGCTGACATTATACTTTCTTATCACACAAGGTAAGTGTTTGTTATTGGACGCGCGTGACAATGCACAGAATGAACTCACTCTATATTGGTCAATCAAGCGCACATCCCCTCGCAGCCAGTCAGCCTGGGAGGAGAGGGGAGGAGGGGAGGGGAGGAGAGGGGAGGGGAGGGGAGAGGGGAGGAGAGGGGAGGAGAGGGGAGGGAGGAGGGGAGGAGAGGGGAGGAGAGGGGAAAAGAGGGGAGGAGAGGGGAGGAGAGGGGAAAATAGGGGAGGAGAGGGGAGAGGAGAGGAGAGGGGAGGAGAGGAGAGGGGAGGAGAGGGGAGGAGAGGAGAGGGGAGGATAGGATAGGGGAGGAGAGGGGAGGAGAGGGGGAGGAGAGGGAACGATGCGTGTCACACCAAAACGGCTGCGAAGCAATTAAGTCCAGCACAACGTACCCACATTTTCAAAAGCAATTCTATCATTAGAACCGATTTTTAGTTTCGATTTCGATTTCAAATAATCGATACCATATAGTTGCTTTCTCTCATGATTGTCCGTTTGTAATCACTTGCGCTATAATCGCTGTCATCCCTCATCTTCTTTCCCTTATAGGCGCTCTTATCTTCCCTGACTGGTGGCTGCTACATATATCAAGGCTCCCACGTGACAAGAGGAACAACCTGTCCAATCTATACATATATGGCGGCATGGTGGTGATGGCGTTCGTCATGGCAGTGTCTAGAGCGGTGCTGTTTTTCTTCGCCACCCTCAATTCATCCAAAAACCTTCACGATGCAATGGCCAAGGCCGTCATGAAAGCACCCGTCTTGTTCTTCGATACCAATCCAGCTGGAAGAATCATGAATCGATTCTCTCGTGATATTGGTGTCATGGACGACTTGCTGCCATTGGTGTTCCTCGATGCTCTACAGTTAATGCTGTTCTGTATAGGTGCCATCATTCTGCCGTCTATTCTAAACCCGTGGGTTGCGATAGCTGCTTTGCCGATGGCCATCTTATTCTTTCTTATTGGTAAATATTACTTGAAAACATCACGTGAGCTAAGGAGACTGGAAGCGATAAACAGGAGTCCAGTATTTTCTCACTTCTCGGACACCTTGGAAGGCCTGGTTACCATTCGAAACCACGGTATGCAAGATCAGTTTACAAGAACATTTTACAAGTGAGTAAAAGAGCTTGTCGATACTGGCAGGTCTTCCGGGACGCGCACAGGGAGCCCAACATAATACGTATTGCGCGCGCGCTCTGCCACAGGAAACCCATCAAAAAAAGACGCGCGCATACAAATATATGGTTGGGCTGCCTGTGGTCGATTGCCTAGAACATCTGTCTATCTCGGACTGAACATTTGAACCAATTAACTTTCAGATATCAAGACGATCATACGCGTGTATGGTTTACGCTATTGTCGAGCCTGCGTTGGCTTGGGCTGCGGTTAGACCTTCTTTGTGTCTGTTTTACAACAGCAGTACTCTTTGCTGCACTCGCTGTGGATTCTGGGGCAGGTTAGTGCGACAAAAGAAGCCGATTTATTTATTTTGAATGGTTATTGATATTGCTGTATATATTGGACAGGATCCCTTGCCTTGTCCCTGATATACACCTTACAGTTAGCCGTCGACACCTCACAGTATGGTGTGCGCCAATGTTCCGAAACTGAGAACTATATGACGTCAGTAGAACGAGTGATGACGTACACACAAATAGAATCAGAGCCTGGGTACGACACGCAAGCTGTTCCTCCTTCTGATTGGCCGACGTCTGGCCAATTAGAACTACAAGATGTCTCATTAGAATACTACCCAGGAGCACCCATGGTCTTGAATCATGTTAATTTCAAGGTCGACGCCCAGGAGAAGATCGGAATCGCTGGGAGGACTGGGGCAGGGAAGTCGTCTATCGTCTCAGCTCTCTTTCGAATGCCTGAACCACAAGGTAGGATTCTCATTGACGGTATAGATATCATGACAATAAACCTGCAGAGTTCTCGACGAGCCATGGCTGTCATATCTCAAGATCCTGTCCTTTTTTCTGGCACACTTCGTTTTAATCTCGATCCTTTTGAAGAATACAGCGACAACGAAGTCTGGGAAGCGATCGATGGAGCGAGCATGACATCGACAATCCAAGACATGCCCAATCGGTTGAACCAGAAGTTAAAGGAATATGGCGTGAACCTAAGCGCGGGAGAGCGTCAACTACTATGCCTTGCTCGAGCTCTGCTTCAAAAGAGTAAAATCATCGTGATGGACGAAGCGACTGCAAACGTTGACTACGCGACTGACAGCCTCATTCAGAATACCATACGAACTAAATTCAAAGAGTGTACGGTCATTACCATAGCGCATCGCTTGAATACCATCATGGATTACGATAAGATATTATTGTTGGAGAATGGACGGGTTATCGACTTTGATACCCCACAAGCCTTGATAGCTAAGGATCATGGGATACTTACGCAACTGTTAATGAGTTTTTCACAAAAAGAAGCAGACACATTACAAGTTTAGGAACTTATTTTAAGAAGCCTGCGTAGCAAGCGTGTTTTTTAGGCCGCGCGGAAGTTTTTTTTCGTTTTTTTGGCCGCGCGAAAGTTGGGGCGAGATTAGTAATCCAAAGGAAACAAAAAATTAGTATTATTACAATTATTTCTCAAAATGATATATATATATATGGCTATACACAAAACAACCCAGTTACTACCATATAGTAGTACAGAGAATTGTGTTAAATAATTAAAAGATGGACACATATAATGGAAACAAAACGTCCTTCACGGTCACCCTGTGGTAAAATCAATAGTTACTCAGTCCCTCTCTACCACAGGGATACCGATGAGAATTATATATTATCATACAGATATAATATGGGGATTAATTAGGGGATGTTGTATTCTGAGTAAGAAATAAAAGGGATGACGTCATAGTGAGAGGTTCTGTTATCTGCGTTCAGGACCGCAGGGAGACTGGGTCTGACACATAATAATTGTAAAATACAACTTTTGCTCCCACGAATGTTAACCGTCTCCACTTTACTTTCAAGCCAGGAACGATACGCTTAAGCCATTTTATTAACAGTCTTTGCAGTCCAGCTGTTTGTAACACAATGTACATACGCCAAAGGGAACTAGGGGGAGGGGGTGAGAGGAGGTGGGAGGAAGGGAATAAGGTTCCACAACTGAGCACACAGACAAAACAGTCTTGTCACAGGATTATATAAAGAGAAAGTCAGTCTAGTTTTATGTAACAACAGTTTGAATTCTGGCTATTTTCGAGCGTTAATCATAGACAATATTGCCGGGTCTCCTGTCACGAACGTCGCGTAAACTCTCCCGTTGCCTTCATTGGTGTCTGCCTTGTGATGAGGAGCAGCACCTTTGTTGAATGAGCTTCCTCCAGCAGCAGTACCAGCTTCCTTCCCTTTGCCGCACACCAGCCAACACCCAGACACGCCGCCTCCTGAATACCCCCCACCAGCACCAGGCAGCAACCCAGCTGCACCCCCACCGCCGAACCCTCCCTCGCCTCTTGTACCGTGATCAAACTTAGTGTACTTAGGAGTTGCTTCACCGCCTACACCACCATGAACAAAGCTTTTTCCTCCCCAGTTCTTGTAGAAGCCAACGCCATCGCTGTTAAACCCACCACCAGCTCCTGCTATAACTTTATGGTTCCCAGTCGCCACGTTGATTAGCTTGCTGGTGTCTGTATCAAACAGTTTACCTCCACGACCTTGTACACCACTAGACGTGTCAGTCTTTGATCTTATATCTTTTGTTCTTCCTCCTTCTCCTTTGGTTTGAAATGCTGTGAATTGATTATTATTTATTATCATTAAACTGTGTTATCATATCATGTGTTTGGAGCACAAGGGAACGATCTGAGACGGCACAGCGGATAAGGACGAGCAATACTGTGAAGTACTAAGTGTGAAGTAAAGCCATCGATCAATGGCTTAAGGAATGAAAGATACATGATCAAAACATCCCTGACAAAAGCATCCGCTGACCGCAGTCGTGTAACTATTTCGTATTTAGAAAGAAGAATACAAACAACTTTGTATACCTGCAGGTGGTGGGATTCCCCCTCCCCCACCCCCACCGGCGATCAACAGTGGCTTTCCGTTGCTTCTCACTACAAACGTTCCACCACCACCACCCCCAGCGCGTCGAGGATCTACAAAATCACGTGTTCCTTCTTGTCCAATCAGAATCTTTAGTACTTCTCCTTTCTTTAAAATAAATTTCCCGCGCACTTGTGCACCCCACCCGCCGTCAAGTCGAGTGCCACCCTTGAGCAGACCGTCAGCGCCGGCAGCTCCTCTGGCTTCAAGGATCCAAATACCGGTTTGAGGTACTGTCCAGTGTTGGATTCCCTTCTTAACTGTAACCTCAGCGACAAGACGTGGGTCTTTGTAGTGGAGTTTTGATGAACCTTGTCTCCCAATCGCTCTGTTATTTGTAAAGATTCGCACTACAAAAAGACAAAGACTGACTTCATCTTATATCTCAGTTTAAATATGAGACTCATGGACTCAAGCTACACTCACTTGATAGGGGTTGTTCTGTGGGAGGGGCATCCGATTCTGCGATCTTCTTGATGGCATATATGACAGCTGCACCGACGGTAACACATACCATTACCATGACAACACCACCGATCACCTTCTTAACGGTGTTACCGGTATTGTGTACTGTTTTGCCTGTAGCCGGGTACATGTTACAACCAAGATAAACTACTACACATCATTGGAAAAGCACGCGCGCCGACTCACGCGTAATGGTCTTTGATGACGTCACATTCGATGATCGTCCTTTATGACGTCATAGTACGAATGAATAGCCTGTAGCCGGGTCATTGGAAACGCACGCGCGCCGACTCACGCGAATGGTCTTTGATGACGTCACATTCGATGATCGACCTTTATGACGTCATAGTGTCAATAACTTCTGTTCGAGGTTTCGTACATTAGAGATTTAGTCCAAGCCTAAGCCTGTGAGGTTACTTCATCCACAAGGAATACCAACTATGAAGGTATGAAACTCCGAACAAAAGTTATTTACACTTCCGGTTGTCGTCGCCGTCTTAGATTTTGTAAATCTTAAGGTCCATCATATTATAAACGCACGCGCGCCGAATCATGCGTAATGGTCTTTGATGACGTCACATTCGATGACGTCATAGTGCGAGTCCTTAAAACGTCTGGCCCCGGTTGCACGAAAGGTGAATAGCGCTATCCACCGGATCAAGTCTTATCCAACGTACGGATAAAATTGATGCAGTTATCCAATAAATTTTATTTTATCCGTTGGATAGGACTTATCCGGTGGATAGCGCTATTCACCTTTCGTGCAACCGGGACCAGGTATCTAACCAGAAAACCTCACGGTTCATTTAGCTGCTAGGCATTTCAACTTATATCAATTCTAATTATGCAAAACTACAAACAACAAATATTAATACATAAAACGTAGGCTATTTATTTTGAAAATTATAATTATTTATATAAGAAATGCATATAAAGTATATTGTACTGTATTGTATCCAGCACAAGTGCTGTATTTATGCTTTGTATGTTATTCTAATTTCTCCTTTTGTTTTATATCTTGGAAGTGAGGCTAACCTGAATTTCAAGTAATTTTCAATGAGGGTTTATCAGGTTTATCAGGTTTATCAGGTTTATCAGGTTTATCAGGTTTATCAGGTTTATCAGGTTTATCAGGTTTATCAGGTTTATCAGGTTTATCAGGTTTATCAGGTTTATCAGGTTTATCAGGTTTATCAGGTTTATCAGGTTTATCAGGTTTATCAGGTTTATCAGGTTTATCAGGTTTATCAGGTTTATCAGGTTTATCAGGTTTATCAGGTTTATCAGGTTTATCAGGTTTATCAGGACAAAAAATGATTATCATAGCTGGAAAGAGCTCGTTGAAATTAGTAAAAATGTGAAGTTTGGAAAAGATCGCTTCACAAATTGGGATGAAGATATGAATTTTTAAAAATCGAAATTTTATATGAAAACCTTTGTTGGAGGCAAGAGTTGCCTCCAAGCCGTAATTTACAAAGGTTTTCATATAAAATTTCGATTTTTTGAAAATTCATATCTTCGCAATTTGTGGAGCGATCTTTTCCAATCTCTTTCCAGCTATGATAATCATTTTTTTGTCCTAAGAGTTTTTAAATTATGTGATAAACCCTCATTAAGTTAGTCACCCTTGACTCACAAAGGTGCGACCGCACAGAATCATGGGAGACTGACTGTTTACCAAGTCTTCCTATATCTGAATTCCCTGACATTTCGACGAAAAATTCGGCCATCTTATTCTGAATGTCACTTGACTTTGATTCACCACAGTGTTGTTGTTTAGTACAAGACGTTCATGAAGAATATGGCTGCAAATAGAAACTCCCATGATCCTTCAGGGTCGCACCTTTCACCCTTTTCGGGGGGACTAACATACAAAATTGTCCTTTTACAAAATACAAAATAGTAAATAGTAGAAATTAATTAATTAGAGAAACAAAAGAAATTGAATCACACGGAACTCTGGCTCATTGTTTCTCTAATTACATTGGGCTCATTCGCAATGAGTAACATTCGTATTAAAATATTTCAAAAAATATTGATATAAAAAATGAAATAACAAATTTTAAATCTGTACTTCTCTATACATCTAATTAAACGTCAATAGCAGCCACTCCCACCCTCCCCACGGTAGAAAACTACTCTTCCCCACGGGAGGGGTGAGCGAAGACACTGTAGCTTTACCATTGACAATAGATGTCCATAACGTAGCAACTCTAAACTACTGCACTAGTTACAAGTGCATGAGTTACATCATCCTGTCCAAAGTTGAAACAAGAAAGTTCAGTCAAATACCTCTCGACAGACGCGCTATAATATACCGCCGCAGTTGATTACCTGTGACGAAGAACTCTCCTCGGGGCACGGTGTTAGTGTTGGGATGATTATACTTGGACAAGCACTAACATTTGGTGTAGACATTTCAGTATCGAAACTCTGAATAATAAAATAACATTTATACATTAATATTATATCAAAGCATATTTCTAGTAGTGTTAGGTGGCACAGGCAGCGCAACCATTCCTTCTGAGGCTATTTGTAGTAAATAAAACGATATTTGTATGCGCGCGTCTTTTTGATGGGTTTCCTGTGGTAGAGGCGCAATATGTATTATATGTTGGGCTCCCTGTGCGCGTCCCGCAAGACCGCCCGCTCCAAATTGAACAACTCTTTGAAGCTCGAGATAGGGTGGGAAGCACCGATATAGAATCATATACTGCTTCCATTGTTACCAAAAGAATCACACCGTTACTATGGTTACTAATTAAGAATAATATACTTTTTCCATGGTTACTATGGCTACTAGTAAACATACCATAACTTCCTCGACTTCATCGTTAGGATAGCGCGCGTGCATGACAGCGTCGTGAACCGAGATAAAAACATGGTGGATTCCAACTTGATCTGTGAAGCCTGCTTTATCAAGCATTTCACGGATACCGTCTTGTGAGGGAAACACAAAAGCAGAACATCAAAACAACAACAACAACAACAACAACAACAACAACAACAACAACAGCAACAACAACAACAGCAACAGCAACAGCAACAGCAACAGCAACAGCAACAGCAACAGCAACAGCAACAGCAACAGCAACAGCAACAGCAACAGCAACAGCAACAGCAACAGCAACAGCAACAGCAACAGCAACAGCAACAGCAACAGCAACAGCAACAGCAACAGCAACAGCAACAGCAACAGCAACAGCAACACAACAGCAACAGCAACAGCAACAGCAACAGCAACAGCACAGCAACAGCAAACAGCAACAGCACAGCAACAGCAACAGCAACAGCAACAGCAACAGCAACAGCAACAGCAACAGCAACAGCAACAGCAACAGCAACACAACAACAACAACAGCAACAACAACAGCAACAGCAACAGAAACAACAGCAACAGAAACAGCAACTAGCAACAACAACAACAACAACAAAGGAGTTAATCGACAACAATGAGACTGATATAATCTAAGCTCTTTGTACTCAATCAACAACAGCAATAACAGTTCTAGAAACACATTCTACCTGAAACACCACTACCACAACAACAACAACAACAACAACAATAATAATAATAACAACAACAACAACAACAACAACAATAACAACAACAACAACAACAACAACAACAACAATACTATTACAGAAAATCAACTGGCACATTGGCGAATTCGTGGATTTGTGGCTCGAAAGGTTACAGTCGAGTGAGTGATGTAGATGTGATCGAGTGACACTTCTGATCCCATAACTCTTGGATTGCATAACCATGAAAAAACTGGTTCTGTTAAATCATCTTTAATAATACCAACTTCACCCAAGGGTGATTTAGAGAAGGGTGCTTATGTTAGCATGCTGTATTGTACAGTAATAAGGATACCAACTTCACCCAAGGGTGATTTAGAGAAGGGTCCTTATGTTAGCATGCTGTATTGTACAGTAATAGATCAGAGAATACTTACGGCGACAACCGGCCAGATCAAAATTGACTCCAATCTTCTTGAATTCCAATGATAACTAGAACAATACAAGACAATGCGTACACCAACAATTAGCATTCTCCTCTGAACTCTGGCAATCAACTGATAGATGGTAGTACTAGCTGGTCTGGGCTTCCTGTGCCGGTGCCAGGGTCTTGAGCTTCTTGTTGGCTCATTATCTTCCATAACGTTCTACACAAACCTCTCGATAGCGACCACCTATATTATTACTGGCGTAACGGTCAGTGTTTGACCGTGGTTCAATGACTTACAGTGTGTATGCAGCATACTTGAGACATACCTGTATTAACATAGTCACACCCTGAGTGTCGATAAAGTTGAAGGTGCTACAATCGATGATAATGGTGTGAATGGCTATGCCATTGTCGCAGTATTCATCACCCGAAGACCCTGAAGACTCACTCGACGTTTTAGGTTTCTCAACTTTCTGTGTCAAGAAAAAAACTAGTGCTTTAGATCTAATATTACAAGGCAGCTTGTTCCAAACTGCAGGGGCAGCTGCCATAAATGTTCTGTTCCCCAACGTATTCTAATAAGGATAACAAGGATAAATGGATGGATGGAGAGATGAAAAATGACTGAAAATGGATGGATAGCAGTTGCTAGCAGTTTAAGGTTTTCAGGGCTCCATTGATAGCAGTAATAATAATTTTGTTACTGAAGGGAATACCCTCCTTAAATAAAGAATGGATGGAAAGGTGGAGGGACAGAACTGAAAATGAAGGAAAGGATGGATGGAAGAATGAAGGGAAAGATGGATGAATGGAAAGATGGAGAGAAGGTGGATGGATAGGTTGCTGTATGAATGGATGGAAAGGATGGATGGATTGATGAACTGACTGGTAACTAATTCACACACAAGACACAACGACTTACTCCATTCATGACGTCAACCGATTCCTCTGCGAGTGACTGATCTTGATCACGAAGAATCGCTTCAAGCTCGTCACCAGTCTTCTCTTTACCTGCAGCTCCACTGCTATACCGAATAAGTGGTTGCTTAGCAACATTCTTGTTGACGTCATCAGGGTTCAGATTGATTTTTCTAATCAGTTCATTTCTGAAGAATTCCACATTGGCGTAAACCAAAGCAGCCTCAAATCTGAAAATCTTGATTCCTGGAAATTCTCGGGCCTGAAAAGAGAGAGATAAAACTCCAAGATTTGAATAAAGGAGAGGAATGGGTGAAAGTGGGACAGGATGAGAGGGGAGGAATGGATGAGAGTGGGACAAGGTGAGAGGGGAGGAATGGATGAGAGTGGGACAGGATGAGAGGGAGGAATGGGTGAGAGTGGGACAGGATGAGAGGGGAGGAATGGGTGAGAGTGGGACAGGATGAGAGGGGAGGAATGGGTGAGAGTGGGACAGGATGAGAGGGGAGCAATGGATGAGAGTGGGATAGGATGAGAGGGAGGGATGCATGAGAGTGGGACAGGAAGAGAGGGGAAGAATGGGTGAGAGTGGGACAGGATGAGAGGGGAGGAATGGGTGAGAGTGGGACAGGATGAGAGGGGAGCAATGGATGAGAGTGGGACAGGATGAGAGGGAGGATGGTAATGGGCTCCTGGTGAGAGTGAGACAGGTTGAGAGGGGAGCAATGGATGAGAGTGGAATAAGATGAGAGGGAGGGATGGATGAGAGTGGGACAGGATGAGAGGGGAGGAACGGGTGAGAGTCGGAAAGGATGAGAGGGGAGGAATGGATGAGAGTGGAACATGACGAGGGGGAGGAATGGGTGAGAGTGGCACAGGAAGAGAGGGGAGGAATGGATAAGAGTGGGATAGGATGAGAGGGAAGAATGGGTGAGAGTGGGACAGCATGAGAGGGAGGAATGGATGAGAGTGTGACAGGAAGAGAGGGGAGGAATGGATGAGAGTGGGATAGGATGAGAGGGAGGAATGGGTGAGAGTGAGACAGGAAGAGAGGGGAGGAATGGATGAGAGTGGGACAGGATGAGAGGGAGGAATGGGTGAGAGTGAGACAGGAAGAGAGGGGAGGAATGGATGAGAGTGGGACAGGATGAGAGGGAGGAATGGATGAGAGTGAGACAGGAAGAGAGGGGAGGAATGGATGAGAGTGGGACAGGATGAGAGGGAGGAATGGATGAGAGTGAGACAGGAAGAGAGGAGAAGAATGGATGAGAGTGAGACAGGAAGAGAGGGGAAGAATGGATGAGAGTGGGATAGGATGAGAGGGAGGAATGGGTGAGAGTGAGACAGGAAGAGAGGGGAGGAATGGATGAGAGTGGGACAGGATGAGAGGGAGGAATGGATGAGAGTGAGACAGGAAGAGAGGGGAGGAATGGATGAGAGTGGGATAGGATGAGAGGGAGGAATGAGTGAGAGTGGGACAGCATGAGAGGGAGGAATGGATGAGAGTGTGACAGGATGAGATGAGGGGTAGGAGTTGTGGAAAAAAAGAGAGAGAAAAAGAAAGGAAATGAGAGAGGGCAGGAGCCCATAAGTCTGGAGAGGGGTAATGAATGAATGGAAAACGGAAGGGATCGACTTATGTTCGTGGTGAAATTAAACGTGAGAAAGACAAGCGAGATTCGATCATGAGAAACTTACTCCTGGGAATCGCGTTATATCGCGGTATATTCCAGTGTATGGCACGTGACCCAGGATTACACATCCAGGCCTGATGAACATTAAAAGAACATTATTTATTTGATACCAGGTAACTAATAAGCAGTGAAGTAAGTCAGGCTCACCTTGATGAATGAATAAGAACAAACAACAAAGCTACAATTATGCCTACAGCCAAACCAGTGTCTATTCCTAGTACAACCACAGCTAACCATGTACTGAACCAAACAGCCTGTATATCGTATAGAGAGCGAGCCAAAAACAAGAAAAGAGATAAGGAAATGTAAGGAAACGAAAAGAGGGAAAAGATAGGAAAAGTTCAAGACTTCCTGTAGCTTGCCATAAGACTTTGTGCACACAAGCAAAATGTGAACACATACAATGGCTTTTGAGTGCAGAATTATATAGACTAGAGTGAAGAAGAGAAGCATACTTACAGCATCGTATTTGCAAATTTTCCAGAGTTCATAGAGTCTGGCAAACTGCTTGAATAAACCTTTGAGAGCCACTATCACGATAGCAGCAAGAACAGCCTGCAGATAAAACCACCATCACATCATCATGTCATCGTTTATCTTTCAGTCAATATCGTTTCATTGATGTTTTCACAATCATCACTATCATCTCTATCATTGTCATCATCATCATCTCTATCATTGTCATCATCATCATCTCTATCATTGTCATCATCATCATCTCTATCATTGTCATCATCATCATCTCTATCAATGTGACCATCACCATACCAATCACTAGCATGCACCTACCTTTGGTAAGCAATAAAACAAGGGTGCAGCAAAGAGAAGAACAACAAGAATCACGATTACAATAGGGAAGTTACACATCTGCAAAAAAAAGAAGACAAAAACACAAGATATTCAAATATCATACCACTGTTTAGTACGATTGTATACATACTGTCTAGTACGACTGTTTAGTATGACTGCATACCAACCTATATTTCAAAAACACCTTGATAACAAACATTCTGAAAGTAATGATCTGAGACCAAGAGGAATTATGGGAGACTGAGTGTTTTCTCTTCATTCATAGACACTGGAACCCCACACTCTGTTACCATAAAATAGTTTAACTTAACACACACAACTTATATCTATGACTGTAAAAATGTTGGTACATGTACCTACCAATGTTTTGACCAATGTCTCTTGCACCGCAGATCGTGATAACGACCCACTGACGGGAAAACAGGAGAAGAATGAGCTAATGATATTAACACTTCCATAAGCGATCAATTCCTGGAACAATTTAAAAACTGACATTGAGTGAGTTATGACTTGGGTGTAACTTGTATTGATATACATGTAGTAGTTCAACCTGTAATCATGCAACCTTTATCAATACATGAATGCCAACTAGACTTTATTGGTGCCAGTTTACACTAGCGATTTTCTCAAATGATTACAATGGAGATGTTATTGCAGCTACGAATCACGTATGAAATTCCTTTCCAGGGACATCACCATTTCATAGTCTCTGGCGACAAGGAGATAAAATGTACATTTAATTCATGTAGCCACATATTAATTCAATACCTGATTTGCATCAACATTGTCATTATTCTTCTTTGCAAACATCTTGACTAGTGAAATATTTGTTGCAAAGATCACCACAGCTATGACAACAGCATCAGTGATGATATTTCCCATCAGGTTGACATTTGGCACAGTCAGTGGAGGAATTCTACAAAGAAAACATCACTAAAAAATACGGTACATTCTACAGAAACATCAAAACGTACAAGAGTTTTGAAAAGAGTTTGAGAATTCTGCTGTATACAGCTTTAGAAAAGTGTGAGGATTTGGTTGGTTTTCTCCATTAAATGTACCATTTTCTTTGATACAGTAATGTTTCAGCACTGCATGACTTCCTACTGATGTGAACTCCTGTGCTTTGAAGCAGTTCAAAGTCAGAGGAAAGCAGGTAGTGTGCTTGGCAGCATATCATGACATTCAGTACAACTCCAAACATTTTTCATACTTAAGTTTGGGGAAATAGTATCTGCACCAATATTGGTACTGGAAATTCATTTGATGAAACAATGTATAATTTCTAATTCCTTACCCTTTTGGTATATATCCCAGTACAGAGACATCATATTTCTTATGTGTCTCTACTCCATAGGTTATCCCTGTCCCTAAGATGACCTAGACAAAACAAAGACAGTCACTTCTAGATACCACATACCTGGACAACAGCCGGGACTCGATTAGAACCCAGCAACCAGTGAAACCAGTTTTTACCAGTTTTACCAGTAAGACCAGTTACCATGTAGTTACTAATCAAGCAGAACCATCTCCTTACTTCAAATGTTACTTCTATTCATTCATTGGAGGGCCATTGAGTTATCAGTACAATTGTTTAAATTGTAACGGTTATTTCTGTGTTGTGTGTTTATTACCCTCTTGAAATAAACTTCATTCATTCATTAAAGTGCATATGAAGCGATTTTATTCTTTTAAAAATCAATGTGAAGTGAATAGTGGGATATTTCAGTATTTTGTGTTTTTAACTTCGCATTTGCGAGTTATAAAGGTTTGAAATCGTGATATGCTAATTCAGTGACGTCAACTTGGTAGCACGCCGTAACTTATTTATATTTTTTTCAAGCAGCACTCTTCTCTGAAATAGAAAAACAGGTTAACATCATTTAATATATAAGTCGTAGAAAACTTTTTGCCAGATTAAAAAATGTCAATAATTTGCACAAGGTCGCTTTCATGTAATAAATTGCAACCAAAATGACGTCAAAATGACGTCGTGATATTAACATATCACGATTTCAAACCTTTATAACTCACAAATGCGAAGCTCAAATCACAAAATACTGAACCATACCACTAACCACTATTCACTTCATATGTTATCGATTTTTTAAATATATTTTTTTGCTTCATATGCACTTTAAGACAAGATAGTGTTAGATATTTTTATGCACGTAGCACCCCTCTCCCCCACTTCCTTCTAATGTGGATTCTATGCTTATAGCTATAAGGAAGTAAGCTCACAGCTATTAAATCTGCAGGAATAGGGAACTTGATAATTGGTCTTGTTTTCTCATCAATCTTTTTCAGTATAATTAATAAGGCAATGCAAATGACACCAGTTACTATGGATCCAGGTATTGCGTCCGTGATATGAGAAAACATGTAGATATAAGCCTAAAAAAGAACAAAGTTAGAAAACAACTAGAAAAGTTAGGGTGGTTGAATTTCAGTCATCCCAACATCTCCATTGGTGGCGCCTACATGTACGGTGTACTTTCACTTTTAAGTGTCTTGCACTGATCTACTTCAATGAACGTGATGTCTACCCCACAACAGTGCAGGTGAATACACTGATTAATCGTTTGTACATCAGAAATAAAGTATGCATGCAGGGGCGGATCTAGAGATTTTGAAAGGGGGGTGCACCACTAAGGGGCCGTAAGGTCCCTTCTTCTAGGGGGAGTGGGGGCATGCCCCCCCCCCCCCCCCCCCCCCAGAAATTTTGAAATCTAGAAGCTCGAAAATGCAATTTCCATCCATTCTGGGCTTCAAATGGTGGGGAAACGTGGGCGAATATGTATCGGGCCCAACTCAAAGGAGGGGGGGAGGGGGGGACACCGACCCCCCATGCCCCCCCCCCCCCCCTTGGATCCGCCCCTGGCATGAGTAGCTCTACATGTACACTGTACATACAGACTTGTTAATTAAGCCATGAGTTTAAAAACAAATCCAAGTTGATTTGGGCATACAGTTTTAGTATGAAAGAAATAACGAGAAGATGATGGTCACTAGCTAGGACCGACCGAAATATTCAGTAAAACATGGCAATCAAACTGAGATATCTTCACGTTATTTCTTTCATACAAATCCAAGTAACTGATGATTGAAGAGTTATGTACAAGAACATAATAAATGACTTGTGATCAAAATCCAAATTCTCCTTTGAAAATCAAAAAGCCTACAGGAGAATTTAGATCAGTTGAGAGAGATAACATTACTACAACAGTAATTACTATAGATTCCCTTGAAATGGATGCACTGTACCTTTATAGCCGCAAACACACCAGAATATCTTGGTACTTTAATTCCAAGAATGTGCTGAATTTGACTTGTAAATACTAGAACGGCAGCTCCTGTAGTGAAGCCGCTGATCAGTGGATCAGACAAATACACTGCAACAAATCCCAGTCTAAATAGACCCATAGTGAACTGAAAACAACATACAACATATAAGCGTTAAAGTGTATATATGGCCAAAAAAAATATTTTGGAAATCGATTCTTTATGAAGTAAATAATTGGGTGGTGTAGTGGGTTCTTGGATTGGGCTTCACATTTGTGAGTTATAGAGGTTTAAAATCTCAATATGCTAATTTGGTGACGTCAATTAGGGAATTTGTCATAACCAGGAGTCCATTACTAATAATGGGCTCCTGTCATAACTTATTTATAATTTTTCAAGTAGTGTTTTTTTCTGAAAGAGGAAAAAATGTTTATAGAACCATTTCTACAAACTGTGGAAAGATATCGAAAGTTTAGGAATGTCAGTAATTTGCACTAAGGCGTTTTTGTATAATAAATGCCGTAATGACTGAATTTACGTCATCTGATTTGCATATTGAGAATTCAAACCTCTGTAACTCACACGTGCGAAGCCCAAACCAAGAAACTACTATTATAATACCACCCCATTGATTAGGGCTCCTATTGATAACAGTGTATTATATACACTGAAAGGACAACCCTGTTTAAATAAAGGTTTATTCATTCATTCATTCATTCATTATTTCAGTTCGTAAAGAATCGATTTCCAAAATAAAAATTTTGGGCCATATATACACACTTTAAATACAGACAGCACATTTAAAATATACTATATAATGGGATCTAGATTACTGTATGGTGACATCCATCTAACTATAGCATTTAACACAGTGTAAAAAAAGCACTAAATTGACTGACTGATGTTGCTCGTCAGAGTATAAGAGATGAAGGACTAGAGTCTGAATTCTCAGTAAATTTAGCTTCATTCTACACACTCTTGGAGATATTAAATAGCCCGTGTCATACCCAAACAAAATTATTGTTTAAATTTAATTTAGTAGGTAATTCTGATGCGACACATGCTAGAAAAGAATATAACAATTTCACTGAGCAGCAATATGCTTGCTTGTATACTTTTTAGTCACATTATTTTCTCCAGGATTTTCATTGGTCGAGAGACGACTACGTCACTGCAGATAACTTCCTACGATCGAAGCTTTCATTCTCCTCGACAATGGCAGCTCGATGTCCAGAGTTGTTGCTTATAGGTGAGAGAATATGGTTTTAGATTTTCTAACCTGAATGATTCCAACAAGTAGAGCAAGAGTCACGGCAACCTCTATTCTCTTGGCTGCTATCTTATCCTCAGGGTTGGGATTACTTGCATTAGAAATAACCTTGACGACTAAATTGGTGAAGTCAGGACTAGACGTTGTGAAATTGGGGGACAATGTGGATAATGGATAAGGTGCCGATGTAGAAGGTTCATTGATGTCTGGTACTTCTCTTTCTACCACAGACCCAATCATAAGACATACAACAGCAAATGTACCTGTTATAAACACACTTGTCATCAGACTTAATAATCAAGTATATAAACATACTAATTATTTTATATATATACATTGCTAAACATTGACACTTAAATAAAGTTATCTATCTATCTACATGTGTATACATGTACACTGTACATGCACTTATCGAATCATGAATAATTAATGAGGGAAATACAATAGAAATCATAAGCGTAGCAGACATTTGTAAATCGGATACAGAATCGTCCTCATTTGCATTCAACTTTAACTTGGATTTTCTCAGCCAAACGTTAACTGTTTCCTATCATCCAAATTATAGTAAAACATCCACTTATACATCGTTGGATTCGATAAGTCAGATACAATATTCGCGTCCGAATTGTATGGTATTTACAATGGCGAGCCGGGGGGGTGAGGGTTGGGGGGGGGGTAGGGTACTCCCATATATACGCTATATAGGTATGTGCCCCCAAATAGGGTATGGTTTTTGAACCTCCAGATCCTTAAATTGGACATTGGGTACCATATTTTGCTTTTATACCATAAAATAAAATATTCGATCTTTAATTTGGGTACACTTTTTGACTAAAAAATCCGCTTAGCGTAACAGCCAGCGTATGTACATTTCCAAAGGAATACTATTAACTTTTTCCTTAAATTGGGTCTATATTTCAGTGACAAATCCTTGGAAAGGGTATGAATTTTCCAATTCTTCATCCTTAAATAGGGTCAGGGTTTCGACATCCCGAGGGCACACCCCTATCCTAAATTTCCGGGAGTACAACCAATACAAGCCTTTTCGAGTGCAAATATACGGCGTTATTGAATGGGTGTTATTACACGGTTCGCAAACCGGTTTGCCGAACCAGTTTTGTTTTCATTGGAAAAATAAAAGACACTAAAAAATGATAGAAAAGTACTTCTAAAGTAAATAGGGAAACACACAACAACTTCTTTTAAGAAGTTAAAATGAAGTCTTTGTAGAAAATAAGAGAAAAACAACAATCTTTTTGGTGAAAAAAAGCCAATCGAGAAAAGCCAACGAAAAATATCTTGAGCATGTGCTCGATGGCGTATCGATTGTGTGATAGCGCGCGCATTCACAAACAAAACACAAAAACAACTTTTGTACGCAAATAAGCGTTTTTTGGCTAATTTTGTTGTCGTATAATAAACAATTTATTACAGTTAGAGTTGTGTAATACGGCGGGATATTTTTACGAGTCTTGCCGAGCCGTAGGCGAAAATATTCATCGCCTCATTCTCTTTCTGATTTTAACTTCATCCTTTAGCTTATTGAACAGATCCACAATAACAACAATTCTATTATTAATAAGAGGGAGAGTTTTTGGATGGCTCAATTACGAACCATTCAGCCTTTTGGTCTCAATAAGCGTAAGGAATTTTATTATCAGAATAGAGTTAATTTTAATTAGTTTTTATCTGTTCTTTTTGCACATTGTTTTTTAGTATTGTTTTTATTTTTTATTTTTTATCTTTTTAATATAATGAAACATATACTACGCGTATTTGATGAAAGTGGCAGCCACTTTCATCAAATACAAATTTTTCATTAATTCTTCTCAAAAAAATACAAAAAATACAAAAATATATGTAATATATACAGTCTTTTGAAAAATTCTGGCCGCCACGATATAGCAATATATCGGGTGCATTATGGGTAATTAAATGATACTATTTTGAGATTCCTAGCTTATTAAATGAAGCAATTCAATATTTACCAACAACAAACATAGGACTAAAAAAACATTATACTAAATATTTCTACCAACTTCGCTGGCGTTAACCCGGCCGCTTATATAAGGGGAATTTTCGATTATTTAATTACCCATAATGCACCCGATATATTGATATTTCGTAGCGGCCAGATTTTTGCAAAAGACTGTATATATATACACCTAATTTCAAAAACGTTGTCCAATAATAATCAAAAAAGCCAAATAGGATTTCATTAAAAGACAAAAGTGCACTCAAGCTGAACTGTTTCTTTTGTCTTTTTGAATGAATTCGTATTTGGCTATTTGGACAACGTTTTTGAAATTAGGTGTATATATAAATATTACATATAGGTATTAAGAAAAATTACATATGTGTATGTTTAAGCAATGATCACATGGGCCAGAAATTAATATTTAAAGAATACTAATAAAGATGACTTTTTTATATAAAGATAACACCACCTTACCTAATGACAAATGTCTTGATGTTCCAAGTAAAACATATACAAGTAAAGGAACAAATGCTAGATAGAGTCCTGTGATTGCCGGTAGAGATGCTAGCATAGCATAGGCTAGACCTGAAAATACAACACACAATTGTTTCACATTCAACTTATATTCTTGGAGTGCATGCTACGTCCTAGTCGCCATATTGGTTCCCAGATACAAAACATTCATGGCAGCTGCATCTAGGTGCGGACACACGGTGCAACATTGCGTGCAATATTGCTGGCAATCAGTTTTGTTGCAGCGTGTGTCCACCCATGACACTGATTGCTCGCAATTGACTAGAGCGAGCTAATACGACGTAATTTGTTGCTCGCAATGTTGCAGAAGTAGGACTCGGTTCTATACTTCTGCAACATTGCGCTGCAACATGTTGCAGAGGTGGACACACGCTGCAACAATACATGTTGCAGGGAATGTTGCACGAAATGTTGCACCGTGTGCCGGTCCGCACCTTTAGGCCCGAACTTAATGAGGGTTTATCAGTAATTTCAAAACTTATAGGAGACATAGGACAAAAAAATGATAATCATAGCTGGAAAGAGCTGGTTGAAATTAGTAAAATTATGAAGTTTGGAAAAGATCGCTTCACAAATTGCGAAGATATGAAGTTTTACAAACCTTGTTGGAGGAAGTTTATGTCGTCTTGTTTTCAAAATAACCTCAATAATTCATAGAAATATGGATTTATCAATCCAGTACTAGTACTGCAAAGGGTTTAGAGATCTTCAGAACTTAGAACGAAGTGAGTTGATACACGCAGCCGGCGGTGAAGAGAACAGTTGTAAGGTTTTCAGCCGACCGATAACCGTCGAGGTAAACCCATATTTTACACTTCATCCAAACATTGTTTAATCACTCTGCGATGTCTAGTTTATGTATACGGTATTTGTATTTGTATGGATATATTTATGGTAACAAATAAACTATGTCATTGTCATTCATGATTCGCTGAGTTTGTGAAATCGCAGTACTGAAATTGCAAGGAAAGCAAGTTCTATCGAGCTCGAGTCACGCAACGACGAGCAACCAGAACGATAGCATGAACGGCATAGGAATGTAAAAGGTGTTAATTTTCCATTCTTCTTTCTTGCAATTTCATTGGTTCATACTCATAAATTCAATAGAAACCCAACCAAGGAATACATTTCCATTAGATAACTTTTGAGAATTTAATTCACTTTTAATCAAACTAACTTTGGTTTGATTTTAAAGAAAATGCGAGGAAAGTTCTCAAATTTGTGTTTCAAGCATCCATTGTCTTCTCTCTTTTCTATTGGCTGCATAGTGTTCTCCTTCAGTTTTCACAGTAAAAATGGGCAACTGCACACAGTTTCCTCTATTTTTTCCTTGTAACTTTGATAGTTGGTATCTGAGACAGCATGCACATATTCAAGCAAAATCGTGTATGCCGCAGTCTATTGTCTTTTGCTATCGTTCTTACGCGGCACGCTACTTAATCTCTAAAAATGAGATCCGTTCTTTGTCGTCGTCGTCGTCGTTGTCCTCAAATCGCCAACTGGGTTCTACAGCGCATGCGCCCTGTGCCGGCCGCTAAGATAATCACCGAAGGCTCAAACAACATGGTTGACATCGCACTCTTCACAAACCTTGTTGGAGGAAGGTTATGTCGTCTTGTTTTCCAAATAACCACAATAATTCATAGAGATATGGATTTATCAATCCAGTACTAGTACTGCAAAGGGTTTAGAGATCTTCAGAACTTAGAACGAAGTGAGTTGATACACGCAGTGAACTGAGAAACAAGTAATGCGAGCAGAGGTAAACCCATATAATTTACACTTCATCCAAACATTGTTTATTCACTTTGCGATGTCTAGTTTATGTATATGGTATTTGTATGGATATACAGCTATTTAAAAAAAGGTAGGTGCCAGTTTTGTTGCATCTTGCATCTTGCATGTTGCATACCAAGCCCGAAATGTATTGTGGATCATATGTAAACAATGTCAGCATGCACATACAGAAGAAAATATGCCGGCTTCATATTGCGAAGATAAAGTTTGGGAAAATTCCCAGAGTCCACATTGTTGTGACCTTTCGCTGACTCCATTCACATCGCCCATAGTGCATTTCGGGCTTGGTATGCAACATGCAACATGCAAGATGCAACAAAACCTTCACCAACCTTTTTTGAAATAGCTGTATACACCTATATTCCAAAAATTGTTGTCCCCGTCGAAAGCAACAAGCGAGAAGCTGACGACCGCAAAGGGCATTGGGACTTTCTCCTTATTCATTTAGTCATCCGTAGACATTTTGACAACATGCATTTTCAAATGGCCGAATAGTTCCAAATGATTGCTATTCAACGCTCGTAGGGATAACTTCTCAAGTACCACGGATAAATAAATTAACAAGACGCTCAATGAGCGTACACTCGGGCTTATGACAAGGACAATGTCAGTTGCGTGAGGAGAGACCTGACAATGACTGACAGTTGCGTGACGAGGGAGACTATGTATAGCTGAGCGAACAATAACTATTTGACACGTTTGTGGCGATATCAATATGCAACCTCAAGTGACCTCAAGTACGTTTAAATATGTAATACAGACGTACCTACACGAATCTTTATGAGTCATCGACATAAATTGTTTCTCGTCACGCAACTCTCATTGTCATATTAAATACCCGACTATACGCTCATTGAGCGTCTTCTTCTTCAACAGATCCCTAATCTCTAATGACGTTTTGATTTTGATTGTATTTTTGCCGTTCACTGACTTGTTTTCAGCGTGGAAATTCTGCTTTAAATAGCGCTGTGCCGCGGTTCTAAAATTAATGCGCTTTTGTATTGTGCAAGTATATAAATAGGCTATTAAAACAACTTTGGCATGACCCCAAATTTCGGACATTGAGCTTGTTTAATTTAGCTTTGCTTTAATTGATGAAGTTTTGAAGTATGATTTCTACGATTTCTTTTCCTTCTGAATTTTTCAAACGTCGAATCGAATAAACATCCATCATTATATATCTGAGAAATGTGTTTCGTTTTATTGCCGGATACTTTTTAAACGGTTTTTCACGGCGCGTGACGACAGTCAGGCAGCAAGCAAAGCGATATTAGCTATCTAAACAAAATCTACTGAAAAATCAAACCCTTGCTCTCTAGCTTCAGAGACATAATACGAAGCTGCTCAGTAACGGATTATTAACGACATGTTGCTTTCAAAACTAAGATTCATAATCTACTTGAGTCCTGTGTGTCGTTTGTCTTTTCTTATCTGCTGAGTAATCTTGAAACTCGATACGATTAAATACGTCGCATACTTTCGTCATTCTTGAGCCGAACAAAACTACTACTACTACTACCGAAAAACGCATTTTATAACTCGGGCTTCCTTCGGAAGAGCCCGAGTAATTAGGAGATTCCCAAAGTCCTTTGCGGTCGTCAACTTCTTGCTTGTTGCTTTCGGCCCGGACAACGATATTTGGAATAGGTGTATATGCCCGGGGTGTATATGGTCCCAAATAAACTATGTCATTGTCATTCATGATTCGCTGAGTTTGTGAAATCGCAGTACTGAAATTGCAAGTAAAGCACGTTCTACCGTGTCACGCAACGAACCAAACAATGTTTTAATTGCACTATTAAATAACGATTTACTGCTGGAACTATTCATCAAGTTGACAAACGCTTCAGTGACATTTCGAGAGGACGTCAGTGTTCTTTTATGAGCAATCTCAGCTTCATTTTATTTGCTCAGAATTTGCCTAGGCTATCGCTCGGTGGAATTCTGAAACGATCGATGAGATCCTGCCGACTTTACCCAGTTGATTAGTAAGATAACCCAGCCGATAGAGAAACATTGTCCCTATAGCTGAACTACAGTTTCCCACACAGAGTTCTAACTTGATATTTGTGGTCATTTTAGAAGCTCGTACGATCGATCAGTAATCAAATTCGCCCTCAGGCTTGATGCTTGTGGCCATTTAGAAGCTCTCAAAGTCTGTATACACATCGCTCGTACGATCGATCAGTTTGTATTTGCTCCGTATTTGCTGTGCACGCTGGCAGATCGTGGTCGATAGTCGATTTCTCAAAAATCGCACTAAACGACGAACTTAATGCCTAAAATGAGCTAAATATGGCCGAAGGCGGCGAAGAAAACTTCGATGACCTGAATTCCTCGCTTCGTGAAATTTCAGTATTAATAGAAACTCATGGCGGGTTGGAGGTTTTGTCAGAGTAAGTTCACCGTTGATTTTATAGAAGAAATCATCCCCCAGGGGCCAACCACCCCCCAAAACGGTCATCTGTTTCTGACACAAATGCATTTTTTATCATAGCTGTACTTCCAAAAAGTATTTTTCGACCAAATTTCGGGTATTATCGGAATGGAGAATATTTTGGTACATTTCTGACGTAAAACATCGATATTATGACGTCACTACGCATGTTGCAACATTTTGACGATTTTAAAGATAAGGAAAACATTTTATTTATGTATTGAAAATGAAAGAACAGATAATAAGAAGATGAATACCGAAAACGGATTGTTAATAGCATTATTATGGAAGGAGTAATATTTTTTTTAACTTTGACTTTTTTGAATTACGTCATACCATTTGGGAATTTCGAAATTAATTATTTAAATTGTAAATTTCAATAATCGTAAGATCAAATACCTTATAAATATGTTGTACTAGTCTATTGGAAAAATATGCGAAACATTTTGAAGCACGAGTTTCTCTTTATCGTCTCTTTTTTAAACAACAACAAGACCCTCAATGAGCGTACACTCGGGCATTATGACAATAACAGTTGCGTGACGAGGGAGACTATGTGTCGGTGAGCATAGATAAATATCTCCGAATCGTACGTCTGCAGTACGTACTTGGGACGACCAAGGTTGCATATTCATGGTCAGATGGTTCTGATAACGTATTTCGTTTGTTCGCTGTCGCAGAGGAAAGTCGGTCAAATAAAAGGACTCAAAAATTATTCCCGAACTTCGTATTTTTTAAACACCAGTCTATTCAGACTATGATGTGACGAAGCTCGACGAAGCAGCTGTCTCTGCCTATAAATTTCATGCCTTCGATGTGTCCGAAAATCATTCCGAAACCCTTCACAATGACGAACAACGTGTGTGACATATGTGAGAGGAGCGTTTCTTTCCTTCAAGTTGGATACATAAAAGTGTTACGTTCGAAGTTATCCCCGAATCATTCCGTGGCGGCCTATTTGCTTTGATGAAGTTTTGAAGTACGATTTTTACGATACCTTTTCCTTCTGAATTTTTCAAACGTGGAATAAAATAAACTTCAATTATTATATTTCTCACTGAAATGTGTTTCATTTTATTGTCGGATACCTTTTAAACGGGTTTTTGAAACCACGGCGCCCCGGTGACGGCAGTCATGCAGCAAGCACAGCGACATTATCTGCTGAGTAATCTTGAAACTCGATACGATCAAATACTTCGCATTTTGTGTACCGATAAGATCAAATACTTCGCATTCTGTATACTACGAAGAAAAAAAAAATTGAAATAAAAAATTAAAAATAAAGCGCATTTTATAACTCGGGCTTCATCCGGAAGTGCCCGAGTAAAAACAAAAACTTATGACGTCATAATTAAATATTCCCTAATATCTTCATTCTGAGACCGAAATTAAAAAACTCGATTCTTCTGCACAAGATAACTGCTTCTCAGTCGATCCAGCACGAGACTTCTAGTCGACGAAGACGATGACGTTGCACTTCTAGTCCTCGAAGACGATCGATGACGTTGTACTTCTAGTCCTCGAAGACGTGACGTTGCACTTCTAGTCCTTGAAGACGATGACGTTGCACTTCTAGTCCTCGAAGACGATGACGTTGCACTTCTAGTCATCGGTGAAGACGATGACGTTGCACTTCTAGTCTTCGAAGACGATGACTTTGCACTTCTAGTCATCGAAGACGATGACGTTGCACTTCGATGACTTTGCACTTCTAGTCCTCGAAGACGATGACGATGCACTTCTAGTCCTCGAAGACGATGACGTTGCACTTCTAGTCCTCGAAGACGATGACGTTGCACTTCTAGTCCTCGAAGACGATGACGTTGCACTTCTAGTCGTCGAACGATGACCATGTGCTCTAAATTTAGCGAACAATACTTCGAATTTAGTTCGATCCGTTTGAACGAATCATATGCTTTCGGATTTAGTTCGGTAGGCGTTCGGTAACTGTGCCCGAAGTGCCCGAGTAATTATTATGGTATAATTATTGTATTAGTTATACCGTAAGCTGCCGCTTATTAGCCCCGCCGTTTATAAGTCCCCCCGGTTATAAGCCCATATACTTTCAAACAAAAACAAAATGCCGGTTATAAGCTCTCCCGGATATAAGCCCCCCTCTCTGTTTCCTTGTTTCCTCAATATAAACATTTTCACAGAACACGGTATAACTTCAAATTGAAAATTAGGGCACATTGCGGAACAAGTTAGAGTGCAATTTAGAAAAGCTTGAAAACTAAATAACTAATTAGTACTAAATAGCACTAATGAAACAATAGAAATCAATAGAAATAGCACTATTTAGTACTATTTAAAATTAGTACTATTTCACGCTTTTCTAAATGAGGGTTTATCATGTAATTTCAAAACTCATAGGACAAAAAATGATTATCATAGCTGGAAAGATCTCGTTGAAATCAGTAAAAATGTGAAGTTTGGAAAAGATCGCTTCACAAATTGCGAAGATATGAATTTTCAAAAATCGAAATTTTATATGAAAACCTTTGGAAATTCACGCGGGAGGCAACAAAGGTTTTCATACAAAATTTCGATTTTTGAAAATTCATATCTTCGCAATTTGTGAAGCGATCTTTTCCAAACTTCACATTTTTACTAATTTCAACGAGATCTTTCCAGCTATGATAATCATTTTTTTGTCTTATGAGTTTTGAAATTACATGATAAACCCTCATTGCACTCTCCATGCAGTTGTGAATTTTGTTCCAAATATTGAAATGATCATGAGTTCATTGTAAATTTTAAATAAAGACCAGTACTGATTGAAGACGTATTTTCGGATACTGCTATACCGTCTCAACTTATCTTATCAGCTTATTTCGAAACGTTTTTTTTATTCCGGTTATAAGCCCCCCGGATATAAGCCCACTCAAAAACCCTTACGAACTTGTATAAGCGGCAGTTTACGGTATATTATCACCTTGTGGAATATGTAAAATAGCGACCGTAAGTCCCCCAGCAACGTCAGGTATAACATTCTCCTTAATGTTATATTGTGGAAGCCAAGTTAAGAAAGGAAGCCATGAATAAAGAATGCCTTTACAAGTTAATTTCGATATATTTTCACATAACTGTTTCTTCAGTCTATTCACTGGCGATTTGCTTTTCTTGGACAATTGTTTTGGAACGTAACACTTTTTAAACTCGTGCTCATTGAACACTCTACGAGAGAGAGTTATCTGTCTTCTTGACGTTACGTTATCCATTTTTCAGTGTATTACCAGTGGATGGAACAAAAAGGAGGTGTTGTTGTAGCTTCGCTGAGAGTGTGAGACGAACCAGCTCGTTGTTGTGTTGGCGAAGACAAAATATTGACTTTCGTTTGGAGTTTAGTCAAAGCATTCTTCAATAAACATCATCTATCCAGATAGTTCGGCCTGTCTGTCTTCTTTCAATGTCAACAATTGCAAGTAACATAAATAGAGATACAAGTTAAGTGAACATCACAAATCCATGCATTCAGTCCATCGTCGCCATTGAAAAATATTTCACTTATTTGAGTAACCGCTGACATTTAGTACTGCATGCGCGCGCTGTGATACTAACCTCGATTTAACGGCTATATAACGAAGTCCCCGGTATATAAACGAAATATATTAGAGAGAGAGAGAGAAAGAAGGAACTATCGACCGCCACGAGGCTCGAACACAGACAACTAAATCACTGATAACTCGTCTGGAACTGAAGATTCCAATCATGGGAACATAAAGGTCAAGAGTGATATCTCCTCCATTACGAAACCTGTCATCGCCTCAACCTCATCAATAGGATATTGGTCATTTAAAAATGCATCCTGCGGTGCCCAGACCTCATGCAAGAATACCAGGCGAACATCACGTCAGTACAAATCCTGACGTCACTAGCTCCAGTTATACATCCACCAAGGAAAATTTCAATAGCGATGATGAATAAGCTCAAAGAGGAACTAGCACGAATGCAGAAACTTGATGTATTAAATAGACAAGATTGATGAGCCAACTGACTGCATGGGTCAACTCACTGGTAATAGTAGAAAAACCAAATGGTCAAATTCGCGTGTGCCTTGATAATCGGATCCCCTTGACCTCAACAGGGCGATAAAAATAGTAGACGAAATCTTATTAGTCGACAATAATAGGAGGATCAACTGTGTTCTCAAAGTGGCTACTGGCAAATCCTGGCAAATAAAGGTAGATGAAGAAAGCTCTATGCCCATATAGCATATATAGGTGATCAAAAGCCTGCCAGTTTCAAAAGCAAAGCTAGATGAGCTCAAGAACGAAACGACGAAAGATAAAACCCTCCAACAGCAGTAGTAGGCAAATGACAGTTCTGCAACAACGGCCGCCCGGGCCAGCCCGGGCTAGGGGGAGTTCTGGACCACGGGCCGTCCGGACCAGCCCTACAAACGAGTTACAGAATCTTCATAGAAATTAGAACATTTCTTCTAAACATTTTCTAAACATGCATTTCAGTAACTTTTGTATAAAATAAAGTTACAATATTTGCCTTCTCGTGTGGGCAACTCTATTATACATAAGAATATGTATAATATGCAGATGTCGATAGCCCCACTTCAACTGATTGACAGCCAACTCGAAACTACAAATAATTGAACTAATATCGACTGCGAAATATTATCTCACAAGATACATTACTAGTATATGGAATACTTTGGAATACTTGTACGACTGATGGGTAAACCCTATAGCTATCATTCTTGTATATCATTTACTATTCACTGATCTAGGCCAGGCATGACAAAATATCTCAGTTGCTTCTATTCTAATGACTAAAATATTTCCAAGTCAGTAGCTAATTTTTTCTTCGCCGGATTATAGTTTATCAAATCATCCACGAGTTTGCATGTATTATTGATACATGGCTGTTCATTATGACTCTTTAATTCAGTTACTGGTATTGTAATCTACAATCTAAATACAGTGGAACCCCGCCTAACGGACACCCCGGTATAACGGACAGTTTTATAGGTCCCGGCGGAAAGGTGATACATTTTCTGTTAAAAAGACTCCGTTATAACGGACACCCGTTATAACGGACAACGGACACTTTTTTACAGCCAGAACAGCAAAATTTAATACAAAATCAACCCCGTTATAACGGACAGTTTGAGTACAATCTTTCGTCACACCATTGTTCGTGAAGATTTATTCCTGATTAGAGACGAATGGAAATGAATATTTGCAAGAGGATAAGCATTTTGTTAGAAAAAGAACAAAGTTTCACTTGTATTATCAAGGTTTTATGTTTTGTTTTCATTTGAGACGTTTCAAATGTTGCGTTGATGTGTATGCTATAATAGAGGTTTCTATATTAATAAATTCAATAAAGAGTGTCACTGACGTAATCTGTAAGAAACCCCGTTATAACGGACACCCCGTGATAACGGACACTTTCTCTGGTCCCTTCGGTGTCCGTTATAACGGGGTTCCACTGTACTGTAGTATATTAAAAGTAACTCTTATCATACTTAACCTATTTCAAACGACGACATTAGATTTCCCAGCTTGTAAACTATCCTTTGGTAAACAACGAATAATCATGCCGGTCAACTGAGTTGGAGTGATGAGGACTCGAGTCTAGTGACTCTCAAAAGCCAATAACTTCGATACCTGTGAAAGTGTCAGTATGTATATTCATCAAGAAAGTAATACAATAGAATCAAGAGCGAACAAATCGACTAAAACGTGCAAGACGCGTCCACGACTATCAGTTGCAGAACCGCAGGGGCGTAGCGTGCATATACGCACGTACGCACGTGCGTACAATTTAAAATACTTAAAATATAAATATTATAAGAAACATAAAAATATTTAAAAAAACATGAAATCTAAGACAAAATCTTAACAGCCGAATCAGTTTAAACAGTCCTAGAAACTACTCACAGAAGGCAGGAAAATGCTATTTTGAAGACCCTAGTACATGTAGGCATGTATAATAATGATTGTAGTTAGAATATAGTCATACTCACTCGACCAATCAGCGCCCAGCATTTGTGCGCTCTATATCTCATAAAGTAACTAATAGGAGCATATGGGCATTTTGTCTGCGCATGTGTGAAATGCCAACATGAACACAAAGACCTTCTGACACGCGCATATATCCCGCGCCATCCCGCGCTAATTTAAATACCAGGAATAACAAACAAGATGGCGAAGTTCTTTCTCATATATTTATTTATTAACTTGTCTATATGAACATATGCAACTCTAAAATGATGGATTCTATTTTATCAATGCTGAAGGCATGCTGCAGTTGTCATAACCAGTATTTACGATGCATTATGAGTTGCATATTACAAGGTGACGGAGGTCCAGACATGACAAGCTAAACTGACAATGGCTGCCGTCTTCGCCGTATCACATGCACTTTGAACATTCATAGCAGCAGCTACGCATTTTTTGAAAGTCATTTATTATGATGAATGGAATGAATATTGAATAATCTTCGCCTCCGTAACATTAAGCAGCTTGGGGGTCGGTAGAAATCGAAAGATAATTTGACTTGAATGCTTGGAGTCCACATTTCTGCTCGTCGCTAGTCCCGTAAATGGTAAGCAAAAATATTGCAATGCAAAACAGTGGAAACAAGTTTTAATTTTCTTAACAACTAATTTTTCTGGAAAGTCTGTTCTCTCATTTATACTTTCAAAGACTTAGAATAAGGAAATAGACGAAGATATGATAAAACCATGGCTTCGAGAAGTAACACAAAACATCAATTCCGCCATTACACAGAGTATAGGGTGAGAAGAATCTATTTAATCTGACAGCTATGCATTTTTTGAAGCCCCATTCTCTATAAAAACTGACATTGTATAAAGGAATGAATGCTGTGGTAATTATCTCCAACTTGGGGGTCGGTAAAAATTTCACTGAGAAATATCTCGTTAAAGTTCGAACTAAAATGAACACTTCTACATATTCACCGGGCCATAGCTCGAAATCGCGTCCACCTGAAAGACCATTTCATTAAAATTCTAAAAGTTTACTTTCATCACAATTACCAAGCGTTCATCCAGTGCTGTAGAATACTTGATTATGGAAATAATTAACGCTGAACATCCAACTCCAAACACCACAGTCGCATTTCAAAGCAAAATATCTCGCCATCAAAAGAAATAACAGCGGCCAAAGATATACCCAGGGGAAGAAGTGTTTATCGTCTTTAAAACTGAGTAAATTTTCATGACGTTTAAACTTTAAAAACGCGTAGATCTCCGACAAAATATCCTTAAAATGAGCTATCGAGCTGGAAAATGGTTCAGATGCATTCTCGTACCCAGAGCTCCTCGGTCGGTCGTTCCTTCTCCCGTGACCGAGGAGCTCTGGGTACGAGAATGGTTCAGATGTCACTGGTCAATGCTGTGTTGGCGCATGCGCAGACAAAATACCCATATGCTACTAATAGGACTTTAACAATGGACTCATTAGTATTCTCTATATAGAGAATACTAATAAAGCTCTTTGTTTTCTTTTGTTCCAAAGCCTTATTAGTATTCTCTATATAGGGAATACAAATGACTAACATAGAGAATACTAGAGCGCAAATATTATATCCATGAAATAGTAGTAAAACTAGTAAAATGTTAATTAGTACTAAATGTTAGCGCATATTTCACGGATATAATATTTGCACTCTAATATATAACGTGTACTAAACTATATACAAAAAATAATATTCTAATACAATCTTAGGGTGCGTTCGATTGACCCTATTCCAGAATAGGAATACATGGAATAAACACTTGGATGCTATTATTTCAGCACATTTAAAACTACAAACTGTTCCTTGTAACTTTATTATGAATATAACAAGGAATTGTTTTATTTTACAGTGGACAGTAGCTGCGTGACAGCGATTTAGGGATGTTATTCTGTGTATTCCTATTCTGGAATAAGGTCAATCGAACGCACCCTTAGTTAAATCTTCAAATACTATTCAAATATTATATCATAATCCAATAAATCGACAGTTATTTGGATTCGTTAAGCAGCTAGATTTATACATGAATACTGATACAGAAATCCAGGGACAGAAATACAGATCATAACTATACTAAACACTAAAGAAACGTAGCGAGTCACTTACTCTTCAAAATGAAATCACAAACGGGTTTCTCCATGTTCTACAAGAAGGGTAGATGTACGGATATTCATCAGTCATCCAAGTTTTCCGTATGATTATTGCGATATAGTTAGCCCAATCTCAGTTCAATATATTACTGAATGTCCACATCGTGCTTGAGTTTTCTTTGGTGTCCATTATTTCTTTCGTTTTTCAATTTCGTCCGTTCTAACAACTGGTTTGAAGAAACGTTGAGATTTCTGCTCTTCATTTCCACAACAAATATCGGTAATTTCTAGCGTTGCAAGCTTCGTATTTAAAAGCCTCAAGCTTCGGATATTCATCTTCACTCCACTGAAGTCACACACAACTAAACAGCTTTGCATAAGCGTATGTGCATTTGAAATCAGTATTCCTTTGGGAAAGCAACAGACATGCAGCCAAAGAATACTCTCGTGAGTATGACTATATTCTAAAACGGTTAGAGAATAAATACTCGTGCTTTACGGAATTTAGAGCGCCTCGCATTGATAGAAGGGCCACTCGGCGCACTCGCGTTATTCTCTAACCCTTACTTGGCTATCAGGCTATTGGCCGTCAGGCTATTGGCTATTGGCTATTGGCTATTGGCTATTGGCTATTGGCTATTGGCTATTGGCTATTGGCTATTGGCTATTGGCTATTGGCTATTGGCTATTGGCTATTGGCTATTGGCTATTGGCTATTGGCTATTGGCTATTGGCTATTGGCTATTGGCTATTGGCTATTGGCTATTGGCTATTGGCTATTGGCTATTGGCTATTGGCTATTGGCTATTGGCTATTGGCTATTGGCTATTGGCTATTGGCTATTGGCTATTGGCTATTGGCTATTGGCTATTGGCTATCAGGCTATTGGCCGTCAGGCTATTGGCCGTCAGGCTATTGGCCGTCAGGCTATTGGCCGTCAGGCTATTGGCCGTCAGGCTCAGTTGGCCGTCAGGCTCAGTTGGCCGTCAGGCTCAGTTGGCCGTCAGCCTATTGGCTATCAGCCTATTGGCTATCAGGCTATAAGGCTATCACGTTATTGGCTATTGGCTATCAGGCTATTGGCTATTGGCTATCAGGCTATTGGCTATCAGGCTATTGGCTATCAGGCTATTGGCTATCAGGCTATTGGCTATCAGGCTATTGGCTATCAGGCTATCAGCCTATTGGCTATCAGGCTATTGGCCATCAGGCTATTGGCTATTATGGCAAGAACTTCGTTTCATCACTCGATCGGCAACCTCATACCGAACTGAAGCCAACTGAGACTAGTCAATCGTCGCCAGAAAACGCCGGGTTTTCCATTTGTATCGCCAAAAGACCTGCAGTAACGGTAAGGTCAACTATTTTCCCCTAAGTTTGTGCTTTGAGATCGCCTTTGAACCAAATTGTACCTCGAATAATCCGTGATTAATCTCAGCGGCCGGCGCAGGGGGCATGCGCATTAGAACCCAGTATGCGATTTGAGAAGAAGAACGGCCAGCATTTTTAGACTTGGGCTTTTTCACAGGAAGCCCAAGTAATTATGCAAAACTACAAACAACAAATATTAATACATAAAACGTAGGCTATTCATAACACTCTAATGAGATGCAAAGATGAAATACGGTATAATAATGCCTCGTTAACACCCACGTGCACGTGTGCACGTGCACAGTGGCAATATATACGGCATCAAAGGCAGGACACTCCCTTCTTGCTCAGTTCCAGCGGAACAGTGGTCAGATGAACTCTTCTTTGAAGTACGAAGTACGAATGCCGATAGAACCTGCTCCTCTGGTAGAAGAAAGAGAACTTGAGGTATAAAGTTTTACGTTTTATGATTCATTTCAAGTCAGCTAGCAGCAACGTGGGTGCTTTGATGAATACCGCACAAATTTATATCTGATGATTGCCGAAGGTTATGATGTACAATTCCCTGAATTGCCAGCTCAACAAGACCCGCAAGCTGAACAGCCTGAACAGCAACAGCCGCCGAACACCAACAACCAAGTTCCAGTGTTTGATTTGTAAAATGATTTTCTCGGCGGAGGTTCGAGGAATGATTGCAAATGAGTTCTGTGTGAACAGGAATGAAATTGCCAGGGTTTGATTTGTAAAATGACTTTCTCGGCGGAGGTTCGAGGAATGATTGCAAATGAGTTAAGTGTGAACAGGCATGGAATTGACAGTGTTTGATTTGTAAAATGACTTTCTCGGCGGAGGTTCGAGGAATGATTGCAAATGAGTTCTGTGTGAACAGGAATGAAATTGCCAGTGTTTGATTTGTAAAATGATTTTCTCGGCGGAGGTTCGAGGAATGATTTCAAATCGGAGTTAAGTGTGAACAGGCATGGAATTGACAGTGATTGATTTGTAAAATGACTTTCTCTGCGGAGGTTCGAGGAATGATTGCAAATCGGAATTAGGTGTGAACAGGCATGGAATTGACAGTGATTGATTTGTAAAATGACTTTCTCGGCGGAGGTTCGAGGAATGATTGCAAATGAGTTCTGTGTGAACAGGAATGAAATTGCCAGTGTTTGATTTGTAAAATGATTTTCTCGGCGGAGGTTCGAGGAATGATTGCAAATCGGAGTTAAGTGTGAACAGGCATGGAATTGACAGTGATTGATTTGTAAAATGACTTTCTCGGCGGGAGTTCGAGGAAAGATTGCAAATGAGTTCTGCGGGAATAGGCATGAAATTGCCAGTGTTTGATTTGTAAAATGACTTTCTCGGCGGGGGTTCGAGGAATTATTGCAAATGAGTTATGCGTGAACAGGCATGAAAATGCCAGTGTTTGATTTGTAAAATTACCTTCTCGTCGGGTTGGTTCAGAGAATATTGCAAATGAGTTCTTGTGAATAACTATTGTTCTTTGAAAACAGGCTTGACAATACCAGTGGGTAATTTGTAAAATGACCTTCTCGTCGGGTTGGTTCAGAGAATACTGCAAATGAGTTCTTGTGAATAGCTATTGTTCTTTGAAAACAGGCTTGACAATACCAGTGTTTGATTTGTAAAATTACCTTCTCGTCGGGTTGGTTCAGAGAATATTGCAAATTAGTTCTTGTGAATAGCTATTGTTCTTTGTAAACAGGCTTGACAATACCAGTGGGTAATTTATAAAATGACCTTCTCGTCGGGTTGGTTCAGAGAAGACTGCAAATTAGTTCTTGGGAATAGCTGTTCTGTGTAATCGGGTACTATATGCCGTCGCTTGATTGGCTAAATGACTGCTCGGGCGGGGTGTCCGATCGAGAAGAGATTGCAATTGTAATGAAGCAAATTTGAATTTCTAGTAGCTCTTCGGCTTGTCATTTATGGATTCAGACACGGAATGACAAGCTGTTAAAACCTTACAAGGCGATGGATACTTAATTTGACAAAGCCATCGGTTGAGAGCTTTCTGAGAATAATTATGAACCCGGCTTCCGGACTTCCCGGGCCCGAGTTTACATACCGAGTTTAACAAATATGAAGCGTTGGAGTTGGTGGTTTCGTGAAAGAACGCAGCTCATGATACTAATAATGGAAAGAGTAACTACTACCGAATTACCTATGAGACACTCCGGGATAAAGTTACTGAGGAAAATGTATATCACAGGGCACGGGTGTTTGCTGCTTGTACTTTCAATCAGTACCTGTTTCTACTTTCAAACAGTACGTACTGAAAGATTTGATCACTCTCGGCGCAAAAAATAATAAAGTTCGACTGTTGGTGCACGGAGTCATGAAAATGAGTTTGACCTACCAATAAACAGTGTATATACGTGTAAGATTTAATAGCTTCAACATATTTATATACAATAAAACGAATTAAGTCTCAGAGTTTTGATAGCTTTGAAAAAGGGGTATCTAAATCAACCCCCCCGGTAATACTGGGTCTTGGCTGTTATCTCTCTGCTGACTTGTCGGGGTTTGTTCTCGTAACACGTCATCCCGTTTCTTGATCTTTTATTCCAGGAGAGTATATCCTGGCCTGGGGAACGTGATGTTCAATTTTCACATACGGATCACCGCGCAAGCAGAAATAACGGAAAATGATCATGTGCCAAACCCCGTCAATGTCGGCAGATAGATGACACAGGTCAGGGCCGGATCCAGAAATTTGTGAGGGGGTGTCCAAATAAAAATAAAAATCGGAAACTGTTTTTATCAGTTTACACGATTCCTGGTTTCTCGAGGTAGCTATTGTCTTCGAGGCTAATTCGAGTTTACTAATTTTGAAGCGTCCCACCACGCCACCAATTGGCGCTTAGAAGAGCATGTCCACCAGCGTAAGACGTCTTGGATGCTTCCTGGCAAAGTTCGTTATTATGGTTTTAATGTCAATGGGCATGTCATAATGGACATGCGTTAACGCTAGATCGTTACGTCGGTCCTATCCCATAATGCTTCTCATGTAGGTCTTTTTAAAAGTAGGTGAGCTCACTGTTGGCTCTCTCGGTCTCACAAGAATGACACTCCGATAGTATCTCTGTTGTAGCTCCTGTCAGCTGCCATTTCTCCAAGAGATCGTTCAATCGCAGGGGATAGCTCGCATATAAATACTTCGAAATTGTCGTGCCTCTACAGACCTGGTATGACGCGTGTCAAGAAGGCGTTTCCTTTCTGCATCTGACAGGACCTCCTTTATCCACTCCTGCAGGTCTTGTTTCTTTTTGGTGAATTGTTGAAGCTGATAGCACAACTTTCTCGGATGTGTCCACCATGTTTCTAACGGCAACCGTTGCTTGGAACACTAACTAATCTGATATTTAAATCCATTCAGTTGAGCAACTCAATTAGTGTTCACGCTACGATGAACGTACCTGTTAAAAGTTTCCAGAATGGAACGCTGTTTTGGAGCACGAGCTCTTTTTTATGATATATTTGAATTATTTAATTCTCGTCAAAAGAACTGAAGACTGAACGATACAGCAGCGTGTCAAAAGCTCGGCATATCAGACAGTTAATTATTGTAACGCAGAATTGGCTTGTTTGTCTAGCCTAATTTTCATCTCGTTTTTTTTTTTTTAACGTATTGGATCTAAAGATAATCACCGAAGGGCGAAGGCTCTAACAACATGATTTATCAACACGAGACATTGCTTCTGAATTCACAAACATTGTTGGAGGAAGGTTATGTCGTCTTGTTTTCAAAATAACCACAATAATTCATAGAGATATGGATATATCAATCCAATACTAGTACTTCAAAGGGTTTAGAGACCCTTAGAACTTAGAATAAAGTGAGTTGATACACGCAGTGAAAAACTGAAAATAAAAGCAATGCGAGCAGAGGTAAACCCATATTTACACTTAATTCTAAACATTGTTGTGTAAATATGGGTTTACCTCTGCTCGCATTGCTTTTATTTTCAGTTTTTCACTGCGTGTATCAACTCACTTTATTACACTTTGCGATGCCTAGTTTATGTATACGGTATTTGTATAATTTGTATGGATATATTTATGGTACCAATTAATCTATGTCATTGTCATTCATGATTCGCTGAGTTTGTGAAATCGCAGTACTGAAATTGCAAGGAAAGCATGTTCTATCGAGTCACGCAACGAGCGACCAAACGCTGTTTTAATCGCACTAAGATATCTATATTTAGTTCTGAAATAGGCTACATATCAGTTAGAAGCCCGACTTCACGCTAGTAGAGCATCTAGTTATATTATTATTTTCCCGTCTCTTCGTTTTCTTTCTTCTTTTGAGGGGTGGAGGTGAAAACATTTGGAAGTGAAAAGAAAAACCTCAGCCGAAGGGGGTATCCGTGGGGCACCCCCTGAACATACCTCTGTCATGTTACTAATCCCTGACAGGATACCAATGAACTGAAACGCTTTGTGTGTGTGTTTCCTAATGCCAATCTGGCGTAAACTCGCCAGCCAGGATGAGTATCATAAAGTATACAGCTAAGGCATTTTTACCCCGATATTTGTGGTTTTAGTTTTGGGTGAGGATTGGGGAGTTATGAGGATTGGGGTATTATTTCTAGTGAAATAAGGTTTGGGAGAAGGAACTGATATGAGAATTGAGGGTTTGTGGAACTCACAGCAACAAAGTTGTAACAGACAGGTGCAAGGGCGGCTGATCAATATTTTATCCCATACCTTAATTCAGCTGAGCATGAATGAGAGTGTTATGTAATAGAATACTATTCATAACACTCTAATGAGATGCAAAGATGAAATACGGTATAATAATGCCTCGTTAACACCCACGTGCACGTGTGCACGTGCACAGTGGCAATATACAGCTAATTCAGAAAACGTTGTCGGCGATCGACTTCAAGCCTACGCGACTAGACCGAAAAGGAGTATGGGTAAATATCAATGCTTCTATAAATACACTATCAAAAAGGAACGTCTCTCACGGAATATGAATCATTTCACAAATAGAAGATGGCTTTCTATGTTCTATACAAAAATGATGCACGCCGGAGTTCTTGAAATACTAGCAAGTGGATGCACGAGCGATAGCGAGTGCATTCAGTCAGCTGCATTTCAAGAGCTCCGAAGTGCATCCATAGAAAGCCATCTTCTATTTATTTTATATTATAACTAGACGCTCTACTAGCGTGAACTTGGGCTTCTTAATAAAGCTGTTTTGATAGATTTTAAATGTGAAACCTAATAGCTTGTATCATCATACAGAAGTAGTTTTAGCCTACATGTATTACTTGCAGAATTTAAGTCACTCGTTGCGTAACTCAGTAGAGCATACATACGTAATTAGCTTCAACACTCACACTCCTAGCTGACAGCTGCATGGCGAAGCACATTTCGATTACCTTGCAAGAAACGATTTCACAAACTCAATAAAATTACGATCGAGTTTAAGCCACAGACATCTGTTAGAAATACACTTTCAGACAGAATTGCAAGGCCAAAAAGTATTCTCTAGGATATTTGCATATTTACTAAGCAGTATTAATGAACGACTCGACTGGCTCGAGCAAGGGAGCACGGCAAAATCCTTTTTGAATGCTGCTGGTGATTTGATTTATCGTTACGTACGTCTGCCATCTTGAATTTCGTTGATAAGCTGCTGACCACAACTTCTGTATACTCAAAAATTGGAACGATACAGAGAAGATTAGCATGCGCATGCGCTATGGTGACCACTTGCACATTTGGCGTAGAAACACAAAAATAACCGTCTGTAATCTTAGACTTGGGCCTTCCACAGGAAGCCCAAGTAAAAAGTCGAAAATAATGCAGTATTTCACTGGAAAACTGACCAATATTCTGAAGTTATTGTAAACGTTCGAGTTAATTAATATTCAACATGAGTTTATGTAAATTAGATAATGACATTCCAGCGTGCAGCGCGCGAACTTCAACTAAAATTGTATTCAAAAACACAACATAATCCTTAACTTCCTTGCCATTTTGTTCACCATCTGCTTCTGTTTCCTTGTTTTAAAACGCGTAGGCATACATTTACAGATTCACCTGCCATTGCCACCAAATACGAAAAGCATGCAAGCCGATTATCATATCTACCCATACTCCTTTTCGGTCTAGTCGCGTAGGCTTGAAGTTGATCGCCGACAACGTTTTCTGAATTAGCTGTATACGGCATCAAAGGCAGGACACTCCCTTCTTGCTCAGTTCCAGCGGAACAGTGGTCAGATGAACGGCCCACCCACCCGCCCAATAGATTCGCGTGGGTCGTATTCTCCTGACCACCTAAGCCAAGCTGTTCCAGCTTGGCTTAGACCGCTGATCAATATTTTATCCCATACCTTAATTCAGCTGAGCATGAATGAGAGTGTTATGTAATAGAATACTATTTATTTTGAAAATTATAATTATTTATCTAAGAAATGCATATAAAGTATTGTACTGTATTGTATCCAGCACAAGTGATGTATTTATGCTTTCGTTTTTTCAACATCCTGAAAACGAAACTAGAGTTTTAAAATAAAGTGCGTAAAGGAATAAAATGAAGGTATAGAACCTCGTCTTATAACCTATGACATTTACAAAGTCCTTTGAGGTCTCAGCAAAAGAAATATCAGAGAAATTCGTTATTAGTTGTGCAATAACTATCATGAAACAACTATTTGTTTCCTTTGGGTTTCCTGTGCCACTTAAAAGAAGAGAAGTGACTTGGACCGAGTCTTCTCTCACTCAGTCGCACACAGTCCTCTCGGTCCTTGCGTTACCACAGGAGGCTCAAGAGACAAACAGTTTTCATTTTTATTCGAAAATATATACACAATTTGTAAAATCCCGACACCCGTTCACCCATTTTGAAAGCCAAAATTATCGACATTAACAATAAAATATCACAGTATATCCACAGGTAGCCCAAGCTCTACTCATGGCAGCTTTGCCAATGGTTTTATTGAAAAACCTAAAAACACAATTTCTCTGAAAATTCTGAATAAAGTTTACTAAAACAAATACAGTGTATATGTATACTGTCACAGTATACACTCATGCAATTGCAGAAACGTTGTAGTATACATTTATACAAATATCTAATGAGATGCAAAATGTTAAACATGCTAAACTACAACTGTTTAAGCACAAAATAGTGCTGAAAATTATTGTTTTAACCTTGCTGGATGCGATACTAATCTAAAATTGATGTTTCAGATATATTAGAAGAAAATAAGCGATGTTTCGCACTTTGTATCTCATTAGATATCTTGTATCTCATTAGATATTTGTATAAATGTATACTAGAGTGCAAACCATATGTCCGTGAAACAATACAGTAAAAACCCGCGAGTAAGAACCTAGTTTTCCCAAGTTAGCCTAAACAGGTTCTTATATAAATGGTACTTAACACAAATTGAGGCTATTTAGGTTCTTAAATAGGTTCTTACTTTCTAAAGAAAAAAAATACATTGTAGCTAATAGAATTTAGTGGTATTCAGCCTGTATTCCTTATAATATAACATCTGCATACCATCAACATTGGCATTTACATTGTATTGAATTGGAGTACTGTAATAAGGCACCTGTACGTGTCTCCAAAAATGTTGATCTATCTTATTCACCCAAGTGTACACATCTTTTTATATAGATTTTAGAAAATAAGAACCTGTTTCAAATTTTAGGCTAAACAGGTTCTTGTATAGAGGGGGTATAACTGGCAAATTTTAGCCTAACAGGTTCTTAAAAACTAGGTTCTTACTCGCGGGTTTTTACTGTACTAACTAATTAGTACTAAATAGCACTGATGAAACAATAGAAAACAATGGAGATAACACTATTTAGTACTATTTAGTAATAGTACTATTTCACGGACATATGGCTTGCACTCTACAACCTTTCTGCAATTGAGTGTATATATATTCACAGGAAACCATTCACAGTATACATATATTGGGGGGGGGGGGGGGGGGGGGATACCCAAAATGTTTCAAATGAGCTGAAATTCACTCCAGATGTGAAGAACCTATAGATAAACACACTGTATTTGTTTTAGTAAACTTTATTCAGAATTTTCAGAGAAATTGTGTTTTTAAGTTTTTCAATAAAACCATTGGCAAAGCTGCCATGAGTAGACTACCTGTGGTATATCTATAATAATTACATTGGGCTCATTCGCAATGAGTAACATTCGTATTAAAATATTTCAAAAAATATTGATATCAAAAATTAAATAACATATTTTAAATCTGTACTTCTCTATACATCTAAACGTCAATAGCAACCACTCCCACCCTCCCCACGGTAGAAATCTACTCTTCCCCCACGGGATGGGTGAGCGAAGACACTGTAGCTTTGCCATTGACAATAGATGTCCATAACGTAGCAACTCTAAACCACTGCACTAGTTACAAGTGAGTTACATCATCCTGTCCAAAGTTGAAACAAGGAAGTTCAGTCAAAAACCTCTCGACAGACGCGCTATAATATACCGCCGCAGTTGATTACCTGTGACGAAGAACTCTCCTCGGGGCACGGTGTTAGTGTTGGGATGATTATACTTGGACAAGCACTAACATTTGGTGTAGACATTTCAGTATCGAAACTCTGAATAATAAAATAACAGTCATACATTAATATTATATCAAAACATATTTCTAGTAGTGTTAGGTGGCACAGGCAGCGCAACCATTCCTTCTGAGGATATTTGTAGTAAATAAAACGATATTTGTATGCGCGCGTCTTTTTGATGGGTTTCCTGTGGTAGAGGCGCAATATGTATTACGTTGGGCTAACTGTGCGCGTCCCGCAAGACCGCCCGCTAAAGAATCATATACTGGTTCCATGGTTACCAAGAGAATCACACACCGTTACTATGGTTACTAATTAAGAATAATATAACGTTTCCATGGTTACTATGGCTACTAGTAAACGATGACATACCATAACTTCCTCGATTTCATCGTTAGGATAGCGCGCGTGAATGACAGCGTCGTGAACCGAGATAAAAACATGGTGGATTCCAACTTGATCTGTGAAGCCTGCTTTATCAAGCATTTCACGGATACCGTCTTGTGAGGGAAACACAAAAGCAGAACATCAGATACAACAACCACAACAACAACACTACCACTACTAAAAACAACAACAATAACACTACCACTACAAAAAAACAACAACAACACTACCACAACTAAAAACAACAACAACACTACTACTACTAAAAACAACAACACTACCACTACTAAAAACAACAACACTACCACTACTAAAACAACAATAACACTACCACGTCCACTACTAAAAACAACAACAACAACAACACTACCACTACTAAAAACAACAATAACACTACCACTACTAAAACAACAATAACACTACCACTACTAAAAACAACAACACTACCACTACTAAAACAACAACAATAACACTACCACTACTAAAAACAACAACACTACCACTACTAAAAATAACAACAACAACACTACCACAATTAAAAACAACAACAACACTACTACTACTAAAAACAACAACACTACTACTACTAAAAACAACAACACTACCACTACTAAAAACAACAACACTACCACTACTAAAACAACAATAACACTACCACGACCACTACTAAAAACAACAACAACAACAACACTACCACTACTAAAAACAACAATAACACTACCATTACTAAAACAACAACAATAACACTACCACTACTAAAAACAACAACACTACCACTACTAAAACAACAACAATAACACTACCACTACTAAAAACAACAACACTACCACTACTAAAAATAACAACAACAACACTACCACTACTAAAAACAACAACACTACCACTACTAAAAACAACAACACTACCACTACTAAAAACAACAACAATAACACTACCACTACTAAAAACAACAACAATAGTAACACTACCACTACTAAAAACAACAACAACAACAACACTATCACTGCTAAAAACAACAACAACAACACTACCACTACTAAAAATAACAACAACACTACCACTACTAAAAACAACAACAATAACACTACCACTACTAAAAACAACAACAACACTACCACTACTAAAAACAACAACACTACCACTACTAAAAACAACAACAACAACAACACTACCACTACTAAAAACAACAACAACAACAACATTACCACTACTAAAAACAACAACAACACTACCACTACTAAAAACAACAACAACAACAACACTAGCACTGCCACTACTAAAAACAATAACAACAACAACAACAACAACCATGGTGTAAATAAAACAATTGATTGATTGAAGAGTTAATCGAGTGGATGAGATATCTAAGTTCTTTGTACTCGTGGTGGCTCAACAACAGCAATACTGTAACAGTTCTAGAAACACATTCTACCTGAAACACCACCATCACTACTAAAAACAACAACAACAACACTATAACAGAAAATCAAAGGCACATTGGTGAACTCATGGATTTGTGGCTCGAAAGGTTACAGTCGAGTGAGTGATGTAGATGTGATCGAGTGACACTTCTGATCCCATAACTCTTGGATTGCATAACCAACAAAAAACTGGTTCTGTTAAATCATCTTTAATAATACCAACTTCACCCAAGGGTGATTTAGAGAAGGGTGCTTATGTTAGCATGCTGTATTGTACAGTAATAAGGATACCAACTTCACCCAAGGGTGATTTAGAGAAGGGTGCTTATGTTAGCATGCTGTATTGTACAGTAATAAGGATACCAACTTCACCCAAGGGTGATTTAGAGAAGGGTGCTTATGTTAGCATGCTGTATTGTACAGTAATAAGGATACCAACTTCACCCAAGGGTGATTTAGAGAAGGGTGCTTATGTTAGCATGCTGTATTGTACAGTAATAAGGATACCAACTTCACCCAAGGGTGATTTAGAGAAGGGTGCTTATGTTAGCATGCTGTATTGTACAGTAATAAGGATACCAACTTCACCCAAGGGTGATTTAGAGAAGGGTGCTTATGTTAGCATGCTGTATTGTACAGTAATAAGGATACCAACTTCACCCAAGGGTGATTTAGAGAAGGGTGCTTATGTTAGCATGCTGTATTGTACAGTAATAAGGATACCAACTTCACCCAAGGGTGATTTAGAGAAGGGTCCTTATGTTAGCATGCTGTATTGTACAGTAATAAGGATACCAACTTCACCCAAGGGTGATTTAGAGAAGGGTCCTTATGTTAGCATGCTGTATTGTACAGTAATAGATCAGAGAATACTTACGGCGACAACCGGCCAGATCAAAATTGACTCCAATCTTCTTGAATTCCAATGATAACTAGAAAAATACAAGACAATGAATACACCAACAATTAGCATTCTCCTCTGAACTCTGGCAATCAACTGATAGATGGTAGTACTAGCTGGTCTGGGCTTCCTGTGCCGGTGCCAGGGTCTTGAGCTTCTTGTTGGCTCATTATCTTCCACAACATTCTACACAAACCTCTCGAAAGCGACCACCTATAATATTAGGCGTAATGGTCGGTGTTTGACCGTGGTTCAATGACTTACAGTGTGTATGCGGCATACTTGAGACATACCTGTATTAACATAGTCACACCCTGAGTGTCGATAAAGTTGAAGGTGCTACAATCGATGATAATGGTGTGAATGGCTATGCCATTGTCGCAGTATTCATCACTGGAAGACCCTGAAGACTCACTCGACGTTTTAGGTTTCTCAACTTTCTGTGCCAAGACAAAAACTAGTACTTTAACACTGGAGTCTAAAAAGGTTGAAGTGTATTAGTGGAAGGATGGATGGAAGAATGGGAAATAATAATAATAATAATAATAATTTAATATTTATATGGCGTAAATTTGCATATGGATATGATCAAATGCACCTCAAATAAAAATAATAAAAATCTAAAAATAAACAATGCAAAATAATTATTAAAGCATAAAATTATATATCTATAAATATAAAAAAATCTTTAAAAAAAACCTTAAATCTAAACAACACGTAGACTAAATTTTATACTAGCTACTATCATAACAAGCAAAGGCTTGTTTCAAAAGATAAGACTTAACTAAGGTTTTAAACCGATTAAGATTATTTTCAGATCTAATATTACAAGGCAGCTTGTTCCAAACTGCAGGGGCAGCTGCCATAAATGTTCTGTCCCCCAACGTCTTCTAATAACGATAACAAGGATAAATGGATGGATGGAGAGATGAAAAATGACTGAAATGGATGGATAGCAGTTGCTAGCAGTTTTAGGTTTTAGGGCTCCCATTGATAGCAGTTTTACCCTACTTAAATAAAGAAAGGATGGAAAGGTGGAGGGACAGAACTGAAAATGAAGGAAAGGATGGATGGAAGAATGAAGGGCAAGATGGATGAATGGAAAGATGGAGAGACGGTGGATGGATAGCTTGCTGTATGAATGGATGGAAAGGTGGAGGGACAGAACTGAAAATGAAGGAAAGGATGGATGGAGGAATGAAGGGAAAGATGGATGAATGGAAAGATGGTGGATGGATAGGTTGCTGTATGAATGGATGGAAAGGTGTAGGGACAGAACTGAAAATGAAGGAAAGGATGGATGGAGGAATGAAGGGAAAAATGGATGAATAGAAAGATGGAGAGAAGGTGGATGGATAGGTTGCTGTATGAATGGATGGAAAGGTGTAGGGACAGAACTGAAAATGAAGGAAAGGATGGATGGAGGAATGAAGGGAAAAATGGATGAATAGAAAGATGGAGAGAAGGTGGATGGATAGGTTGCTGTATGAATGGATGGAAAGGTGGAAGGACAGAACTGAAAATGAAGGAAAGGATGGATGGAAGAATGAAGGGAAAGATGGATGAATGGATGAACTGACTGGTAACTAATTCACACACGGGACGCAACTACTTACTCCATTCATGACGTTCTCAATGACAACCGATTCCTCTGTCTGATTTTGATCACAAACAATCGCCTCAGACTTGTTATAAGTCTTCTCTTTACCTGCCGCTCCACTACTATACAGAATACGTGGTTGCTTAGCAACATTCTTGTTGACATCATCAGGGTTCAGATGAATTTTTCTAATCAGTTCGTTTCTAAAGAATTCCGCATTGGCGTAAAACAAAGCAGACTCAAATCTGAAAATCTTGATTCCAGGAAATTGTCGGGCCTGAAAAAAAAGAGAGATACAATTCCAAAATTTGAATAAAGGAGAGGAATGGGTGAAAGTGGGACAGGATGAGAGGAGAGGAATGGATGAGAGTGGGACAGGATGAGAGGGGAGCAATGGATGAGAGTGGGAAAGGATGAGAGGGAACAATGGATGAGAGTGGGACAGGATGAGAGGGGAGCAATGGATGAGAGTGGGACAGGACGAGAGGCGAGGAATGGGTTAGAGTGGGACAGGATGAGAGGGGAGGAATGGGACAGGATGAGAAGGAGCAATGGCACAAGATGATAGGGAGGAATGGGATAGGATGAGAGAGAGGAGTGGGACAGGATGAGAGGGAGGAATGGGACAAGATGATAGGGAGGAATGCGATAGGATGAGATGGAGGAATGGGACAAGATGAGAGGGAGGAATGGGACAAGATGATAGGGAGGAATGAGATAGGATGAGAGGGAGGAATGGGACAGGATGAGAGGGAGGAATGGGGCAAGATGATAGGGAGGAATGGGATAGGATGATAGGGAGGAATGGGACAGGATGAGAGGGAGGAATGGGACAGGATGAGAGGGAGGAATGGGACAAGATGATAGGGAGGAATGGGATAGGATGAGAGGGAGGAATGGTACAGGATGAGAGGGAGAAATGGGACAGGATGAGAGGGAGGAATGGGACAGGATGAGAGGGAAGAATGGGAAAAAATGATAGGGAGGAATGGGACAGGATGAGAGGGTGGAATTGGACAGGATGAGAGGGAGGAATGGGACAAGAGGGAGGAATGGGACAACATGAGAGAGAGGAATTGGACAAAATGAGAGGGAGGAATGGGACAGGATGAGAGGGAGGAATGGGACAAGACGAGAGGGAGGAATGGGACAGGATGAGAGGGAGGAATGGGACAAGATGATAGGGAGGAATGGGACAGGATGAGAGGGGAGGAATGGGACAGGATGAGAGGGAGGAATGGGACAAGATGATAGGGAGGAATGGGACAGGATGAGAATAAGGAATGGATTAGAGTGGGACAGGATGAGATGAGGGGTAGGAGTTGTGGAAAGAGAGAGAAAAAGAAAGGGAACGAGAGAAGGGTAATGAATGAATGGAAAACGAAAGTTATGTTCGTGCTGAAATTAAACGGGAGAGAAAGACAAGTGAGATTCACGAGAAACAATGGCGACTTACTCCTGGGAATCGGATTATATCACGGTATATTCCAGTGTATGGCACGTGACCCAGGATTACACATCCAGGCCTGATAAACATTAAAATAATGTTATTTATTTGATACCAGGTAACTAATAAGCAGTGATCATGAAGTAAGTTGATTTTATGCTCACCTTGACGAACGAATAAGAACAAACAACAAAGCTACAATTATGCCTACAGCCAAACCAGTGTCTATTCCTAGTACAACCACAGCTAACCAAGTACTGAACCAAACAGCCTGTATATCGTATAGAGAGCGAGCCAAAAACAAGAAAAGAGATAAGGAAATGTAAGGAAACGAAAAGAGGGAAAAGATAGGAAAAGTTCAAGACTTCCTGTAGCTTCCCATAAGACTTTGTGCACACAAGCAAAATGTGAACACATACAATGGCTTTTGAGTGCAGAATTATATAGACTAGAGTGAAGAAGAGAAGCATACTTACAGCATCGTATTTGCAAATTTTCCAGAGATCATAGAGTCTGGCAAACTGCTTGAATAAACCTTTGAGAGCCACTATCACGATAGCAGCAAGAACAGCCTGCAGGTAAAACCACCATCACACATCATGTTATCGTTTCTCCTTCAGTCAATATCGTTTCATCAATGTTTACACAATCATCACTATCATCATCATCTCTATCATTGTCACCATCATCATCTCTATCATTGTCACCATCATCATCTCTATCATTGTCATCATCATCATCTCTATCATTGTCACCATCATCATCTCTATCATTGTCATCATCATCATCTCTATCATTGTCATCATCATCATCTCTATCATTGCCAACATCATCATCTCTATCATTGTCACCATCATCATCTCTATCATTGTCATCATCATCATCTCTATCATTGTCATCATCATCATCTCTATCATTGTCATCATCATCATCTCTATCATTGTCACCATCATCATCTCTATCATTGTCACCATCATCATCTCTATCATTGTCACCATCATCATCTCTATCATTGCCATCATCATCATCTCTATCATTGCCAACATCATCATCTCTATCATTGTCACCATCATCATCTCTATCATTGTCATCATCATCATCTCTATCATTGTCATCATCATCATCTCTATCATTGCCATCATCATCATCTCTATCATTGCCAACATCATCTCTATCATTGTCACCATCATCATCTCTATCATTGTCATCATCATCATCTCTATCATTGCCATCATCATCATCTCTATCATTGCCAACATCATCATCTCTATCATTGTCATCATCATCTCTATCATTGTCATCATCATCTCTATCATTGTCACCATCATCATCTCTATCATTGTCATCATCATCATCTCTATCATTGCCATCATCATCATCTCTATCATTGTCATCATCATCATCTCTATCATTGTCACCATCATCATCTCTATCATTGTCACCATCATCATCTCTATCATTGTCACCATCATCATCTCTATCATTGCCATCATCATCATCTCTATCATTGCCAACATCATCATCTCTATCATTGTCACCATCATCATCTCTATCATTGTCATCATCATCATCTCTATCATTGTCATCATCATCATCTCTATCATTGCCATCATCATCATCTCTATCATTGCCAACATCATCTCTATCATTGTCACCATCATCATCTCTATCATTGTCATCATCATCATCTCTATCATTGCCATCATCATCATCTCTATCATTGCCAACATCATCATCTCTATCATTGTCATCATCATCTCTATCATTGTCATCATCATCATCTCTATCATTGTCACCATCATCATCTCTATCATTGTCATCATCATCATCTCTATCATTGCCATCATCATCATCTCTATCATTGTCATCATCATCATCTCTATCATTGTCATCATCATCATCTCTATCATTGCCATCATAATCATCTCTATCATTGCCACCATCATCATCTCTATCATTGTCATCATCATCATCTCTATCATTGTCATCATCATCATCTCTATCATTGTCATCATCATCATCTCTATCATTGTCATCATCATCATCTCTATCATTGCCATCATCATCATCTCTATCATTGTCATCATCATCTCTATCATTGTCACCATCATCATCTCTATCATTGTCATCATCATCATCTCTATCATTGCCATCATCATCATCTCTATCATTGCCAACATCATCATCTCTATCATTGTCATCATCATCTCTATCATTGTCATCATCATCATCTCTATCATTGTCACCATCATCATCTCTATCATTGTCATCATCATCATCTCTATCATTGCCATCATCATCATCTCTATCATTGCCACCATCATCATCTCTATCATTGTCATCATCATCATCTCTATCATTGTCATCATCATCATCTCTATCATTGCCATCATAATCATCTCTATCATTGCCACCATCATCATCTCTATCATTGTCATCATCATCATCTCTATCATTGTCATCATCATCATCTCTATCATTGTCATCATCATCATCTCTATCATTGTCATCATCATCTCTATCATTGTCATCATCATCATCTCTATCATTGTCATCATCATCATCATCATCTCTATCAACGTGACCATCACCATACCAATCACTAGCATGCACCTACCTTTGGTAAGCAATAAAACAAGGGTGCAGCAAAGAGAAGAACAACAAGAATCACGAATACAATAGGGAAGTTACACATCTGCAAAAAAAGAAGACAAAAACACAAGATATTCAGGCATTTTCTGGTATTTTTTGGAGTGTTATTTAGCATGAATACTATATGAATAGCACGAAGAATAGCATTTCAGTGCTCATTATGAATTCACCGGGATGTATCCATATACAACCCAGGGCTGTATATGGATACATCCCGGTGAATTCATAATGAGCAATTCAATTCAATTCTATTGTTCAACCGGTCAATACCAGAGATAAAGCCCTATGAATAACAAAGAAAACCGTGTCAAATTAAAACTAAGACTGCATACCAACCTATATTTCAAAAACACCTTGATAACAAGCATTCTGAAAGGAATGATCTGAGACCAAGAGGAATTATGGGAGACTGAGTGTTTTCTCTTCATTCACACTGTAACCCCACACTCTGTTACCATAAAATAGTTTAACTTAACACACACAACTTATATCTATGACTGT
>JAUJYZ010000700.1:0-159599 GCA_033675265.1 Actinostola sp. cb2023
AAACGCCCCAGTTTTACAAAAGGATTGCACTCTTACAAACGAACCAGTTTTACAAAAGGATTGCACTCTTAAAACCCCCCAGTTTTACCTTACAAAACGGTTTACAAAAGGATTGTACTCTTATAAAACGCCCCAGTTTACAAAAGGATTGCACTCTTAAAACGCCCCAGTTTTTACAAAAGGATTGCACTCTTATAAAAACGCCCCAGTTTTACAAAAGGATTGCATAACTCTTTTTCATGGAAAGGCTTCTTTTCTTCTAATCTGTGTTTGCTGATTAGTGTATAGTTGATGGCATTGTAATGCAAAATCTATATAGTTCTTATAGATACACAGCTTCGAATTCTAAACCTCAAAATCCTAAAACTCAGCTCAAACTGGCTAAGCCTTTGGCGGAAAGACAACTAGGCTGATAAAAAAAAAATCCAAGTACGTGCTGCCAATGTCAGGAATTTGGAGGCCATATGAAGATGAGCTCAAAGAAAGCAGAAAGACATAAGTTCGGAATGTCATTTTTGCTCAATTCCAGATAAATTATTGAAAAATAAATACATATCATTGTTACATTTTAGTGAAGAGAAAACCAGGCGTAGAAGAGACTTCAGTGATATCCGAAGCCTGTATGTTGCATCGTACGCCAAAAAGTTAATTTCCAATTCTCATTATGTGCCATCAGAGGTTAAAGCTTACTATCAGAAGTCTAAGTCAAAAGTCATCATATCTAGGTGCAAAAGATGTGTAGCAAATATCCACGTCGTCAATGGTGAAGAGTCCAAATCAGATCCTCACAAACACCAGAATAGAGGAGATAGCGACAACGACTTGGAAACGAACAAGAAAGAGAGGGCTAGCAAGAAAAAACAAAAAGAACCCCAAAAGTTTGCATCACAGTAAAAAAAACACAGCATTTTTTGATGATAGTTCAAGTGACGAGTGGAGTGATATGAAGAAGGACAAGTCCGAGCTGCAGAGAGAAGCTCTCGAAAAGCATTCCTTAATGTGTAATGCGGCCTTGAGTACAAGGGCTTTTCGATAAAATCCAAAACAAAATTTGAGAGCTTGGACAATGTTGTATGTCTCACTCTATACAGATTTCCCAATGGATTAATATGTTTAGGAGTATCGATTGACAAACAAACATTAATAGCGAAAAATGTGCTCATTTGTCAAAAATTGCAGGATAAAAAGAAAAAACTAGCTACAATCGTGGACAAAATTAATTGGGACACTAGTTATTGCACAATGTGTTTTAATATGAGCACCTTATCCCCCTCCCCACCCCCCCCCCCCTCCCCCTGCTCCAATGTTGTTTCCAACTTTCATTAACGATGGGGGTCGACGTAGACAATCATCAACATTGTTATGGGGGAGGGGGGGTCAAGTTATATGGATATTTTCATGTTGAGATCGATATTAAGCCAGGTGTCCCCGGCGTGAAGCGTGAAGAGGTAGGATGCTCGTTTGAGCGCTCCGTATATACTCTTGCTCATTTCCCCAGTAATTGTAAATCATAGCCAGCTTTATTTCAGTTATTTCATGAGTACTAACACGGGAGTTCGGAGAACCAGGAAAGAACTGTCATCGAATTCGTCAGTCTCTAGCGTAGACTGTTCTCCACAAGCAAAGCTGCAAAGAATGGACGCCGACAAATCGAACCTAACCTTGGAATCCATCTATAAAGTTGTGACGGAGATTCAAAGTAATACAAACAGGTTACTGACAGAGAACAAGTCTTTAAGAATAGAATTTGACGAGGTGAGGACCGCTATGACTTTCCAGTCGAAATTAGTAGAGGACTTGGTAAAGGAGAACAAGTCCACAAAGAAGGATTTCACAGACCTCACAAACTCCTTGAGTGACTGCAACGCCGAACTAAGGAACGCTAACACCAAGATAGAATGGTTAGAAACTAAAATTGACGACCTGGAGGCACAATCCAGGAAATACAACATCGAAATTCACGGCATTCCACAGACCGAAGACGAAGACCTGGAAGAAACTACAATCAAGGTTGCCGAAAGCGTAGGAGTAGTACTTGACGAGGACGATATAGATATAGTCCACCGTCTGTATTCCAAAGCACAGATTAAACCCATTCTAGTGAAATTTAAAAGCCACAAGACTAAGAATGAACTATACCAAGCAAGAAGGAAACTACGGGATGTGAAGGCTAGCGAAACATTTAATGGGGCAGTGGCAGTATACATTAATGAAAACCTAACAGCCTTTCGACGACGACTTTATGGAGAGGTGAGAAAGAGAGCCTACCAAAACAAGTGGTACAGGACATGGACACTCGATGGAAAGATATTCGTATGTAAAGAAAAAGGTGAAAGGTCAATACGTATCAACCACCACGGTGATTTGGAGAGCATCTATTGATAGTCAGGTTTGAACTCATATTATAATACTAGTAAGTCTTGGTGTTATAAAAACTACAAAACTACAATATTTACTGATAATATATTAATTACGCTTAATGTTGTTAGTGAAAGAAATAACTGATCATATTTAGGAACAAATATTAACATTAGGATAAATTGCACACTTATTTTGCTGGAGCGAAATTGTCAAGGAATTTGCATATCTAAAGTCTATGGGGAAATGAAAGAGTATTTCATTAAGTACATATACCGGAGGAGAATGCATCCAACATGTTTTTCATTGTTTGTTGATAAGTATTGTGTGTTGAGAGTGTTTTCGTTTGTCATATATGCTTACTTGGCACCTTATACGGGTATTGTTCCAGTGGGACTGATAACGGCCAAATTGAACAAACGCATTCCTTAACACATTCCACAAAAGCATTATGACTTTGAAGTAATTTCACTTAATGTCAGGGGAATGAGGGATAAAAATAAGCGCCATAAAATGTTAAACTGGTTTGTTAAGCACGGAGCTACTGGTGGGGTAACCTTTGTTCAAGAAACTCATACTACCGCCGACAGCCAGCAAAAATGGGAGGAGTGTTTCAAAGGTGAAATTATCATGTCGCACGGGGCTAACAATAGTAAAGGGGTTGCTATTCTTATGGGTAATAAGCTCGATCAAACTATAACCGCGAGTGTTATTGATCAGAAAGGCAGATACATTATTTTACTAGTGGAAATACAGGGCTCTAACTTCTTACTGATTAATAGCTATCAGCCAAACGACGAAAAAAGTCAAGTGGAAGTTCTGAAAGAAATAATCGAGAAATTGGTTACAATAGATTATCCCGTTGACACTTCAATAATATGGGGAGGCGATTTCAATCTCGTGTTTGACCTTGACTTAGAAACGTCGGGTGGAAATCCATCGTTAAAACACAAAAGTATAGAAACTATGCAAACAATTTTAATGGATAGTGACTTATGCGACATATGGCGAGTGCGTAATCCCGATGTAAAGCGCTTCACATGGAGCGGATGTGCACAAGGGAAGAAGAGTAATAGCAGGGACAGATTGTTTAGGAGACTTGATTATTTCTTTGTTTCAGATAGCCTTCAACCGTTCATTGACAAAACTAGCATCATTCCTGCCCCCTCAACTGACCATCATGCCATCACGTTAAAATTCTGCTCGTTTAATGAAGGAAAGAAAGGTCCATCGTTCTGGAAGTTCAATAACTCTCTGTTGAGAGATGAGGTTTATGTTAAAGAGGTCAGCACGATAATAGAAAATAAACAAAAGAGTTTTCGAAAAAGAGGGCATAGCCAGCCCTCAAAACAAATGGGAGTTAATTAAGTACGAAATTAGGAAATTCTCAATATCATATTCGAAGACTAGGGCTAGAAAGTTTCGTGCACATTACAAAGATATAGAAAACAAAATTCAAAACGTCGAAAGTTTCAGAGGATGGGAAAAGGATGCTGATTTGTTAACAAAACATGGACAATATAAATTAGAATTGGAAAATTATAGTAACTATGTAACTGAAGGAATCATACTGAGATCCAGGTGTAAGTGGTACGAGGAGGGAGAAAAAAATACAAAATACTTCCTAACATTAGAAAAGAGAAACAAAGCTAAGACGCATATACGTAAATTAGTGGACGGAGATCAAACAATAATAGACCCAAGAGATATACAACAAAAGATAACATACTTTTATAGCAGCTTATACTCATCAAAGAGTATGAAATCGGAAGAGGAGTGCTTAACTTTTTTATCAAACTTTAAATACTCCGAAGATATCGGTTGAGGAAAGAATGAAATGCGAAGGTTGTCTTTCATTAAAAGAATGCTATGACGCCCTACAGAAACTGGGATCATCCAAATGCCCAGGCAATGACGGTTTAACGAAAGAACTTTACATGACCCTTTGGCCCCTGTTAGGTCCACTTTTAGTAGATTGTTTGAATGAATGTTTTGAGAAGGGCTGCTTAACTACATCTCAAAGACAGGCAGTTATTACAATGATTGCAAAACCGGGTAAAGACAATCGCTATTTGAAAAACTGGCGTCCAATAAGCTTGATAAATGTAGACGTTAAAATTTGTACCACAGCCCTCTCCGCTAGAATTATTAGTATATTACCTAGTGTCATTCATCCGAATCAAGTTGCCTACATTAAAGATAGAAATATTGAGGAGCCGATAAAGTTTATTGAGGACCTGTTAGACCATACGTTAGCTGAAAATGAATCATTGCTCCTTTTTGCCGCAGATTTCGAAAAAGCATTGGACAGTATAGAACATAACTTTATTTTTGCGACATTAAACAACTTTGGGTTCGGAGAGCAGTTTATCAACTGGATTCGTATAATGTTCAACAAGACACAGAGCTGTGTATTAAACAACGGAATGGCTACAAACTTTTTCGATATAACAAGGGGCACGAAACAAGGAGACCCTATCTCTCCATATTTATTTATCTTAGCCATAGAGATAATGGCGATAATGATTCGCGAAAATAGGGACATAAAGGGATTTAATTTAGACAAAGATACTATGTTGAAGATCCTACTTTTTGCTGACGATACAACCTTCTTTTTGCAAAATCCGGAATCTCTAAAAAAAGTATTGGAAGATTTTAGCAAATTTCAGCTCTATTCATCGTTAAAGATTAATGTGGATAAATCCGAGGTTGGCTGGATTGGCCCAAGAACAGGGCTCACAATTACTAAACCAGGTGAAAAAGAACTCAAATGGATTGACTTTCACGTTTCGGGTGTCAAAATTTTAGGGGTACATTTTTCTCATAATAAATTATATCGAGAGAAAAATAATTTTGAACGCATATTTGAAAACTTTAGGACAACACTCTCGATTTGGAATTCTAGAAATCTCACCCCTTACGGGAAGATACAAATTTTACGGGCGCTAGGTCTCTCTAAACTATATTATATCTGTACTAAAACAGGAGTGAAGGAGAGTTTTTATAAAAGAAGTAAAGTCTGAGGTGGCAAAGTTTGTATGGAATGGGAAAAAAACCAAAAATCAAATATAATACACTTATTGGGAATTATGAAGTGGGAGGGTTAAAGCTTCCTGATTTTGAGAGTATGATTAAAGCGAGTCACTTTAAATGGGCAACTAAACTACTTGATAACACTTATAGTTATTGGAAAGTGCTACCGTTACGGAAACTGAGAAGTATCGGGGGGCCTGAATGCATCAGAGAGAATTTTGACTGCACAAAAATACCTAAGGACTTGTCTTTATTTTACACTAACGTACTGAATGCATGGGCTACGTTTTGTGGCACAAAAATCGACGACAATCGGACCGACATTTTAAAACAGTCCCTGTGGAACAACATTTACATTAAAATTGATATTGATAAAGGGTACATGCAACGACTAGTTAAAAAGGGAATTCTGTTAGTAAGTGATTTATGGGACCCCACCACTGGCTTCAACTGGGAATGGGCGAAAATGAAAGGATTACTGGAGGTAGATTATATGAGTTGGAGGGGTTTAATTAGTGCTATTCCAGCGGAGTGGAAGAGAGAATTAAAGAAAAATATGCACATGCCTTCACAAGTACATGCTCCACAGAGACAAATTGAAATAAGTGGCAAGAAGATTAATATAAACAAAATCAAAACAAAACAGATTTATGACCTATTTATTGACAGAAAGTTCACTGCTCCAACTTCTCAGCGTAGGTGGCAACAAATCTTTTCAGATATTTCTATTGACTGGGAATCAGCTTATTGTCTGATATATAAAACTACTATTGATACGAAACTTAGATGGTTTCAGTATAAAATACTTATGAATTGTCTATATTTAAATAAGGATCTAGTTAGATTTAAACTCCAAACTTCCCCTCTGTGTTCTTTCTGTCAATCTAATAACGAAACTATTGAACATATCTTTGTGTACTGTAAAGACTCAGCAACATTATATCTTGATATAACTAATTGGTTTAAAACCGTATAATACCAAACTACCAGAGTTAACTTCAGTATTAATGGTCATCGGCCTTCATGATAACAATAACGTTATATTAATCAATTTTATACTTCTTTTATATAAGTATTTTATATACAGATGTAGGAATAGTTCTTTGTTAAGTTTAAAAGGTTTCCAAACCTTATTGAAACACTACGAAAAGTTAGAATATACTATTGCCTATAAGAATAACAAATTATCATTTCACCTGACAAAATTTGAAAAGTTGAGAAATGCACTTGATGCTAAAATATAGACTTTTATACATATTGCTCAGTCTTTACAGTCCCAATACCTAGTTAACTATATTGTATATTGTATATTGTATATCGTATTGTATATCGTATTGTATATCGTATTGTATTTCGTATTGCATATTGTATTGTATTATTTATATATGCTGTTATTTATATTTGTATTTATATTTATAATTGCCCTATACCACTATGACGTCAATATTTGCTTACCGCTATGCATTATGGGTGCCGGAGGGGGACAGAAATTCAAGATGGCGGACTTTGTTATTGAACTGTCAGAAAGCGATATCAAGGGAGCATGTTTAAAGAGGAAAATCGTCTCAGAAAACGCAGTTGATGACCTCCGACGCTGGCTTCTTTGTCGTGGCTTCACTTCAAATAAATCGGACACAAAGAAAAGTTTATGTACTCGGTATTTATCTACTGTGATTTTAGTTGTGTGTGTTCCACGTGCTGAAATAAACTTTAAGCTTATATCTGTAGACTTAAGTTATTGGATTTTTTTGCTGACTTTGTTTTTATTATGAACTTACTTTGGATGTTAATGGATATTATTTTGCAGAGTAAGTGATTTGATCGAAAGTGGAATGTCGAGATATGTGATTGACCCTGATGGTGAAGTGATTAACAATATTGCTGAAAAACTTCTGCAGAAAAATGAAGAGATACCGTTGCCTTTGCTAGATCGATGGACAAACAATCTTACAGAAATACCAGAGAAATTCTCTTACCTTGCTATTTATGAGTATTTAATCAAGAGACGAATTAAGGTCATTAGTAGCATGCACGAATCTGATGAAAACGCAAGTGTCAGTACAATCCCCCTTCCTACAGCTGAGAAACCTTTGAGAAAAGGGTATAACTTCTTTGCTTCTGGCCATGTTGATGATGTAAAGCTTAATCCATTAGAAAACATCACACATATCAGGGCAACAGTTCTTTCCTCTATGAAGGAAAGTAAATACAAAACCAACTTGGTCCTTGATAATACTTATGGTCTTGTCCTAACTGCCAAATGTGAGTGTGTTGCTGGAAAAGGTGGAAAATGCAACCATATTGCAGCCCTGCTGTTTTATTGCATTGATTTTCAGCATCACATGAAATCCCAATCCCCTTCTAAAACTGAAAAGTTACAGCAATGGCATCAGCCATCAAGGAAAGCCAAAAAAAATACCAAGGCAACAAGAACAGGTGATTTTATTTTTTATCTCTGAAGTTACAATGCAATAAATACAAATTAATGTAACAAAAGTATTTTTAAATCAACTATAATAATACCTTAATAATATATACTATAATAATATATTATAACATCTCTATAATAATAATAATATATAATATATATATACCGGTAATAATATATAATATAGCTGTATACATATAATAATATATAATAATAAATAGTATAATAATATCTATAATATCAACTATATTATTGAACTAGGTGAACGAGAAATTCGGAAGCATGTTCATGGCCGCAAGATAACTAGAAAGCGTGCTTTAGATGGATATGAAGATTATGAGTCCATACCGAAAGAAAAATGTGCTAGAGAAGACCACATCAATAACTTCAAACAGTCCCTGAGGGAAATTTCAGAGGAACACCATGATACAGGGTTTATGCAGATATTTAGCTCATCCACTGAAACAGGTATTACTAATTTGTACTTCTACATTGACCCTTTTGTTAGGCAAAATATTATTAAAAGGTGGGGGTGAGGATCTCCTTAGCATATATAGATAAAGCAATATTTCAAAAATAAAACCAAATTAGCTACAATAAATGATATTTTTTTCTAGCAACTGAAGAGGAAGCTGCCACTGGAATACAATCAACTGAAAATCACAAAATCAGCTACACGCCTGAAGAGCTAGTTGTAAAGAAACTGCAGGTCTATACAGCTATTTCAAAAAACGTTGATACTAAATACTGCATTCTAAATAGTGTATTCCAAGACCGAAATGCATTTTGGGACTCGTGTAATATTGTCTAGAGTAATATAAATAATAATAATTTATTTTATTTTTTGTGTATTCCATCAGAAACAATATAGCTAGCTCCATATGGCGAGGAAATCACTGTATATTTACTCTTTATTTCACAATGACGAGGCCCATAATGCCCTTTGGTCTTGGAATGTATTATTCAGTATGCAGTATTCAACATTTTTTGAAATAGCTGTATATGTATATTCTATAGTACGTGTAATAAAAAGTAATATCAAATGAAATAATGGGTAAAACTAATAAATAATTTGTTTATATAATTACTGTATTTAAAAAATATCTCATTTATTTTATAATAATATCATTCTACACATAATACTTTAATTTTTTTAAATCTCAAATCATTTATATATTTTTTAGGTGAATGAAACTGAACAAAAGGAAATTGAGAAAAGAACAAGAGGGCAAGCACAAAATATTGAGTGGTTTAGAGAGAGAAAGGGAAGAGTTACTGCAAGCATGGCTAAAGGGGCTTGTGGGAAAGGAACCTCTCTTATTAAGAAAATCATAACAGCTGGAAAACCCAGAGAAACAACTATAGAGTCATTAAAATATGGTATAGATAATGAAAAAAATGCTGTTGCTAAATACCAGGAACAAATGAAGCACAATGGCACACCAGTTATGTTTGAGGAGTGTGGCCTTTTTATCAGCACAGAGAATGGGCAACTTGCCGCAAGCCCTGATGGCATTGTTAGCATTCCAGAAAATGGGGAAAAAGGCTGCCTAGAAGTAAAATGCTTGTACAAGTCTCGTAACATGACACCAGAGCAAGCTGTCAAGGAATTTCAACAAAAAAGCACTTTCCCATTGAAGCTCATTAAAGATCAAGTAGTCGTGAAAGAAAAGCACACATATTATTACCAGATGCAGATGCAGATGGCTGTAACAACACTTCCATGGTGCGACTTTGTTATTTTTACAAACAAGGATTCCCCTGTGTTGGTAGAGAGGGTACATTTCAACAAGTCTTTCTGGGAGAGTACTAAAAAGAAATTACTTGAATTCCATCAAATCCACATTGTTCCTGCTCTGGTTTGTTTACAATTTAAAACAAAATAATACTTATATTAATTATTAGAGTGATGGCACTTAACCTGTGAAACAAAATCTAATAGTTAGTGACTAATAGTCAAATCAAAACAAAAGAAAACAATGGAATTAGTGTCTAGTAATATCTACTTGGCTAATATCTGTTTCAAGGGTAAGTGCCATCACTCTAATATATTTATATTAATCATTATATTATTAAGAGTATATTATTATTATTAAACAATATTCATACCTCTGCCACAGAGGCTTTTTAATCCCCTTCTCTGTGACACTTTCCTCCTTTGTATTAATTAATAATTTAATTCGTTCATTTATTCATTGTGAATTTTCATTGACTCCCAGTGGCTGAGGTATGGATATTTTTTATTAATTTATGGTCATTTAGCAGGTCATTTGTTGTTGCCTATTTATAAAACAAGCACATCTACAGTACATTCAACAAATAGAATAAGTGCATGTAATGTAAACACTTCTCTGGTTAAAATTAGTTTGTTATTCAGTTTTCAGAAGTGGTGGCCAAAAGAGCACCAGCATAGTACAAAGTTGGTACATTTGGTTAATTTGTTTCCAATAGGTCAAAGGTACTTTCCTGTTCATGATGTGCCACTGCTTTATTCTTCCCATGCATCTCTCCACGTGTATTCGTACTCTGGCAATGGCCACAGACTCTACCAGCTTAGGAATGTCCATTTGGCTTTTTCCAGAAAGAAAGTGTGGTGTGATTAGTCTTATCTTGTGTTTTGCTAGGGTCTCTCTCCCTGTAAACCCCCTGTCTGCCATGATAGCATCATTAGGCTCTAGTTTTTCTACAAGACCTGACTTGAGGGTTATTTCATTGTCACTAATGCTGCCTTCAAAAGCATCAGATATGAATATAGGTATGCCTGATGGACTGATCCCAATCAGGGCTTTCACAGTGTTACAGTGTTTATACATAGAGAAGGTAGCAGCTTGACACTCAAAGTCGGATGGCTTCTCCAATGGGATCTCAGTACAGTCTATGACTACTCGGACATCATCATAGAGGCCCTTGAAGCACTCTGGCATGTATTTCTTGATTTTCCATTTTGGAAGCCAAATATTAAGAGCATGCAGAACAGTGTGCATAAAATTCACCCATGTAACAAATATTCGGCTAACCTCAATAGTGGACACCTTGAAACGCTCAGCAAGATCTTCATTTGCTGAACCTTGTTTGAGTTTCACTAATGTCAAAAACATTTCATCAATGGGTTGTAATAAACGTTTCCTTCCACATTTATCAGCTACTTCATCTTTCGTGGTAGAATTGTTAGACCCCCAGTACTTAAGCACATTAACATGTGGTGCCAAAAGACTGGTATAAAAAACCATCAATGTTTTTGAACTATAAAACCCTGTCCAAAACCTGATCTGGTCATCGGATCCTTCAAACCGTTCAAGCAGAAATCTGTCCCACTTCCTGAGATGAAGAACAGTGTCGTACTGCTCTTTTACTGATTTCAACAAATGTGTTACCGTTGATAGTAACTTGATCAAATGCTCTCTGCTGAGACTATCTTTGTCCTTTAATGAGTCTAAAGATGACAGAATTTCAGTCAATATCCCTTGCATCTCATCACTTTGCATTACACTTGTTTCTTCATAATGCAGGCAAAAAACCTATAAAAAATGTTATTGTATTTAATATAAAGATGAAAAAACGTTAGGTAATAAAATTATTGTTGTTGTTGTTGATGTGCATTATTAGTGACTGGAAATTCCTAATGGAACCTCCATTAGGAGGTAAATATTCTGAGGCAGTTCCCTCTGGGAGGAATCAAATAAAGTTTTTAACATGAATACCTACTTGATTAGACACTTGAATATCAATTTCGTCCATACTCTCGTCCATCTGTGTTATTATAAACAAAACAAGCAGATATAATAAGACTTGGTTACTGAATGATGTACCAGTTGTTTTTATTTGATCTACTTTAATGATATGAATAAAAATAGAGTATAAAAGGTTCAATTATTTACCTCTTCAATATTTTCGTCGATTGAGTTCTTGGCTTCCAACGCTCTCTTGGTTATAGACAGTGTAGAGCGGGGTATTTTTCGGGATGATGACTTGTAAACACGCGGAAGGTTTACTTTGTCAGGAAGCTCGAGTGGCTTGATTGAACATTTCTCCACACTGTTCCACTGTTCGAGAGAGGCATTATAATTCTGTATTACATCTTTCCACTCGTCGGACCACGGAAAAATGGTTGGTCCTGGATGTCATACGTTTTGCAACCACCAACAAAGTGAAGTGAACATACACTAGTCCATTTCGAACCTTTCTTCAAATTAGAATTTCTACATTGAATGTTCCACCTATCCTTATTTGCTTTGTCCTTCGGCAACCTGTAAAATGACAGGTTTGGAGTACGCCTTGTTGATGCAATACAAGATGGCACACAGCAGTTCACGTTTGGCATCTTTTTAGCGGAACTTTCACAACAGTTATAGGCGTTTACCTATATTTAGCCGCCATCTTGAATTTCTGTCCCCCTCCGGCACCCATAATGCATAGCGGTAAACAAATATTGACGTCATAGTGGTATAGGGCAATTAAACTCACTTGATAATGAAAAAAAAAAACAAAACAAAAAAAAAAACAAAAAAAAAAAAAAAACAAAAAAAACAAAAAAAAAATGGGGGAGGGGGGGTTAAGTTATATGGATATTTTCATGTTGAGATCGATATTAAGCCAGGTGTCCCAATCATTTTGGCCAGGATTGTCTGAAAAGCGCACCACATCTAAAATGAGTGTTTGTGCACTCATAACCCTGAAGAATCGTCTCGACTACGACATATTCATTTCCGTATCCAATTTATCTCTTCTGTGGTATATAGATTTTTTACTTCCGGTTTACAATGCGAGATGTCATTCACACGGTAAACGCAACACTAAACGGTACACACACCGCTAAAATGTAAGCTCACAACGCTATATTCTTAGAGTACTTTGTGCATTACTGCGTAATCTAGGCCAATGCAATATATCTTTCTTCCTAACCGATAAACAGATACCAATGCTAACAAATGAATAAAATACAACGGTAAACATGTCGATAGTCAGTTTATAAAGGAAATAGATCATTAACTCTTAATTATTCCAAAATGGGGTTTTGCAGTGTTGACCGTTGGGATTTCTCAGTTATGCTTCTATCGTGAATCTGTCCTCTCTTAGGCTGAGTACTTAGTGTTGACAATTAATCTGGGAAGAACAATACGTTGTATGGTAGCTTATTTCATCTCGTAACGAGGGAATAATCATCTGTTTACCGTTGGCTTCGTAACTCGATTGATTTTGTGACGTCATTTGTGTGACTGTACTCGAATAACATACAACCCTCGACCAGCGCGCGTAATATAACAATTATGATATAAATATCACATATATTACATGCCAGTATTGCAATGATTGTTAGATTTCTCTGGGGGCATAACACTCTCGCAATGGAATACAATGGACTTAGTAGAACCATGAATATAGTAAATTGATGCCGGTGACAGAATGCCTGATGCGCAGAGCTAATGACGGGGTCAAAGGACACATTGGCTATCATTCGGCTTAACATGCTTTAGAAATGGCCGAGAGTGTACACTTGTCACAAGTCAACCACACTTTTTATTCTGATAGCTAGTGACGAAGTCGCGAAAAAGAACGAGCGACGAAGTCGCGAGAATGAGCCGAGCGACGAAGTCGCGAGAATGAGCCGAGCGCCGAAGTCTCGAGAAAGAGCAAGCGACGGAAGTCTACTGACGATGATTTTTTTTTTTCTGAATGTATCCCCAAAATTTTTACGTGATTGGATTCGCCGCAATCATAGAGTTGAAAAGAAATGCATTTCTGGACTATTCTGGCGCTGCGCAAGTGCCAAAAACTTCATTTTTTATAAAATGTAATTTTCAGACAATCCTGGACAAAATTAATTGCCCTATACCATTATGACGTAACGGCTTATTTATGAGGGGGACAGAATCGTGAAGAACAATAGAAATTTGAACTAAATCTGCTCTGCTGAGGTTCGCTTGATTTCAAATTGGCTAGTTTCCAGATATTATGTTCATCGATACTTTTCCCACAATATTTACTGTGTTTGGTGACTTTTATCGCTTTCAGATCGTCTGTAAAATACATTTATTTGGGAAATCCTTTGTGTTGTTGCTGTTTTGTCCCCCTCTAGCGACCATGATCCTTAGCGTTTAAACAATAGATTGTTTGATGTGACGTCATAGTGGTATAGGGTAATTGGGACACTAGTTATTGTGCAATGTGTTTTAATATGAGCACCTTATCCCCCTCCCCCCCCCCCCCCCCCCCCCCCCCCTCCCCCTGCTCCAATGTTGTTTCCAACTTTCATTAACGATGGGGGTCGACGTAGACAATCATCAACATTGTTATGGGGGAGGGGGGGTCAAGTTATATGGATATTTTCATGTTGAGATCGATATTAAGCCAGGTGTCCCAATCATTTTGGCCAGGATTGTAGCTACCGTTGGTATTTCTGATACTTTTGCAGAATGTTATTGTAATCATATACGAGTCATGTTATTAAAGAAGTGTTATATTTTGAAACAATATACTCGTATTTCTTAGCCAAGACAATGCTGTCTTTGTCATTCAAATGAACGTTCTTTCAAAATTTGCATCTGCGTAAAAGTAGCGTAAAAGTCTCCGTCTTATGAGAAATCTCTAGTACGTTCGTACGGCCCTTTCTAGTACGCTTTATACGTTCGTACGGTCATATACCTCCCTTGGTACGCTTAGTGCGTTCGTACGGCCCTTTCTAGTATGCTTTATACGTTCGTACGGTCATATACCTCCCTTGGTACGCTTAGTGCGTTCGTACGGCCCTTTCTAGTATGCTTTATACGTTCGCACGGTCATATACCTCCCTTGGTATGCTTAGTAAGTTCGTACGGCCCTTTCTAGTACACTTTATTTATACGTTCGTACGGGGTTCGTACGGTCATATACATATCCCTTGGTACGCTTGGTACGTCCGTACGGCCCTTTCTAGTGTGCTTTATACGTTCGCATGGTCATATACCTCCCTTGGTACGCTTAGTACGTTCGTACGGCCCTTTCTAGTACGCTTTATACGTTCGCACGGTCATATACCTCCCTTGGTACGCTTAGTACGTTCGTACGGCCCTTTCTAGTACGTTTTATATGTTCGCACGGTCATATACCTCCCTTGGTCCGCTTAGTACGTTCGTACGACCCTTTCTAGTACGCTTTATATGTTCGCACGGTCATATACCTCCCTTGGTTCGCTTAGTACGTTGGTACAGCCCTTTCTAGTACGCTTTATATGTTCGCATGGTCATATACCTCCCTTGGTCCGCTTAGTACGTTCGTACGGCCCTTTCTAGTACACTTTATTTATACGTTCGTATGGGGGTTCGTACGGCCATATACCTATCCCTTGGAACGTGTTACGATAAGTACTTCCGGTGATGCCATATTTGGCGCACGCCTTATTTGGAATAAACAGCTTGTTTAGTAATGGCGTCTCATTGTAAAGCAACGCAGGAAACATGGTGTTAGAAGCGGGATTTTAAGAAATATAACCGAGTCAGCAGTACTCTGGATTTACTGGAAAGCTGAAGAAACAGTAAAAGAACGGATTGCATAAGTTTAAAGCAAGTACTCCGATTTTTAGATAGGACAAACGGACGAAAAGCGTTTTCATTCAAGGCCCATGTGCGAAGTGCAAAGAGACGAAAATGGCAGATAATGAAGATACACCGCCGCTGATTGTGCAGCAACCTACCCAAAACTACCCTTCAAACTTCCCTCTGCCAAGCCCCATGACCTGCCGAGGAGATTTGACTAGCAACTGGGAGTTTTTCAAGCAGCAATTCATGGATTACGAAGTCGCGACGGGGCTGAATCAAAGAAGTGAAGCCATTGAAGTTTGTTCTAAAATATTTTGACTTCTGCCGCTCCCTGCATTCCACTGGTCAAACACCAAATATGTTTTGTTTTGTGACGAGGCAACTAAACATTTGAAAGATGGGGCTGAGAAAGAAACTCAGAGTGAACAAATTCAAAGTGAGACGAAAGATAACAACATCTCCTGATATGTCTGATCTCTCTTGCATCTTCATTCTAAATCCATTGATTTTTTTGAAATTGTATTTTATTTTCCGAGGAACTATTCTTGTAGAACAAACAAATTTATATACATTCAACAGAAAAGCAGGAAATCGTGGCATGGCAATACATCAATTGAAGAAATAACGGCATTGCAAAGTGGCAAATGTTGGTGCACTGTTCTTGATTGCTATCCAAAACTTTCCAATTTTGACCACTGTTTCCGTACATACTGGGTGTTTGCTGTGCCTGCCTCACAACAAATATTTACAAGAAATAGATTCTGAGAGTTGTGGCAGAACTTCCATTTAGCTGATAGACTTTATGAGTCCAATGATTGATGGTAAGAGGAATGCATTTTTATATATTTTCTATATATTTTATGTTATATTTTTACTTTGTTGCACATGACCCACCATAGCTTTAACTATTTATTGTGTTTTAAATAAAAGTTTACATTTAGACAGTCTTATAACATTGGACAGTGAAATAAAAAGAGAAAAATCCCTTCAAAGAAGATCTTCCTATGCAACGTAAGTGTATGTATGAGGGATCAGGAGGATTTGTAGTGGAGGAGGATTTGCTTGAGGGTTCAGCAAGGTTGAGGTTGTTTGGCAAGATGGCGACTCCAGTTCCGCCAAAAGTGTGGATGACACTTGGGGTGAGCACATTGCATCGATCAGAAGGAAGCTGCCCACAAATACAATGAAAAGTTTCCCTTGGACAAGTTAGGATGTGGATGTCTGTCACAGAACTTTATCAAGTTGGCAAGGATCAACCACTTCTGTTGTCTCCAATGATCTGAAGGAGAGAGCCCTTGGGCGATTACATTGTACGAATCACAGGAAACCCAGGCTGTATATCTGTCTGGGTATTTGGTCATTACGTAAATTATACTCTCCCTTCCATAAATAATAGGAAGGACGGAAACATAGAGTTTCAAATCACTACAGGTCATGATCGATCCTCCTGGATTTCTCTCCTGAAAATGTATTCCCCATCAATTCAAACGACCTCAGGTGAAAGAATGATAAATATGGATTCCTCGAAAGTGAGTCACGACAAGAAAAGGCATCAAATTCATTCTTGAATCCTTCAATGAATCCACAAAATACAGCCATTTTCATCCGAAGTTCCTGTTTGCTGTCCATGGAAGTAGACGTTACACCGCAGGAAACCCAAGCGGGCTTTGGCCCTCGGACCTGATTGGACAAAACCCAATAAAAGCAATTCCAATATTTTACTCGTGGGGACTATCGACAGTACGAAATCGATAAACAAATTATACACATCTAGGGGTGAGTAGAATATGAACAACCAATCCAAAATCGACAACAACGACCCGTGCGTGGAATACCCTGAAGCTCATATTCGAACTCCATGTGTTTTGTGTAAACGATGTTATGCTCACCGAAGAGCAATCGAATATCATGATAGCAACTAAGAGTGGCCATAACATATTGTTGACAGGTCAGGCTGGAACTGAAAAGTCTTTCCTTGAAAAGGAAGTTTTTAAAAAGCTATCTTTGGCTGGAAAAAATGTAGTAATTATATGCTCAACTGGAATTGCCACAAAATTTGCACAACGGCCACATGGAAAACTTCGACCATGGACTCAAAAATGTATGTTTCCTCCCATGTTTTCTGGAGGGGGCTAATAACCAGGGGAGCATATCGATCCAGTGGCAAGTGATGACGATTGTGCATTCCGAAGCATCATATCACAAATACGAAAACAAAAGAATGGAGAGAACAAAATGAGCATTTTCTGAAGCACCTAACAGACCTCGGACTTAGAAGAAATTCTGACCAAGATGTATATATTTTGCGACAAATGTTTGTTGACAACGTGCAAAGTAATGAGTATTACCAAATGCTTACAGCCATATGAACTTAGGAAGCAAAAGTATTACCAAATGCTCACAGCCATATGAACTTAGGAAGCAAACGATTTAGGGATGAAGGCACATTTTCTGGCAACATGGGAAATCTAATTATGAAAGTGTGTGCAGATGTCTTACGCATACCGATAATTACAATCACCAGCCTCGTCGGAAACTGATTTGTGCCATCCATTCCAGAAGAAGCGCTTATTGAACAACCTATGCAGATGGCCCTGGATACTATGATGCAACCTCTGCAGTGACTCCAGGTAAAACAAATGATATGAAGATACAACTTATGTTTGTTGTGTATGTTATTTTCTTGGGCTTGGGCTCTGATCCTCAATAGAAGATCAATTTACATAAATATGAAGTCGCAATCATTCAAATCACCAATGGACAAAAGGACTATTAATAATTACATTAAACATTCTTTTCTTTGCTAAAATTTATACAGCAATCGAGAAAAGGCATTTCTGAGTATCATCTCACAGTTTTAGATCGATAGATGTATTATTTTGTGAGATATAAGCATTGGAGGTTTGGTATCGAAAAGGACATTTTCGCGGCAAAACGGATCAAGATTGCAAGACAAAGGAATCGATGTTCACCGATGACAACTGCTTGTGGAGCTTTTTGACATATTTCACACCTTTGCATACAAAACGCTATTCATAATGGGTATTTGAGTCCCAGCTCTTGCATCAGAATGTCAGCGATGAACAACATTCAGGAAGAAGCTCTCTGCGACCTTGAACACGCTTTCACAAGCAATTGGTAATAATAATAAGACATCTAGTAAGACATCTAGTTGATCCTGCTACATTCAAAATGAAATTGCAATAATATTGACACAACTTATATGATGATAAACTAAATTATTATTATCATTTTCAATGTTAGATATATTATATATAGTTCATCTTGTATTTATACACGTTCGTATTTTGAACGAGCTTTTGCTCTTTGACGTAACGTGGTTAAATAAACAATTGATTGATTGATTGAAATTGTTCACCGTGTGGCCTACGGGCATTGATTGTAAACTTTTCATTATGGAATAGAGAGACAGTGGAGCAAGGCGCATATTTGGGATACTTTGGGTGAGTTACATACAAATTATAAACATTACGTCCATAGTGCGTTACTTGACTATCTTCCGACGTGGCATGAAGGCAACATGCGCTACTGACATCGATAGTTGGTTTCATGCCAACAAGGAACTAACTGCTTTGTTTGTAACTTTAGAACAAAAAATGGCTTCACGAGCAATAAATTATATATTGTTGCAATCATTTCAATTCAAGTGCACCGCATAAAAATATCACTGACATTTCATATTCAGCCTTAGCCCTTTGTCCGAAGGCATATCACTGACGTTTTATTCTCTTCTACAAATGTAGAAGCTCAGATTAATGAACTGGTGGTAAAAGAATATGGTATTATTCAAAGGATCAAGTGGTTTACAACACAGGTGCAGGAACAACATGTCAAAATAAATTATTGTCATGTGAGATTGGGCCACCTGTCACATAAATGTTCTTTCGAAAAATGTTCCTCTGTGTTCCATTTCGGACTGGTGAGTTGAACTTAAAACAAATACAACAGAAAATCAATAAGCTAAAAATTTAAAAAAAGCAGATGACAAGGGATGTTGAAAACAAAAAGACCATGATTCAAAACGTGCAAGACTCAATAGTCTATCGTCTTGAAACAGAGTTAGTTCAAGCTGATCCATATGGCTATCAGACAGGTGGAACAAGAAACTGGATGAGGTTGATGCAATCCAAGATGCCAGCTACAAGCACAACCAGAACAAAATATTTATATTGTTATTCCAATGAATACTACCTTTGTCATTGATTTATGCTTACACTTTGATATTGAGCATGCAGATAAATATTTGTACTGCTTGTCTTTGAAAACAAGTCCACTTATTTTTCATAGGTGGAAAACCTTCCTTTGTGATGCAGGGATTAAGGATGAGTTTGTGCCCGAATTTGTGCTTTTTCATAAAATCGGTATGTTTTGCTGTGGATGCTAATATAGATATTGAAAAAAAGATATGTCAAACAACTAAAGGATTAATAAGTGATGTCAATATATAAATTGGTCATAATGTCAACCCAAAAGCCTTGGACCTAACTGTCAACGTTACTATCCTTAAGTGCCAGGGAAAGTTGGACTGCTTAATCTATGAGATGTTGTTAATTAAAAAGAACAGTCCGAAGCTAAACATCCAATCGGATTCCATCCGTGCTAAAGTATTTGTTTAAATAACACTGAACTCTTTTATATCTATTGAATATTGTTAACAATGACAGGATGTCATCAAAACACCGTAATCTTATATCACAAGTTTTTCTTATAAATTCAATTTCAAAGTTACCCTTTTTTCAATATTTAATATTGATAAACAACTACTTTGACTCTCAATTTGATGTGATCTTTCATTGTTCTCAGGTGTCTTCATGACCAGAAAATACTGGCAAAGAAAAGAAAAGGTTGGGGTAATTGTTTTAAATAAACTTGATTTGATTTTAAAAGCCTGCATGACTACAATTCGGGTGATGAAAACGAAGAGAGAATGATCTCCAATATCATAATGGCAGTAAACCCTGCCCTCAGACAGTCTTGAGTCAGCTTGATCCATTACAGCCTTGTATACCTCAAGGTCAATCTGCTCTGGGAAATGTTCAAACTTCAACTATGAACATAGCACATCACTCAGCCCAAGCAAGTTTGAGTCAAAATTCCAACAGCAAGCCAAAGCGTCAATTCAAGTGACTAATTCTGATAGATTCGGATTCAGATTGACTTTCTGATTGACTAAACTCAACTCTTGTCAGCTAGTAAGCTATTTCCCATGCATTTTAGCAATCATGCAAGTCTTTTCTTTGCTGAATTAGTGAATAATCTTGTCAAGACTTTTGAACTTTGAATTGTCGATTTGTGAATAAATTATTTCGCTTCGTAAAGATCTCCCTTCTCGTTGGCCCATTAAAAGTTGAATGATATTTGTAAGCAGTTGAATGGTTTCCAAGACATACGCAGGCTTGAATCTCAGGTTTCAATGTAAATTTTGCCCTCAATGTTATAAACAAGTAATCCCATGGTTCCTCATAAAATTAAATATTAATTTCACTTGTGTTTTCAAAGTTTCCCTTGCTTATTTTAAAAACATAATTCATGGCCCCAAGGAAATAAATATATCTGAACTATATTCCATAATGTCCTTACATATTTCTGAAGAGCATTATTGGTAATATGGAGCACATAAATATTTCAGACTGATGATTTAAATCCAGAATTGATGAAGAAATTAACAACAAACTCCACAAAATCGCAAGACATGTGTTTTCGCTTGTTTGGCCAAGTAAGACTAGTTCGCTGTGATTGGCTATTTTGAATTTATTGGCTCGAGGCGCAAAGGCAGCCATTTTACCATTGGTTTGATGGTTGAGTTGAAGGTATTGTGGAATACTGGTGAAATATTAGTCTTTTCTTCAGCTAAACCCCTCAAGAACGACATGGGACAATTAATATGTGTCAGGGTATATTTTATTAAGATATTTGTGGTGAATTGAAGAGATTAAGCCGACCTCACAAGGTAACACCGAAAATTGGTATGAAACCTTTCAAATGTATATATTGGAGTGTACTGTGAAAACCCAATAGGCTGGAAAATACGTTGTGTACAAGGCTAAACTGCTATAGCAATGAGTTAAAATTATTTGTGATGATATTTGACCAGTAAAAGTGAAATTACAGTGTTAATCCAAAGTGAAAATTTGATTTGAAAACTGTCCACATGGGCTAGCTCTGTATATTTACTATTATTGCTGATGTTTTTCTCTGGATTACCTCAAATTTGAAACAAAAAGCAGGAAAATGGCTTTGTACAACGCTTTGGGTGGATGTTATGCGATGTAATAAATACAGTACCGGTCAGAATAAAGCGAACCAAAAAACGTGTTAATTTTGCGAGTGCATTGCGTTTGAAAAAAAACGCGTATGTGCGTTTGCATATTTGGCAAACACGTTTGACTGAAAATATCAGTAAGACCGACACAATACAGGTTATTTAAAAACTAATCGACCAACTAATCACCAAACATTGCCTTGAAGCTTATTGATGCGAAGTACATGTAAACTTTCGAATTAGAGTGTATTCAGAGTTCAAATGTGTGATGCCAAACAAACGCTTCAATCGTTCATGTCTGTCACGCCGGTCGATCAAGCAGTTTATTTGTATTCATATCTCGGGTTCTACTTAACAAGGAACTATCAAACTTAGCTTAAATTGTAGTTTATAAGTTGAGAAACAGAATTGAGGCGTTTTATTTGATGCGAAGTAAACTTTTGAAGTGTATTCAGAGTTCAAATGTTTGACGCCAAAAGACGCTAATCGATCGTTCATGTCTGTCACTGCGGTCGATCAAGCGGTTTATTTGTATTGATATCTCGGGTTCTACGTAACATAGCTTAAATTAGAGCTTATAAGTTGAGAAACAGAATTGAAGCATTTTATTGAAGTGAAGTAAACTTTCAAACATTCTGTGACCCAAAAGACATGCTAAATATACATGGGGTGCCATTTCCACCAAAATTACAACTTTTAAATTATTCAGCCTTATTATAATTATTCAGTGTTTTTATTCAGCCATTTTTCGATTATTGGGACAACTTGTTTTATTATTCAGTCATATTTTCATTAGCCAGCCTTTTTTTCATTAGCCAGCCTATTTTTTATTAGCCAGCGACATTTTTATTAGCCAGTCATATTTTCATTATATTAGCCAGCCAAAGTTTTATTAGCCACCAGCTTTTTTTTTATTATATCCCAAAATGCCTTGCGGTCAGGGAATAAGTATCCATAATACAAGTGAGCTTTGATCTTCGCAAATATGGCCGATAAAAACATGGAAGATGTGGCTAAATTGCTCACACAGGCAGCGACCAGTTTGAGGACTCTATCCTCATCAAAAGTACAAGATAATCAGCCTGATACTGCAGGTGGAAGTGTGGCTGAGCTGAAAGGACTTTTTGCTCCATATCGGAGGGATCAAGTAAGCTTACATGTACCAAGTGCAACCGGTTCTGGCTCTACTCCGGGCAGTTCGTCCAGTTTCCCAAGATCTTACGCTATTAGAAGGAGAGACAACAAAGGTAAATATTGTTTTATTATTGAATATTGGACATTGCTTAATTAATATTTATTTATTATTATTTAGTTTTAGTATTTACCAAATCAGTGTATAGCAATTTTGGCGCGTTTTGATTGGCTCCTGTAACTCGGAATATCATTGGCTATTCACTGTTTGGGACGAGATTCAAAATGGCATCTCGTTTCGCTACAGTCTCCGAATTTATTTGTTTAATAAAGTGCCATTTTTTATCCAACTGATTTGGTAAATACGGTACTAAAACTCAATTATTCCCCTCAATGTCATTGAGTATTGGTGAATATTTACCTTGTCGCTCGAGGACTCGCAGCTCGGTAAATATCCACCACTACTCACCACCACTTCAGGGAATAATAATGTTCAATATTTTAGGTACCGTACTATTTCGGTGGATCAGGCTTTTTCATTGAAATCATTATGCTGATTGTTGATCTCATTCTTATTTATTATTTTGTAGGTGTCAAGAACGAGCTAGAAGAGATCAATGAAATCAAACATACTGATACATCATCTGATAAAGCAACTGGAGAGTGCTTACCAAGGGAAACCAAAGAAAACCTGGCTAAGGAAGCACTAGATGGTAGTGACAAAGAGAAGGCAGGTGGAAGTAAGGAAAATATTGACTTAACCCAGGATGTTTCAGTCAATGAAGGGGGCCAAGCTTCAATAGATGGTGCAATTCTCATGAACAGTATCTGGGAGCAAGCAGTCACATTAGATTTAGGAATGGATATACCTATCAGACAAATAAGGGTTCACAGGGCATTGGTCAGGAAGGACATGATTGACATATTTTCAGACGAGTCAATCTGTTATTATTGTAAATCAGCATGGCAATGAAGAGGCTGGGGTTGGAGTGGGGGCCTTACGTGAAGTGTTTTCCCTCTTTTGGAAAGATTGTTATGAGTCCAACATGATAGGAGAGGGTGAAAGGATTCCTTATATTCGTCATGATTATAACAAGAATAAGTGGGAAGCTATGGGAAGGATCCTAGTTAGGGGGTACATTGATTGCCAGTATTTCCCTTTTAAGATAAGTAAGTCCTTTATTGCTGCATGTATTTTTGGAGAGGGAGTCGTAACTAATGATATGTTAATGGCTTCATTCAAGAACTATGTTTCCAAATCAGAGGCTGATATAATAAGTAAATGTGTAAGTAACACTATTCCTCCTGATGATGCGGAGGTCCTTGATTTTCTTTCCACATTTGAATGCAAGAGAAGGGCCACTAAGGATAATATTGTAGAAATCATAGGAGAACTGGCTCACAAAGAGCTTATCCAAAAGCCTAAGTATGTAGCTGTCTGTTGGGAGAATATTGTTTCATTGTTTCACTTTTGAAAGTTTATTTTAAGGGTATATCTGCTTCTACTTACATTTTATAATTCCATTGTTCCCACAAACTCAAAAGTACTTTCTCTATTCAAAGCCTCTCCAGTGACACCAGCTGAGTCACAAAGTCTAGCTCATCTGAAGAGGTTTGTCAGAGGGTTAGATGAAGCAAAGCTTGCAGTTTTTTTTAGGTTTGCCACAGCATCTGATGTGTTAGTTACAGATGAAATAAACATATCATTTACAGATGAGGATGGTTTACAGCGTAGACCAATTGCACACACCTGTGGCTCTTGCTTGGAATTACCAAGCACCTACAATATTTTTTGTGAACTAAGGGAAGAATTTATGGCTATCCTCAATTCTGATGTGTGGGAGATGAATATTGGTTGAAATTTACATACTACAGGTGCATTGCCATGACAATACCCACAAATGTGGACAATTTATTTCAGTTCTGGTTCTTGATAAATCATTAAGTAAAAGTTGTACAAAATGCATAATATATTATCTTGTTATAGATAACTAGTAATAGGCCTTTTGCAGGGCACCATTACCTGTGAGTGGTTGCACTGGGAGCAAAAAAAAAAAGACTTTATTTATTACCAGTCATTCTAAAACAATTGTTTTCCATCCAATATAAAGCCATTCCTATTGGACAACAAGCTTATGCAAGAGATAAATAGTCACATGGCAGTTTCCTGCAAAAGACCTATATAGTTTTGTTGTTGTTGACATTGCTACATGTAGGTACACATATGTACATTATTATTATGGAACACTCTTATACCAACCATGCGAATGTACATGTGATTGACGTTTGTGTTTTTACCTGTTAAATTCATACAAGTTACTGTTTGGTATTTTGGAAACCACAAGTTCAATAAAAAATGGTACTGGAAAATATTGTCATGATTATGTCTGAAAATAAGCAGGGAACACAACAGCATACCAATACTGAAGCCACATTCAAATATTGAACCAGTACTGATTAGAAGAAATGGATAATTACACTCTTTGGGTCTGAAAAACTAACTAAAGTTTAACTAATGGTACAATAAGTATTAGAAACACTTCATATAATTACTAATGCTAAAATCTTGAAACTTGCTTCAATGATCCCATATCACAAAACATCGGGGGATTATACATCACACAATACAATATTATTGTCATTGCTTTATCATCAGTTGACATTGAGCATCTCCCTCACCACATCTTTAACTGAAAGGTACAATATCACATGATCTTGACATGAGTAAGAGATTTGGTCAACCTTGTTGTGAAGTTCTTGAAGTTGGTCTTCCATTAGTTGGGCCCCTGTTTCTGGTAATTCTACTCTTGAAGTGCAAATGTCATCATCGCCTACCCTCCCAATCAATGCCATACCTATCAATTTCTTGAAGGTTGACCTCTTCTTGGGGAACTTGTCCAATATTCCTATTCAATCCTTCAATCCATAACTGCAAAGGAGTTTTATTGTGCTCAGTTCGCAGAGGATGCATAATCCATCCATCCACCCAACCTTTTCATGACATATTTATTTTTGGAAGAAATGCCAAATGTAAACACCATATGTCCAATTCATCATCAGGATCTAAGATCTGGTCTTCCTCTAACCCTTTAGGGACCGGTCGTACATATATGTACGAAATCACACGTGGTTTTAAAATATGAATATTTAATAGCATTACAATGACCCCCTCTAGTAAAAATAGTATAGGAGTAGCAGCCATCTTGGATTTAGCGATCACTAGCCTTTACTTCGTGTTTACTGTTAAAATTCTCGTTTTTTTTGCAAAATTCTGAAGTTTTTTTATAATGTCCTTTTAAAAATGGCCGCGAGGTTTTTCTCTGTTGAAGAGGTTATTCAAAGTGTAGTTTATGGCGACGAAGAGAGTGATTTAGATGATGAAAGTGAGCAAGATTTGTCAAACAAAAGTGGAAATGACTCAGATAGCGATCTAAATGATGACTTGAGTTTTACAGAGGCAGATTTGCCTTCCGAATCTGATGAATCTGGTAAGAATACCTGTTTCTTTGCATTGCCTTTTACTTTATAGTATTCAATTTGTATTTTCGAGCATATTTCCAAAGCCTGTTTTTTAATCACATGAACTATTGTGTGTTCGATAATCCTTAGATAATGACAACGAACCTCAAGCTGCTAGACAAACACGAGGTGGAGGGAGAGGAGCTAGGCGAGCAGAGGTGCACGTGGAGTAAGGCGAGCTCTTGCAGGAAGGCGCGGATGCCGTGGAGGAAGAGCACAACGTGGAGGAAGGGCAGCCCGTGGAGCGAGACAACTACAAGTCAATGCAGACCCAGAACTTCAGTGGTCACAGGATGATAGTATGCATACTAGAGTTCCAGATTTTTATCACGATTCTGCAGGACCTACTAGAAGATTTGTTCATCAACCACAAGAAATTGATAAAGTTTATTTTGATTTGATGTTTACCGAAAACCTATGGGACCTAATGATTAGAGAAACCAACAAGTATCATGATCAAATGGTTGCATCAGAAACAAATAAACACAAAGGACCTTGGCAACCAGTGACTAAAGAGGAAATGGAGGCATTCATTGGCATACTTATTTTGATGGGTATTGTCAAATTACCAAGGCTAAAAATGTACTGGAGGGAAGATGTTTTACTCCATCAAAAGAGTATTAGTTCCATAATGCCACGCACACGGTTTTTACAACTGATGAGGTACTTTCACCTCGCAGACAATGCAACTGCTGTTCCTCGTGGTAATGAAAGGTATGACAAAATTTACAGAGTAAGAGAATACCTTAACATTATATCTAACAACATCACAAGGGAGTACAACCTATCACGGGAAGTTGCTATTGATGAAACAATGGTACCTCACAAAGGAAGGCTATCATACAAACAATACATAAAAAGCAAACCAACCAAATGGGGTATCAAACTCTGGGTCCTATCAGAATCAATAACTGGATATATCTATAAGTTCCAAGTTTATCTTGGAAAAGAAGCTCAACAAGCAGAAAAGCATTTGGCACGACGTGTTGTCAAGGATTTGACTGTTGATCTGGGAGGATTGAACCATCATTTGTATATGGACAATTTTTACTGTGATCCCCACCTGTTCAATCAACTGATGGTCTCCAATATACATTGTTGTGGAACAGTCAAGGCAAACAGAAAGGGATTTCCCCAAGATATAGTGATATCCAAACAACAAGAAAGACATTTGGAGCGGTCACTATCAATGGCGAATGAATGAGCAACTCCTAGCTATGAGTTGGTTTGACAAAAGATCAGTATATCTTTTGTCAACTATCCACCCTCCCAAAAATGAGGATGGTAGTCTTCCTACTACACAGCGCCGAACCAGAAATGGGGAACAGATTGATGTACCATGTCCACCTGCTCATAGCGATTATCAGGCATACATGGGTGGATTAGATCTGTCTGACCAGCTCATCAAAAACTTTTCTGTGATAAGAAAATCTAAGAAAGCCTGGAAAAAACTATTTGGATATGGCCTTGAGGTTTCCCTACTGGATTCATTTATTATTATGAAGCAAACCACTCGCTCTTCCAAGGACTTTGTTGAGTACAGACTGGATATAGCAAGGAAACTTATTGGCAATCAGTCATTCCGTCTTCGTGCCGGACGTCCACTAGTATATGCAGCCTCAGAAAGGGATGAGAGAAGATTAAATGACAGGAAGCATGAAATTTCAGTGTCTGATGATAGGAAAGACTGTGTTGGTTGTGCCAAGGTAGCAAAGATGCAAGGACTAGACAGGAACTATCGCTATAAGTCAATAATTGTTTGCAAGACATGCGACAACATCCCTCTATGTGTAAACAAAGCACGAAACTGCTGGCAAAAATGGCATACTACAAGGAAGTACTGGAGATAAGTGTATGTATTATAGAATATAAATATTATCTTTATTGCTATTTTTCAAACTTAGATTGCACATTATTATTGTTATAATAATTGCTACCAAGACTGTTTTACTTACAGTAGAGCGGGCTAGATTGCTCCAACACTCCCATCTCCCACCAAATGTAAGGGATATGCCATTATTTTAATTTTTTATTTGTTTTCATCTAAAATAAGAAATTGAATATGGGATATGACATTATTTCTATTTTAAATTGTTTTCATCTAAAAAGAAATTGAATTGTGCACATTTTGCAGTACATTTTAGCCTTACTAGCACACTCTCTACTCGAGTAGTAATATTATTACTATTTTGCCTGAAATTTGATATCTGACGTATCAGATAGAAACCGCTATAACTTTTGACACAGTTATGCTATTGAAGAATTTTTTGTGGTATTTTGCTGCTAAGACAATGAACAAGTTTTCTGATATAATATAATTATTGGTATCAGGTCTTTTTATTACTGCAATATGTTAACAAAAATTAAAAATTAAAATCACAAAATATATTAGCTCATAATCTACAACCCATAAAATGCAGCACATTTAATGTATGAAGCTAGAAACAGTTTTAAAATAAAGCCCAATTGTAAAGAATAAAAAAAGTATATGGTTTGTCATACTTATATATTATATTTATTTTTTGGGAAATTTAATCGTGATGACCGGTTGGGTGAAGAAAAAAAATCTCAAAATAATTTGGTCCCTAAAGGGCTAATCCAGTAAACAAGTTGTGATAATAAGAAAGCACACCGTTGTATACATCAACCCACAGCCGTTCAATGCGTTGATTGTGGACACTGCGTCCTGTAATGGCAGATCCTCTCCCTGGCCCTCACAAAGGATGATTAATAATGGTAATTGAACTGAGTGGAGTGCAATTTGGTCTGAAATCAAACGCGCGATTACAAAATCGCACGACCGCGTAGCGGGAGTGCGATTTGTAATTGCAAGTTTGATTTCAGACCAAAATTGCACGACACGAAGTTCAATTACCACTTAATTATATCCATTTTGAAATTTACACTCATTCGATACCGGAAAACATAAACAACGATTTTAATATTTACAGCAAAATGTCACGTGACGAGTAGTGCGCATTGAACGATTGAGCACATGCAAAGTCAGTTGAACGTACAATCTACTCGACACTTGGTACAAAAGTCCTTCTTTATTCTCTTTCTCGTCGTTGGAATCACAGACAAAAGCCCAACATCGCTTTTTTACCGTTGCTGGTTGTTCTTTTGAGTAGTAATTGAACGTACAGCTGGTGCAGTTTTGGGATCACTTGCCCTGCTGTCGTATGACCTTCGTGTTGAGGATTTGCCGAGCCGTGAAATTCACTGGACATTTTACAGTAAATACTACGCTTACAGGATAATTATTCTACTTCAAACGATGCTCAATGGCACTCTGAATAATTCTTAGAGATTGTGGCCCATTGTCTTCGCCGTCCTTGCATTTGACTTCTGCATAGAACTGATCGAGTGAGAGTCTTGGCGAGGTCAACACAGCAACAGGCGCCATTTTGTTGTCAATGTTGATTTCAATTTCAAGATTGTTGGACGTCTTGCACCAATTTTCAAACACAGAAAGCCATTGCTTTGTGGAACGGTTTTAGTCTTATTGTTAATGGCCCGAGACTTTAATTCATCAATATCTTGGCTTGTGTAGAATTACTAGAAACTCAAACAGTTTTTCCAATCGCAAATTCAGGAATGAACTCACTACAACTAGGAGTTACCGGAGCTTGTTCGCTTGTTTTGGTCCTGTTTTGGTGGTTTATTCTGCATTTTCGGAATGCAAATGGATGTCAAATGACGGATAATCATTCACATTCAGTGCCTCTTCAGTTTGAAAGAGGGAATAGTCAACAATAAAAAACTGTAAGTTGAAAAAGTCACCATTTGTTTTGTAAAATATGAAAGATTTGTTGTGGTAAAATCCAAAGTCTTTCCTGTTCATATTTTTTCCCTTTTTTTTTTTCCTGTGTTCTGATTGCTTGTTTTATGTTGTTCCTGCAATTTCATTGGATGTTCAAATTGGTGCGATTTAGAGCTCAAAAAGGTGCGATTTATTAAAAAGGTGCGATTTGGGAATAAATCGCACCATTTTTAACCAATCAGATTACAGGAAATGCTAGTGATTTCAAAATGGATGTAATTAAGCATATGAGGACTGTTTTCTTAAAAGGAGTCTTCTTGACGAAGACCCGTTTTGTAATAACAGTCCTCACATTGTTGTACTCCTGGCAACAAATCGACCCAAAAATGAAAACCAACAGCAAAAAAGCGTTCTGATACTTTCACGTAAAACGACTATGTCAAATTTTTTGATACTGCGCATGCCCAAGCTAAAACAACATGCTAGGTGATTTCGATACAATAATATGAGGTCTGAGAATCATGAGAAAGTGAAGAAGTGACCTGTACTTTCAAAGAACAGCCAAAGTTCAAGCAAAAACAACATGCTAGGTGATTTCGATACAATAATATGAGGTCTGAGAATCATGAGAAAGTGAAGAAGTGACCTGTACTTTCAAAGAACAGACAAAGTTCAAGCAAAAACAACATGCTAGGTGATTTTGATACAATGATAGTGAGGACTGTTTTCTTAAAAGGAGTCTTCTTGACGAAGACCCGTTTTGTAATAACAGTCCTCACATTGTTGTACTCCTGGCAACAAATCGACCCAAAAATGAAAACCAACAGCAAAAAAGCGTTCTGATACTTTCACGTAAAACGACTATGTCGAGTTTTTTGATACTGCGCATGCCCGAGCAAAAACAACATGCTAGGTGATTTCGATACAATAATATGAGGTCTGAGAATCATGAGAAAGTGAAGAAGTGACCTGTACTTTCAAAGAACAGCCAAAGTTCAAGCAAAAAAACAACATGCTAGGTGATTTCGATACAATAATATGAGGTCTGAGAATCATGAGAAAGTGAAGAAGTGACCTGTACTTTCAAAGAACAGACAAAGTTCAAGCAAAAACAACATGCTAGGTGATTTTGATACAATGATAGTGAGGACTGTTTTCTTAAAAGGAGTCTTCTTGACGAAGACCCGTTTTGTAATAACAGTCCTCATATACTTAGCAACATCAACATTTCCTCCCCCCTTATCACTTCTTATTCGTGATGGTAAGCCCCACTCAACAACAGCTTTAAGAAATAGCTGCAATACTGTATCAGCTTGGTTGTTATCTCTACATGCTAGGTATACAGGTATACGAGAATAGCCATCCACGCATCCGTGAATGACAAAACGCCACTTTATAAGTTTATGGTTCCCATCTAAAATGACTAAATGCCATAAACCTAGAGGGCGTGATACATTGTAATTACGGCGATGAACACACCTATATCGTCTAGCTATCACTCCAACTGGATCTATGCGATGAAGAGCATCTCTTACACGATGTCTCTGTATGCGTATTTGCCTCGAACGAAGGTATCCTACTAGCATTTTCGACACACAATTTGGAAAAGTTTCTTTGATCTCTCCAACTACTTTGTCCAAGTCTTCGTCTGTTAACAAAGTAATTTTGGCTTGTTTGGTGATGCCAAACTCCCTCATACGTCGTTCGATCGTTCTCTTCGATACTCCGAACATATTGCTGATGTCCTTAACCATAAAATTGCATTCTACTAGAAAATCAAGTTGATCTTCGGGGATATCATACAATGGTCGACCCACTCCATCACTGATGGAGTGAGCAGTGCTGCTTTGATGAAGCTTAAGCTTGTCATGTGCTTCAAATAGACATCTAAAAACATTTTCTGACACTCTTTCTACTGAGTCCAATGTGACAACATCCTTCAACAGATCTTCCACAGATTCTAATATATATTCTTTGTCTAAATCATTTTGATCTTGAAGTGTCTGACATATACTTCTTAACTTATTCTGCAATGACTCTCGCAAAACGTCCGCCATTTTAAAATACAGTGCGCAATGCATTATGGATACTTATTCCCTGAACGCAAGGCATTTTGGGATATAATAAGAAAAAGGCTGGCTAATAAAAATTTGGCTGGCTAATATAATGAAAATATGACTGGCTAATAAAAATGTCGCTGGCTAATAAAAAAATCGGCTGGCTAATAAAAAAAATCGGCTGGCTAATGAAAAAAATAGGCAGTCAAGGACTGCATGTGGCTACTATAAATAAACAAAAACAGGTAGTCTATAACTACATGTAGGTACTGCGGTTTTGAAATATAGAAGCAATGTGTAGTTGGAGTGATTCCTCTGTTGAACTGGTATGTTTGAACTATCTGCTGGAACTTGTTCTTTGGTTCTATATAATGCTAATTTACTGAATCAGAAATGTATTTTAATACAAAGTTTAATTGAAAACAATTGTGACAGCGTACAAATAATTGAACAATAACAGTTGTTATTAACAATCAATATGAACAGCATTGATATATCATTAGTGATTGAATATTAATATTAATTTAACAATGAATTGATAATGGCATCATGACGACTCCGAAACGTCGCTCAATAAATCTTTTCCTTTCTTTGAGTTTTGCGATATTATGCTTTTCCAAAAATTTAACTGAAGTGGTGTTTATTTATTTATTTGACTTCACCTAAATATATGAAAACTTTGAGTATAATAAATAGAATATCTAATTTGAAGATAGGTTTACACTCTAATATACTATGATTTTATGCTATTTTGCACCAGAAACTAGACACATCTCTCGTGTGTAAAGATCTTTTCAGTTCACAGGCTCGCCAGTCACCACCCTCTGTTTGTGTATTGGGCTTCCTGTGTCTTATTTGATCGATCGGCAGTATATAATATGGCCGTAAATTCACTTCTAGAATCCTGTCCTTTTGATATCTTGTATTTCTAAAACTGCTTTCAAAATAAAGATGAATATGCACTTCACTCCTGTGTGTCATTTATTTAGCGATTACAACGGCTTTTAGCGAGTTTTGGGATAAAGACTGAAAGAGTAATGAGAGCCGTGTTTGTTTTGTGTCTCGCATATACTTAAAGACATTAAGTTATTTGTTCCTCGAAGAGAATTACTTGACACTTTAAATCGGTTATAGATCTGGCAGTTTACATGGAGCCACTACACAGACAAGAGTCGATCGTCATGGACTGTGGAGCTATTTTAAAGGCCGAACAAACACAAACACAATCGATATTCCACTGGAAAATAATCTCAACAAACCGTCACTGAAAAACTTGAAAACATCTTGATGATCAAACACTTGACACTTTGCACGAGAGATTGGTCCGGTTTCTGGTGCAAAATAGAATAGTAGAGAGTGTAAACTTACCCTTCTAAACAAAGCCGTGAAGCGAAAAGCACATGGAAATCCAACACGACGTATTTTGAACGCTATCGAATCGATAAAATGTCGACAACCACGAGAAGAATGAGTATCCGAATCGATAAAATGTCGACAACCAGACGAATAAACCATCGGGACCATCGGGTACATCGTCGCGACATCGTGGCTGATTTTCGATCACCTGACTAGTTCCGAACACTATCCGAATTACTTACTTACGGACTTTCACACTCGATGACATAGTGGCTACTTTCTTCTAAGAAGAGAAGTAGCCACAAAAAGGCTGGCTAATGAAAATATGATTGAATAATAAAACAAGTTGTCCCAATAATCGAAAAATGGCTGAATAAAAACACTGAATAATTATAATAAGGCTGAATAATTTAAAAGTTGTAATTTTGGCGGAAATGGCACCCCATAAATATATACGGTCCAATAAACTTGGTTTCGGTTTACAGTCTTTATTATGTTTGCCGTGCGTGAGAGGTTCTTCTGTTTCAAAAGAAAACAATACCTATAGAAATTGAGTAACAAAGAAATACGCATTTAACAAATACGCGTTTGCAAAACGTGTGTTTGGGCTGCGTTTTTTTTTGCATTTGCGTTTCGTGTGCATTGTTCGTTTTATTCTGACCGGTACTGTACATCTGAGCTGTACTGCATAAAGCGACTTTTATATGACATGTTTTCTCACTTCTTGCCTCGACTAATTAGGCACAGCTACAGTCTACCATATTTTCCGGCGTATTACATGTGGGTTATCTGTTGATTTATCCGTTATCCAAGCAAGGTGCGGGTATTATTTATGATAGCATTATTCAAATGTTAGTTTTGGAGATATATTTGGACAAAATTATGTTCTTGTGTTGAGAATGTGTGACACAAGTGACAGCCGTACGGAAGCCGTAACGCTAATTACAGTCCGTGGGTATAAACATGTTTCGCTGCTGTTTTACATTGTAAAATGGTTGTTTTCTGACTGTGTAATTTAGCATTCTACAATAAATATATGTTATAAAATAATCAATCCGTACAGTTAACGAACTTCTGTAATGAAAAATAACCCACTGCTAAACATTGTAAACAACAACATTGGCGGTATCGCAGCATCGGTATTACGGATTATGTAAATGTTCCGTGATCGAACCAAACTTTCCAAAGACCGATTGCTCTTTTCTTTATGAAACAAAGACCAAACAAAAGAAAACTACACGCAGTGTGAGTGTACTACACTCAGTGAAGTAGGTGTGTGTACTACACTCAGATAAGTGTAGTTGTGAATGTACTACACTCAAATTACACGCACACGCATGTTAAGATACTTCTGACCGGTACTGTAACAAACAAGAAATAATCACATTATGAATAAGATGATTGAAATTTATGCTAAAGTTATCTTCAAAAGAATCAGCATGATTTTCATGTGCTAACACACCATGTGTCAATCGAGTGTCTCAAACATAACATTCTCACGTGCATGCTAACGAACCTTAGATTTTAGAACTGATAATGCCGAAAGTTGGTGGGAAAGACTCCCGGTTTTGTTTTGAATCAGTCGTAGGATTGCATTGGATCGTGATTAAACTTTCGCCTTTACATGTAAGAAGCTTCATGTATCTGTTAAGGATATGGTATACGTTCGCGCGGTCTCAGAACTCGAATTTGCTTTTTTTAGCTTATCAACAAGAAAATATTACAAACTATGATTTGGTGAAAAAAAATTATAAATCCTAATTTTTCTTTTTGAGTTATGGACGAAAATGTGCTCCGTCGAATAATATCAACAAGCACGAAATGTGTCCACTAATTAACACTTGCTGGGCGCACTGTTGATGGCACGCGAAAGAACGTCCGGTAATTTGAATTTCCGTAGTGTTGTGATAAAAAGTTCAGTTCGAGAGCAAAGCGTCTTGCCGTCTATATTAGTTTATACATTTTAGAAGTCTCGTTCGTTGGCTTCTTGAGGCTTGTAGAACCAGTTTGTCGGGAGTTTGCTGGCTCAATTAGTTTATGATGACCTCAGTGACCTCATAACGTTTCTGATTGGATAAGAAGGTGTCCCAGCCGGAAATGTGGTGTCTTTTGTTTACACAACTTTGGAAGCTTATTTCTCCTAAGTATATTTTGCCGTGAAGCTCGACATAATCGTGAATTAATAGGGTATCTAGAAACGTCTAATTTCCACGAAATTTGGCAGACACCATCTTTGGTATTCGATCTCAAAAAGCTTGTCGGGGATTGTTTGATTTCGCTTTAGATTTCAAGTTATTAGCGTTCATATTACATCAACTAGAAAAATATCTAACATCAAACTTCGAATGCTTGTCATTTTTTTAGGAATCAAATATCGAAAATCCCCGACACGCTTTTGGAAAACAATACCTGGTGATAGAGATTCAGCATTCAGATTCAGATTTGACCGTAACTGGAGCGCTGGTAATTCGATTTTATGAAAGCCCCCATTTTTCGGAATCGGGCCTTCTTTCTCAATGGGATTAAAACTTTTACGATTTTTTATTATTTCATGGTTTTCTACAGTTCTTAAGCTTTACTAAGATATATAGTTTTCTATAGTTTAGCCTTTTGTGTTGCGTACAGAATTTCTGAAGCGCATGACACCCGCGAACGTATAGCATATCCTTAAGTACTTTACAATAAGTTTGATCTCTTCTAATTAATTCAAAAATGGTTTTCGTATGAATTTATAATTAGATGCGGGTAATACACGGGTGCGGGTAATCTGATGATTTGTTTGCATTTCTATTGTAAATCGTGAGGGTGAGGGTAATACGCCGTGCGGGTAATACATCGGAAAATACGGTACTTAAAAGTAGACGGTGTAAGGTTTGTTTCATCGAGAATCTTTCAGATCTTTTGACGTTTTCCTGAAAGTGTAATATCTCGCGTTTTACTGCTTTAAAGTTGCTATAATTCGCCCTACATGTACCTCAATACAAGCCCAACAGGATGTCATGGTTACAGTGGGAGAGAATACAAGCTTTGATACCAAGGAACTCATTTAGATAGCGAGTTTGTACTGAAATTAGAGGTCTCGAGAAATAATTGCAAGTGTTTTAGTCGTCTTTAAAACGTTCTCGCATCGCGATATTCAATTTTATTCCATAAAATTAGTAGGAGTTATAGATCATGACAAGCCCATTGCCTCTGTTTGTGTTTTGAGCTATAATGAAACTTAACGGCGTTATAATTGAGGAACAAGCAAGAGGAGGTATCGAAAATCAGAGCAAGCGTTACATTACAATGGGGAAGGTTTGTGTAATATTTTTACACTGGAGAATAAAGCAATAACTTTGAAACTTTGCCAGTTGTCTGATCTTATATTATTAAATATATGTCTGCAGTTTTGTGGTGTTCTGTCGATTACAAGTGACAAAACACTCTCGAATCCGTGCAGGGCCGCTTTGTGGTGTAACGCATTACATGCATAATTAGCAACTTTTTGAGCGTATCGTGCGATTTTTCTTCCCAATATCCTTCAGAAACTCCAAAATTTACTAGTTCAACCAAAAGACCAATTATTTATTGGTAACATGCGTAAATTTGAAAGCAATCCCTTGCATATAACACGATAAATTAAAAAAAGAATAGAGCACCCTAGTTTATGGTCGCATGATCATGCTACTCATGAATAGTGTTTATAGAAATAACGAGATTCAGTATTAAACTATAGTCAATTGGCTCCATCGATCTCGACTTCAAGCTGGTTTCATGCAAAAGGACGGGGGATTGTAGGTCATGGAAGACCCTAACCCTGTAACCAGGGGACTTTGAAAGGGACGACTCTCCCAATCCTGGGGGAAATCATCAAGATTGTTTCTGCCTTTTTACAATCCCCTGGTTAGCCCGGGGGTCGACCCCTCGGGAGAAGCCGCTGATACGTGCATAAACTATTACATTTACAAATCTTTTCTGACTATTTGAAGCAAGTTAGAGCTGGTTCAGACCGTAAATTCACCGACGTTTCACACCGAGCGAGATCACGTCTAACGACTTTCGGCAAAGTTTACAGTCACACACACACACAAATGTGGTTTTATAAATTCATCACACACATTTACAAGGCGATCAAATACGATCAGTAAATCAATCTTTGAGTAAAATGCGAAACTCAAACGAGCGGCGAACATCAGTCATCACGCCATTTGTCTCCCCGTAAACACCGTTCTTTCGCCACAGAAAACGAGGATCTTAGTTCACATCACAGCATAGAAGCTACTATAGTGACTACTAACCTTTGTAGTGTACAAGGAGAGGTTTTTAGTTGTCCAAAGATGAAGAAATCAAGTAATCATTACATTTCACAAACAACTCCCACCTTCTGTTTGCCAACGTGTGCATTGGTATGTTGTCACGTGATGTTCATCGTATGGCTTTCTGGGTAACTCATGTACACAGGAATCCCGCTGTGGAAACGTTCGTAAAAAGGGGGGAGCCGAGGGGTGGAGGCTAAAAGGGATGCCTCAAAAGGACCTCATTAAATATTCAATTTCACGACGTTACGGATAATGTACGACAATCCCCCGAGCTCATTTCCCGAAGAATCAAATTCAATATGGCGGAACACATGGTGAACTCAAAATGCACAATCGCTGGCTCTGAGTGTACTGGCAGGTATAAAATGCAGAACGTAAAATGCAGAACGTAAAATGCAGAACGTAAAATGCAGAACGTAAAATGCAGAACGTAAAATGCAGAACGGTATAATGCAGAACGGTAAAATGCAGAACGGTAAAATGCAGAACGGTAAAATGCAGAACGGTAAAATGCAGAACGGTAAACGAAACTCAGACCATAGATAGATCTATTGATGTAATATACTCTAGTGAAGAAATAGCTTCAAATTTTCACAAATTGAGAGAGAAAATCGGCTTTGAATGTCGTCCTTTTTGGCGGGTTACCTGTGGTGTCGTACACCACAGGAAGCCCAAAATCCGAAGACAAAATCATAACATAACAAATATATTCACAAAATCGAAAATTTTATTAACTCAGTATTGCAGAGGATAAATGAAGTCCAAGGCTTTGGGTTTTCATTATTGTTATGATAGTTACTAGCTTGCACCCTGGGCATCCCATAATTTCTCCATAATTCAAGATGGCCGTCGTATCGGTATTAAAAAAGATCTATTGCAAAGAGCATTTCATTTCGATTTTTCTCGGTAGTAAATAAAAATCATACGATGACATCCTGAGAGAAACGAATAAATGTGGCAGTCGGCACACTGAAGCTAAAAGTAACTTTTACGTCTTACTGCAATTTCACGCCAAAACCGATCTTGCAAGTCACCTGCAGAACACCGACAGCCGAATCAAGTATACCTCACCAGGGATACGTACAGGCCGGGACGAGCTCATTCAGTATCTGCGTTAAGGTGATTCCCTTGAAATAGAAGCAAATCCTAGAATTTTCTATAACTTGGCATGGTGATACATTACGGTATGGAGTTTCAAAAAATGCACTAAAAACAGGGGGTCACCGCGCTCATTTTTGCGCTACACTGCTTTGAAATTATGGTATTTTAGGTCTTTCAGTCGAGTCTCGCGTGACATCGGGATCGGGTAAATAATTTTCCACAACTTAAAAGACAAACTATTAATAATGAACTAAAGTGGTTGCTATAGCTTTTGTATCTCTAGCCTACCGTCTGATAGTAAGAAAATGCTCGAATTTTGCATAGTTGTCGAAAAATAGAATAAAAAACACAGATGTTCGAAGCATCGAGAGGGTCTAAAAATCGATACTCCGTATGCTTTCATTCAATTTTTTTAATGTTTGAAATCCTAACTTTTTTTAATACTTTGCTATATACTAGAGAACTATAGTGTGATGAAAGTGATTGAATAAAAAATGGGGGTCACCGTGCTCGTTTTCGATTTATTTTGAGAAAACTTCAGTTACACTTGAAATATTTAACGATTTCCAATGGTCTCCAATGTGCGCGAGCTCGATTGCGTAAGTTAGCGCGCGCACGTCAACTAAAATTTTATTCAGAATCGTGCGCAGTAGAGCGTGCGCAATGCAATTCAAGGGAATCACCTTAACTTAATGATGTTCTCTTCAACACTTTTCGGTCGCGCGCTTAAAGCTGAAAAATGCCGCCCAGGAACGCGCCTGTAATATCTCTTACCAAAATATTTGCTATAAAAGGAAGAAAATCGAGTCGTTGTGATGGTTTCGAACTGCATTAGAGCTTGATATGTTTCTTCTATATCTATAGCATAGCCAAACTAGTGAGTTGTCTATTGCAACAAAATTGTTCAATTTTTCATGAAGTGACAGCGAATCCATGAGTACAGGGATTTAGTTATTTTAAAATTTAAAATATTCACGCTCTTTCCCGCATTATTATTACCAAAACATTAACGCCCCTGGCTCAATATAATGCAGTTCTCCGAAATTCCCGTCGATCAGTCGATCAAAAAACACCGAAACCCGAGAACTCTTTCGGAGAGCGTCGACTGACGTCATGGAAATGAATATTTAATAAGGTCCTTTTAGCCTCCACTACAAGAGGAGGAAAATTTTTTTTTTCTCGTACGGCTGGCTTCGCCGAAAAATAAAATGCCGGGAGAACGAAACGACAGGAGTGTTTTAACGTTCTACTGATACTGAGTTAATGCTTCACTCGCGTCACGCTGCAGTCGACTGAGCAGCTTTTAAGCTGACTACTACTTTAGTGATAACCATATCATGTGCATGGACACACTTTACATGGATACCACAGGCAGCCCAGGCTCATTATCTTGCAAGTTTACGTCAAGAAATCGGCAAAAACACGTAAATTCATAATAAATTCCTAAATGTTTGGCATATAAACCAAACAACCTTTTTACGGACTCGATCGGCTCTCGGTATTTAATATGGATACCATTTTACCGTTCTGCATTTTACCGTTCTGCATTTTACCGTTCTGCATTTTACCGTTCTTCATTTTACGTTCTGCATTTTACCGTTCTGCATTTTACCGTTCTGCATTTTACCGTTCTGCATTTTACGTTCTGCATTTTACGTTCTGCATTTTATACCTGCCGCTGAGTGTACTGAAAGTTGGTTTTATTTATTATGATGGGTTGATGAGTATCATCGATTCTCACTGTATGATAATTTTTGTCGGAGAATATTTGTTATCAATGTTCAGAATCACGTATAGGGAGGGTCACAACCTACGATTTCAATCGTATTGATTCCTCTCCAGTAAACTCTATACTATCCATGTCTACACAAGAAAAAAACAACTTTTCCTCAACTGAAAAAGTTCGCCCTTGTGTCAGTTCCCAAACAATTGCCTCCAAAAGGGATTTTTTTAAACGGAAACTCTTCAAAGACCCTGCTCGTACACCGTGTCTAGACAGCGTGCGGTATTGTTTTTGTGTCAATTTCTCAACTTGGCAATTACAAAGAGCATTTCATTTCGATTTTTCTCGGTAGTAAATAAAAATCATGCCATGACATCCTAAGAGAAACAAATAAATGTGGCACTCAGTACGTCGTGGCACCCTGAAGGCTGAACCTAAAAGTAACTTTTACGTCTTACTGCAATTTCACGCCAAAACGGATCTTGCAAGTCACCTGCAGAACGATTCAAGTATACCTCACCAGGGATACAGGCCGGGACGAGCTCATTCGGTATCTGCGCTCTTATGATGTTCTTCAACACTTTTCGGTTGCTCGCTTAAAGCTGAAAATGCCGCCCAGGAACGCGCCTGTAATATCTCTTTTGTTTACCAAAATATTTGCTATAAAACTGAGAAAATCGAGTCGTTGTGATGGTTTCGAACTGCATTAGAGCTTGATATGTTTCTTCTATAGCCAAACTAGTGAGTCGTTCAATTTTTCAAGTAGTCCATAGCGAATCCATGAGCACAGGGATTTAGTTATTTTAAAATTTTTAATATTCCTGCTCTTTCCCGCATTATTATTACCAAAACATTAACGTCCCTGGCTCAATATAATGCAGTTCTCGAAATTCCCGTCGATCAGTCGATAAAAAAAACGAAACCCGAGAACTCTTTCGGAGAACGTCGACTGACGTCATGGAAATGAATATTTAATAAGGTCCTTTTGAGGCATCCCTTTTAGCCTCCACCGAGCCGAGGGCAGTTGTGGCACAGGCAGCCCAATCATTGCTTTAGAGGCTATTTAACAAATAACCGATAGTTTGTCGTGGTATGTCCTCTGGTAGACCACGGTTTGCGTCATCGAGTCGTCAAAATTGCTGTGGAATCACGAGGCGTAGCCGAGTGATTCCACTGAACAATTTTGACGACGAGATGGCGCAAACCGTGGTCTATCAGAGGACATACCACGACAAACTATCGGTTATTTGTTTTTTACCACAAAATTTTATCGGCAAACAGCCTTGTCCTGGGGATCAGCCAAAATCAGTTCAAAATCAAAGCTTTCAAGTCTGAAAGAAACTCTTACATAATTAATTATCAGTGGGGAAAGCTTCGCCCTGTGCCTGGTCATTGTGTGAAATCTGAAAGATGCCTTTTTGGCAGTCAACAAAGACGAAAAATACGGCTAACATCTGGAAAATGCAGTCAATGGAGAAAAGCACGAGGTCGCTTGAAAAATATGAAATAACGTTAGAAAACAGCACTTCAGCGGAGTATTCATGGTCTGTGGATTTTCTCGAGTCATGGATTTATACCATCAGAGGGTCCAAAAGTCAACAAATGAACTTTTTTTTCCCGTGAATAGCATCGATAGATCTAGTTTTTACTTGAATGAAAGAACAAACTGTGGAGATCGAAGGGAGATCGAAGCGCTGCAACTGATGGACAATTTGGCTTGCTAATGCTATGAACTGTAGATGTGGTTTACGATAGTCAGCTCGGTATGTACTCTTTAATAGTCACTGTAAAAAAAATGTAGCTGAAAACATGTTTTTCGTTTGACAAAATTAAAATTTTTGCATCATACGATCGATTGATGACGTCCTACCGTGGTATGTACTCTGATAGACCACGGTTGATCGACCAATGAGAGAGCGAGAAATTGACTAGTTGTGGTAAAATAAATAATCAATAATCTTTCTTTGATGGGTTTCCTGTGGTAGAGCGCGCGCACAATACGTCTTATGTCGGGTGCCGTGTCCTGAGTAACTCCTATTTTGGACTTCCTGTGCGCGTCCCGCAAGACGCACCCGCAGAAGTGTAGTCGTTTTCGTATAATGAGTGATTGTTCGCCATCATCATGCCGTATCCAAGCATTCTGATTGGTTGAGCGATGATTTCGCGCTCTGTGATTGGTTGAATACAATGTGTTCGATTCCGTACCAGATTTCCCACTCATTAATGACTCTATGCACTCTCTGCGGGCGCATCTTGCGGGATGCGCATAGTAAGCCCAACACAGGACGTTATATCACAGGCAGCCCAACCATTCCTTTTGAGGCTACTATAAAATAATTCAATAAAATGATATTTGCGTCTTTTTTGATGGGTTTCCTGTGGTAAACCACAGGAACCCCATAAAAAAAGACGCAAATATCATTTTATTGAATTATTTTATAGTAGCCTCAAAAGGAATGGTTGGGCTGCCTGTGGTTATATTGAATTGTATTAGCCATATAATATGCATTTTATTACAATTCGTTATTTAATTATTTACCTATTATTAAACTAAACTCGATTTTCAGACGGCATTATCGGTTATATTGAGGGCTAGTTGGGAGAACATATATTTTGATCATGAAAGAGCAAGAAAAATGTCAAAAGAGAAGAGGCCGGATTTGACTGGTTTTTGAATAATAATAATAATAATGCATTCTAATTTAGCAGTGATATTAGCGCGCTGTTGCCAACGCCACAACACATCGAGTGCGCGTTTGAACTCAGTTCTAAAAATAGCTCACGATCGCCATGGATCGTAAAAAGATCCATGCGATAGCGAATCTGATGTATGACAGATCTATTTAACAAATCGCAGATGGTTCTGAGTTGTCTGTACTCTTATTGGCACACACTTGACGCCACAAAATGTTCAAAACTCAAGTGGAATCACGAGCGCAGCGACGATAAAAGTTTGTCGATAAGAAATGGAAAACTGCTTGCGATTTCTTTTTTACAATAACAAAGTCAAAAAAAAATCCAAAAACAAGGACAAAATTCGAAAGAAAAATCGTTTCAAGCGCGCGCTGGATCCGTGCGCTTCGTCATTCCATGCCGTGTCTATACTCTTATTGACAATGGCTGAGAGCCAATCATAATGCGAGATTACGCTCTGTTGTTGTAAAAAGTACTTTTATCGACAACGGATTACGCCATGAATTCTAGGACGGGAACGCGAGGACGACAGCGGGCGCACTGACGAATAACGGCTCAAACTCGTAGGAAAATCTGATTCAAGCGCGCGCTGGTTCCGTGCGCGAGCGATACGTCATTCTATGCATCTGTCCTCTTATCAGCACGCGAGATATTTGACAAGTGTTGTAAAAACTAAAATGTTGCACAGTCATTTTCAACAATGTTGTCCAGACGAAAAGACTACAATACCACAATAAAGTCACGTGATTCATTATGTTTTCAATTTCTGCGCACGGAAATGCGAGTTGATTCACAGGCAGCCCAACCATTGCTTTTGAGGCTACTAAATAATTCAAAAAATGATAATTGCGTCTTTTTTTGATGGGTTCCCTGTGGTAAAGCGAGGTGCGCGCAATACATATGTTGGGTTCCCTGTGCTGAGTAATGTCCTATGTTGGGCTTCCTGTGCCTCCTGCGGGATGCGCCCGCAGCAAATGTGTATATTGAAACAAGGTATGAAACTCCATCACGTGACAAATACGTTTTTGACCCTAATTTTGTCAATGTGATGTGAAAATTCAATTTTTCTTCGAATAACTAAACTTTACCGTATTCTCGAAGCACATTGTAAGTGTCAGTCGTCTAACTTCAACGTACGCTGAGAAACTAATTTTTGAAATTTTGAGCGTCGTGGCCCGATGTGCGCCGCGTTTCGTTGGTGCACTTTTCCGTGAGGCAGTCGGATTTTACCTTCGAGAGGACATCGGCAAGCGCTCGGCAAATCTGAATTGTGCTCTTTTTTGCAAGTTTTAATATTTATATTTTCACTAAACATAAGTCAAAACATTTACAATATACTTTATTTGTTTTCTGTTTTGACTTTTATATAGTATTTGTATTGTGTTTTGATTTTTATCGATTAAAATGCTTTAAAATTGAGGCATTGTGTTTTATAAATGCAGAATAGTTTCCAAATTTAGTACTGCACAACACATTTTTGCTATCAGTGCTAGTAAACAAAATGACAAACAAACGTATTTATTTCAACAATCAGTTAAAATAAGTTTACTAGCTTTTTACACACTGTTTTGCCGTTCTTTCTGTACAATTCATTCACTATATTGATCAGTATTACTATGGATATTGTTTTGTATATAAAAATACAAAATTAATAAATTTTATGCCTGTCACCACAATCGACGAAGTTGTGAATGAATAACAAACATCGGAGTGCGATATTAAAAGCTTACTTACCTTCTTCCGTGAACCATATTTAAAATTACTCTGTGTTTCTCTCAGATGATAGTATTTGCTAAATGAGTTGTACTATGTCAATGACAATAAAGAACAACTGTTAATATTTTAGTTCACGGCTGCTTCATGAGTCCATCGCCATTCATCATGCCGGACTCCTTCGATGTAAGTGAATTAATTTGAGTTCGTCTCAAGGTTTATACTGTGTTGGCGTTCCGGCTTGTGTTGTAAGAGGTACTGTAAGAAAGCACAAAATAACATAGATGAGAGAGTCATAATGTTCAAACAGATAAAGTACTAGGTTCTTTGTTGAACTTGATTGAAGTGTACAATATATGTGTGTGTAAGTCTTTAATATTTCAATGACAACTGTACACATGTACAAGTGAAATAGCTCGGTCATAAGCTTAATTTATGAAAAATAACTGAAGCAGCCCTTCTGCCATAGTATAGGCAAGTCCTTTCATGTCTTTTATTAGAGAACAGTTAGAGCAAAAACTACTAAAACCTCAAGAAAATAATTCAGAAAATATATTTAGTTCAGCTTAGTTTTCGATTCAACCAAACTGTCGTGTGTCGAGCACAACATACAATTCTCCACCATTCAAAATGAAAAAGGACTACTTTAAAACCGTCAAATTTCATCTAAAGCTACTTAAAGTTGACATGAATTGTGAACTTCTAAACTTACCATGGATAAGGAAAAGAATCCAAACGCTTACACCGAAAAAAATCATGTTTTGCTTCATCAACATCTCCGCCATTTTTCAAAACTTCAGCGACTTCACCCTGGGTACCCCCCACGGGCCTGTAGCGTACGACGACTTCGGCTCTTCGGTTCACGGAAAAGTGCACCAACGAAACGCGGCGCACATCAGGCCATCACGTGACTGGAGTTTCATACCTTGTATAAATAGAGTCGTTTTCGTATGAGTGGGAAACCTACGGTACGGAGTTACGGTCACGGTAAGGAATCGAACACATTGCATTCAACCAATCAGAGCTCGCGAAATCATTTCTCAACCAATCAGAATGCTTGGATACCGCACGATGATGGCGCGATACGGTCACCGCACGGCACGAACCGTACCGTAACTACTTCCCACTCATACGAAAACGACTCTATACACATTTGCTGCGGGCGCATCCCGCAGGAGGCACACAGGAAGCCCAACATAGGACATTACTCAGCACAGGGAACCCAACATATGTATTGCGCGCGCGCTCGCTCGCTTTACCACAGGGAACCCATCAAAAAAAGACGCAAATATCGTTTTTTGAATTATTTAGTAGCCTCAAAAGCAATGGTTGGGCTGCCTGTGGTTGATTCAGTTCTCACAATGCCGTGTACTTTTGCATCTCAAATTGAAATTCCATGCACGCGAGGAAATTGAATACACAATGAATCACGTGACTTTATTGTAGTATTGTAGTCTTTTCACCTGGGACAACCTTTTTGAAAATGACTGTATTTCCATAAGGCGTGAATAAATGGGGGGAAAAGCTCCCGGAAAAGGTTCATCATTCGTACAAAGCACAACTATTATGCAGTAAGATGACATTCACTTTATTGTCAGCTGCAGATAGAATTACAAGTTTGCATGTGATTTATGCTGTTCCTCGGTAACACTGGTTTCTTTGGTAGTCAAAGCAACAGTTTGCTGCCTCACAGTCCTTGGCGCCTCGCTGAGGACATCCCCGCCTGGATCGAATGGTTGGCTGAAAGCACATGGAGTCTAAAACAGAAAAAAGCGGGGCAAACTTCAGAACATAGGAATTAATATCGGACAAGATCAGAGATGTCGGTGTAAAGCTGAAAACAGTTACGGTCGCACACACAAGAGTACATGACAATGTTTTTATCAATAAACCATCTATATATATCTATCTATCTCTCATCTCTAACACAGGAACATGTCGCGGGGATATTGTATACACGTACGGTATACGTCGAGAGCTCGCACATTTGTTTCCGAGACATGACCCTTCATTTCTATTTTACGAAAATGCTTACGAATGAAACGGAAAAATTAATATCACAAAGACACTTATTGGAGCATATTAGCCATTGCCCGGTAGTGCAGTAGATGAATGGCAAGAGACCATTGCCCGGTAGTGCAGTAGATCAATGGCAAGCGACCATTGCCCGGTAGTGCAGTAGATCAATGTCAAGCGACCATTGCCCGGTAGTGCAGTAGATGAATGGCAAGCGACCATTGCCCGGTAGTGCAGTAGATGAATGGCAAGCGACCATTGCCAGGTAGTGCAGTAGAACAATGGCAAGCGACCATTGCCAGGTAGTGCAGTAGATCAATGGCAAGCGACCATTGCCAGGTAGTGCAGTAGATCAATGTCAAGCGACCATTGCCCGGTAGTGCAGTAGATCAATGGCAAGCGACCATTGCCAGGTAGTGCAGTAGATCAATGTCAAGCGACCATTGCCAGGTAGTGCAGTAGATCAATGGCAAGCGACCATTGCCAGGTAGTGCAGTAGATCAATGGCAAGCGACCATTGCCAGGTAGTGCAGTAGATCAATGTCAAGCGACCATTGCCCGGTAGTGCAGTAGATCAATGGCAAGAGACCATTGCCCGGTAGTGCAGTAGATCAATGGCAATGGCAGTAGATCAATGGCAAGCGACCATTGCCCGGTAGTGCAGTAGATCAATGGCAAGCGACCATTGCCCGGTAGTGCAGTAGATCAATGGCAAGCGACCATTGCCCGGTAGTGCAGTAGATCAATGGCAAGAGACCATTGCCCGGTAGTGCAGTAGATCAATGGCAAGAGACCATTGCCCGGTAGTGCAGTAGATCAATGGCAAGAGACCATTGCCCGGTAGTGCAGTAGATCAATGGCAAGCGACCATTGCCCGGTAGTGCAGTAGATCAATGGCAAGAGACCATTGCCCGGTAGTGCAGTAGATCAATGGCAAGCGACCATTGCCCGGTAGTGCAGTAGATCAATGTCAAGTGACCATTGCCCGGTAGTGCAGTAGATGAATGGCAAGCGACCATTGCCAGGTAGTGCAGTAGAACAATGGCAAGCGACCATTGCCAGGTAGTGCAGTAGATGAATGGCAAGCGACCATTGCCAGGTAGTGCAGTAGATCAATGTCAAGCGACCATTGCCCGGTAGTGCAGTAGATCAATGGCAAGAGACCATTGCCCGGTAGTGCAGTAGATCAATGGCAAGCGACCATTGCCCGGTAGTGCAGTAGATCAATGGCAAGAGACCATTGCCCGGTAGTGCAGTAGATCAATGGCAAGCGACCATTGCCCGGTAGTGCAGTAGATCAATGTCAAGTGACCATTGCCCGGTAGTGCAGTAGATGAATGGCAAGCGACCATTGCCAGGTAGTGCAGTAGAACAATGGCAAGCGACCATTGCCAGGTAGTGCAGTAGATGAATGGCAAGCGACCATTGCCAGGTAGTGCAGTAGATCAATGTCAAGCGACCATTGCCCGGTAGTGCAGTAGATCAATGGCAAGCGACCATTGCCAGGTAGTGCAGTAGATCAATGTCAAGCGACCATTGCCAGGTAGTGCAGTAGATCAATGGCAAGCGACCATTGCCAGGTAGTGTAGTGCAGTAGATCAATGGCAAGCGACCATTGCCCGGTAGTGCAGTAGATCAATGTCAAGCGACCATTGCCCGGTAGTGCAGTAGATCAATGGCAAGAGACCATTGCCCGGTAGTGCAGTAGATCAATGGCATGCAAGCGATCAATGGCAAGCGACCATTGCCAGGTAGTGCAGTAGATCAATGGCAAGCGACCATTGCCAGGTAGTGCAGTAGATCAATGGCAAGCGACCATTGCCAGGTAGTGCAGTAGATCAATGGCAAGCGACCATTGCCAGGTAGTGCAGTAGATCAATGGCAAGCGACCATTGCCAGGTAGTGCAGTAGATAAATGGCAAGCGACCATTGCCAGGTAGTGCAGTAGATCAATGGCAAGCGACCAATGCCAGGTAGTGCAGTAGATCAATGGCAAGCGACCATTGCCCGGTAGTGCAGTAGATCAATGGCAAGCGACCGTTTGCAGGTAGTGCAGTAGATCAATGGCAAGCGACCATTGCCAGGTAGTGCAGTAGATCAATGGCAAGCGACCATTGCCCGGTAGTGCAGATCAATGGCAAGCGACCATTGCCCGGTAGTGCAGTAGATCAATGGCAAGCGACCATTGCCCGGTAGTGCAGTAGATCAATGGCAAGCGACCATTGCCCGGTAGTGCAGTAGATCAATGGCAATGGAGACCATTGCCCGGTAGTACAGTAGATCAATGGCAAGCGACCATTGCCTGGTAGTGCAGTAGATCAATGGCAAGCGACCATTGCCAGGTAGTGCAGTAGATCAATGGCAAGCGACCATTGCCCGGTAGTGCAGTAGATCAATGGCAAGCGACCATTGCCCGGTAGTGCAGTAGATCAATGGCAAGCGACCATTGCCAGGTAGTGCAGTAGATCAATGGCAAGCGACCATTGCCCGGTAGTGCAGTAGATCAATGGCAAGCGACCATTTGATCAATGGCAAGCCCATTGGTAGTGCAGTAGATCAATGGCAAGCGACCATTGCCCGGTAGTGCAGTAGATCAATGGCAAGCGACCATTGCCCGGTAGGTAGATCAATGGCAAGCGACCATTGTAGTAGTGCAGTAGATCAATGGCAAGCGACCATTGCCCGGTAGTGCAGTAGATCAATGACAAGCGACCATTGCCCGGTAGTGCAGTAGATCAATGGCAAGCGACCATTGCCAGGTAGTGCAGTAGATCAATGGCACTAGATGATGGCGAGAGTGATTACCGAACTTACGCAACGAGTATTAGTCAACCACAATAAATGTTCATCACATTTCCAACCAATCTACTCCTAAATGAAGTAATTAAAGAACACCTATTGATAAATTCCCTAGAGTCAATACGACAACATAGCTTCAAGCTAAAATGAAAAAGCTTTCCAACTACACTGTGTTCCGTTGGGAACCATTAATAATAAATAAAACCCATCAAAAATATGGCCATTTTGAACGATTTTGACCATTTTCTGATGGCCAGCGTGAATTAATAGAATATAGATTTCAACGACAATATTGCTTGACATCAATAGACGTCATTTCCGGTCTCGTGAGGAATTCTCATCAGCTGAATTGCACCTTTTCAATAGAATACTCTCTGCTTGATAGCACATGGAGGGCATTGTTTGCCCGTCATTTGAAGCAAATAATTAGATTCAAGGAGTTTTAACAGCTGATTGATATCAAGCAATTGCTGGTTTTCATTAGACGTCACTTCCGGTCTCTTGAGGAATTTCCATCAGCTGAATTGCACCTTTTCAAAAGAATACTCTCTGCTTGATAGCAAATGGAGGGCAGTGTTTGCCCGTCATTTGAAGCAAATAATGAGATTCAAGGAGTTTTAACAGCTGATTGATATCGAGCAATTCGTGAAATGGCCTGACGTAATGGCAAGAAATAGCTGCAGCAATTTCAAACTTAAACCGCTTCTCGGTTGATAAAGACTACGGATCAGCCTCATTTTGTCCGTCACGTGACGAACGTCAATATTGCATTGCTTATACCTTTCATGTAGTAGCAAGTACCCTCTTTAATGTTCCTCCTTGTGCCTTCCTGCCAACCTTCAGTCCAGTAACACCTGTCAGGTTTTCTGTGGCATTCCTCAGGTGTGACGACACCTTGAGCAGCAATGATTCTTTCATCGGTATTCACCTCGACACATTCTCTGGGGACTGGAGTAATAGTGTTCTGTCAGTATTTTATTTGCATGAGTAAGTACAACAATAATACGTGTACAGTCCGTTATCATGGTGTATACCTAGCTCCAGAGTGGTGCATGAGTAAGTACAAAGATGATACGTGTACAGTCAGTTATCATGGTTTATACCTAGCTCCAGAGTAGTGCATGAGTAAGTACAAAGATGCATATGATACGTGTACAGTCAGTTATCATGGTTTATACCTAGCTTCAGAGTAGTACATGAGTAAGTACAAAGATGGTACGTGTACAGTCAGTTATCATGGTTTATACCTAGCTCCAGAGTAGTAGTGCATGAGTAAGTACAAAGATGATACGTGTACAGTCAGTTATCATGGTTTATACCTAGCTCCAGAGTAGTGCATGAGTAAGTACAAAGATGATACGTGTACAGTCAGTTATCATGGTTTATACCTAGCTCCAGAGTGGTGCATGAGTAAGTACAAAGATGATACGTGTACAGTCAGTTATCATGGTTTATACCTAGCTCCAGAGTAGTGCATGAGTAAGTACAAAGATGATACGTGTACAGTCAGTTATCAGTACCTAGCTCCAGAGTAGTGCATGAGTAAGTAGATGATACGTGTGTACAGTCAGTTATCATGGTTTATACCTAGCTCCAGAGTAGTGCATGAGTAAGTACAAAGATGATACGTGTACACAGTCAGTTATCATGGTTTATACCTAGCTCCAGAGTAGTGCATGAGTAAGTACAAAGATAATACGTGTACAGTCAGTTATCATGGTTTATACCTAGCTCCAGAGTAGTGCATGAGTAAGTACAAAGATGGTACGTGTACAGTCAGTTATCATGGTTTATACCTAGCTCCAGAGTAGTGCATGAGTAAGTACAAAGATGGTACGTGTACAGTCAGTTATCATGGTTTATACCTAGCTCCAGAGTGGTGCATGAGTAAGTACAAAGATGGTACGTGTACAGTCAGTTATCATGGTTTATACCTAGCTCCAGAGTAGTGCATGAGTAAGTACAAAGATGGTACGTGTACAGTCAGTTATCATGGTTTATACCTAGCTCCAGAGTAGTGCATGAGTAAGTACAAAGATGATACGTGTACAGTCAGTTATCATGGTTTATACCTTCTCCAGAGTGGTGCATGAGTAAGTACAAAGATGGTACGTGTACAGTCAGTTATCATGGTTTATACCTAGCTCCAGAGTAGTGCATGAGTAAGTACAAAGATGATACGTGTACAGTCAGTTATCATGGTTTATACCTAGCTCCAGAGTGGTGCATGAGTAAGTACAAAGATGGTACGTGCATGTACAGTCAGTTATCATGGTTTATACCTAGCTCCAGAGTAGTGCATGAGTAAGTACAAAGATGATACGTGTACAGTCAGTTATCATGGTTTATACCTTCTCCAGAGTGGTGCATGAGTAAGTACAAAGATGGTACGTGTACAGTCAGTTATCATGGTTTATACCTAGCTCCAGAGTAGTGCATCGGAGTAAGTACAAAGATGATACGTGTACAGTCAGTTATCATGGTTTATACCTAGCTCCAGAGTGGTGCATGAGTAAGTACAAAGATGATACGTGTACAGTCAGTTAGTTATCATGGTTTATACCTAGCTCCAGAGTGGTGCATGAGTAAGTACAAAGATGATACGTGTACAGTCAGTTATCATGGTTTATACCTAGCTCCAGAGTAGTGCATGAGTAAGTACAAAGATGATACGTGTACAGTAGTCTGTTTTCATGGTTTATACCTAGCTCCAGAGTGAATGTATCGAACATCGGAGGGATGTCTGGGTACCGTCGTACTGTCGTCTTGCTTATGAGAACATATCCATGACCATCTTCAATAAAACTCCACCAGTACGCGTTACGAGCCGACTTGATAGCCACCATAGGTCCGCGCCATCGCTTCAGAATAAAGTGTGATTTCGGGTCGTTCGCGTCAGGCCTTCTTTCGCTATACAACCATCTATGTATCTTGTCGGCATACAAGAAGTATCCCGTTCCCCTGTTGACTCTACCTCTAGTTGTAAGGACCTCAAACCTGACCGTAGCCTTGTTACTACTACAGTGCACCCTAAATGTTGTCTTTGTACCAGGGGCTTTCGAGTCTTTTCTTCCAACCCTATCGTTCTTCCCACAACACCTCGTCCTAACGAAGCTCTTTTCGCCGTTATTAGTGGCATAGGCCCACAAGTACTTGCCATTGTAAGTCTTGATTCGTACGTATTTACGGTCGTTGCTGTTCCTGGGGCAAATTTGTGTTTTCAGGTCTGAACAAACAAAACACACGAATAAACACAGTATGATGGGATTACGTATTGCTGCAATAAATAATGAATTATTAATATTTTTGCTTTGATTGAGAGTGTAACTGATGCCAGTTTTTTCATGAAACACCACATACACCAGCTTCTGGCCTCGCCCAGAATATTCTCGTAAAGGTACAGATAGACAATAGACAGTGAATATTGCTGGCCCTGAAATTTGTTGTGGCCAAGTTTATTGAAGTTCATTCAGTACGATCACAACATTATGCGTAACATGTTGAAGGGAAATCCAAATCTCTGTCATCGTGCATGCTGCCGCAATATTAAACACGAAGACGCACTATAAAAGGAGAGGTACCTAAGGTAAGTTCGTTGGATCTGTCAATCAAATCTACCGAGACGTCACAGAGAGAGGATCTCAAGAACTGAGTGCAAGCTCTATAAATCAATCAAATGAACAAGAAACTGGAAATAAGTACTAAAACGCACATGGATAATTTTTGTTGTACAATTCACTATCACTTTTCACTTTGGTAAAATAAAATTCTTATGGTAATTTGAACTGGAACCGTTATATAGCCGTTTTGAAGTCGCACGGCTCTAGTATTCTGCTTATATCGTTTCTTTCGTAGGTTATCCTAAAATTACCCGCCAAGACATGGAAATGCCATTTGCGAATTAAATATACTCACAGCATAGGTTTCGAAACCTTACTGGCCTTTACCATAAAAGTACAAATGCATGCTCGACACTTTTACCTCGTACTGAACAAGACGCCTTCGTGCGAACGACGTCGTTCGTCTTGTTATGGTGACGACGAAGACTTGTGTAATGAAAACAATACTCTTGTCGCTTTATGTACATGGCGAGCCGCACTGCTTAGCTAGGGCGTTTCCACCGCTAAAAAGTTGGTGGAAATCTCAGCAGGGAATCACGGTTTCTATTGTACTCGCAGCCTGATCCAATTATCACCTTCCTAGCGGCTTGTTATAATGAACATGTTTATAACTCATCACAGAGCATTCATGTTTCTCGTTATAATAAATTATTACGAAACCGAATTCCGTTGTTCAAAAACAAAAATTATACTGAGTTGTTGTCGACTTATGAAATCGACAAGAAAACAGCGATTGATTTGATTTTGCTTTGCTGAATTTTCTTAATTAGTATTATCTTTATCAAATTTAAAAGCGAAAGTCATCCGAAATTCTGGCTAAATTCTCTTTACACTCACTGAGCAAAGGCGACACACCCGATTGCTCGTTCTTATCAGGCGACACACCCGGGATAAGAACACGTAAAGTAAAGAGAAGACGGCCGGGCTTTTGTTGTCATTTCATACTTTGGTTAGATTTGTGAAAGAACCGCTCCTCAGTAGAGCTGGTACCGGGCGCTGCTTTTGGAAATACACTTACTTAGATCCTGTAGTGCAGTTACAACTGTGAACAACGATATAATTCTAAGCTCATAATTCTGATTGCGTAGTATTTATATGACTATAGGTTTTCTATTAACTAGAATGCCATATTCTGACATAATTCTTACTTAATTATTGAGAAATTAGCTGTTGTCTTTTCAGTTAAATTGGAAATATGTCGATTTTTCTCACTATATATTAGATATCGATGTCTATAAAGTGACGGACTCATGCGTCTTCTGAACTTAAGTTTGCTCAGTGATGTTCACAGTCTTCGACTGAATCACAGACCATCGACCGGCAGGGGTCCTGCATGTAATGAATAAACACAACTTCTAGCTGTTAAAATTAAAGCAAATCGAGACTTCCCAAGGAAGCATCCAGATAATACAACAAACTCTATACTCACGGCGATACAGTTCTTGCGGGCCAAGTTTCTCTGCTGCTTCCAGGACAAAATAGAAGCCATTTCTTCCCGCCAAATTATATATCAATTCTTTCGTGTCAAAATGCAATTTCAAATCACATTGGGTACCAACAAAGATAGCTTGAACATGGAATATCTCTATTTGGGCAAAATCAACCAATATCGTGCAGAAATAAACCATAAATGGCAGATTTTAGAGAGCGATATGTTGTCGTGTAGAAAAAGCGCGGGAATGTGATTGAGAAAGACTCATGACCGATGCTCAGCATGCATTATGACGATAATGCATTATCGTAGCTGTTGATAGCTACCTTTACTTAATCATGTTGAATTAATCCTAGCAACTGTCGATCAACTATAATTGCCTTAAATTCTGTGCGGCTCGTCATGAAATGACCGAACATAGATTTATGCTTGGAAATGCTTATTACAGGCAAAGAGGATTTCGCTTCATGAATTTGTAGGCCTGGATAAGAAGTACGGATGTTGATTGTTGTGATACATGGCGCGCGAAATTCAAAATTCAAAACATTCTTCGGTACGCGTGGCGCGACTGAAAATCGTATAGATAACTACCGAATACGAAAAATATTGACACGTCCGTCTATTATAACTGTTTTAGACCTAAATTTACAATTTCTTCATCGACTTTGCTGTTGAAATGTGACTTTATTAAGACAATTATTTTACCCCGTTGTTCAGCCATGTTCAACCATTGTCCGCCATATTCAAACTCATTATTATTCAAAATTGCCCTTTTATAGTGCGTCTTCGTGTTTAACCGCAATGTTGCACCGTGAGTCTGCATGTGCCTTTCAGTATTAAGTGTCATTATTGCACAACTTGTAATCTTACAGTACAAATACGAGTACAAATATGACAGCGTATTACACGTTTTAGAAAAAACCGTGTTTGCGCGCGTGCTAGCTTTTTATATCAGTACAGAGAAAAATACGGTATTTTCATTAATTTTGTTGTTGTGCAATAAACAACTTATTACACGGGTAGTTGGGTAATACGGCTGGATATTTTTACTCGCCTACGGCTCGTCAAAATACGGCATGACTCGTAAACATATCCAGCCCTATTACCCAACTACCAGTGTAATAACCTCTATTTATTAATTATATGGCAAGAACTAATTTCGGTGAAATCGCGCGATGTGATTGGTTGTTTAGCGGGCAAGATTCTGACATTTTCCTGTACAGACCCAGCGTTCGGTTATTAAGTAGTTAATATTCATCACGATATCAAGTGTAAATATTAATATGAAACATATTCACAGAAAACACCGGCCGCCATCTTGGATCAAAACCACAGGAATCCCAAACAAGTATGGCTGTTTGTGAATAAGCTCAATCAATACCTTCATCACTTCGTGTTGGGCATGTAGAAATCCCCTCACCATAGCTAGTACCAGCAACACCTGAAAAATAACAAACATACATAATAATAATAATAATAATAATAACATAATAATAATAATAATAATAATAAAATGGCTTTAATTTAGGAGCGCCACACCGGGTCTCAGCGCTCTTACAATAATTTGAAAATGAACCTTAAAGTCTTATCATTTAGTGATAATTTTTTTTAAAAGAAATGATAGATTAAATAGATTAGTACATCACGTGATCTTAGTCAAATAATAAGTAATACACCAAAGTGCACTACTATGACGTCATTAATTTATACGACAGCAGAGACGGCCAACTCGTGGATGAGAACCACCCATCTCAAACTTGTGAGCCTGTGGTGCACTTCAGCGGCAACGTAATGAAAGTTTACAGCCTTGTGATTGTGTAGTCCCAAAACTATCCCAATGTCATCGGGTCCCTATAACTCGTGGATTACATAATTCATGAGATAAAAAGGTAAATAAGGAAAGCTTAAGCTACGAGTTTATAGTAAATGTAATAATTACCATTTCTGCAACACAGTAGATAGTGTAGTAACATACCAAAATACCATCAATTTTAAAGAAACCATCGCAAAGTTATAATCATTTGAATTCCAGCAACATGCACAGAAACGAGGTCAGTGTGTAACAATCACTGAGATTTACTAGTAATTCTGCCATTTTTGTATTCAGGCTATTTTGTGTAGCTAGTCAGTCATACTCGGTAATGTCCTTAAACTAAATCAGTCTATGGACAGAAGAAAGTGAAAGAACTAATTTACTCAATGCAAAAAATATATTCGTGATCCAGGCACAGACTGGTAGAAAGCGCCACAAAAGTAAAAGTATCGCGACAAGCCATATGACACTTGTTTCTAAAGTTCGGGGTTGTCGTCTTGTACTGTCTATATGCATATGAAAGTGTTCCTTCAATGTCATTGTATGCTGAGCACAGTTCTATTTCTTATAAAGGGTTGTAAATATCAGACAGACTGTGACCATAGATAATGTAACACTGAATCAAACATTTCTTTTCGTTGTAGTTCTGGATTATGCCGACTTAACGCATTTAAAAGTTCTTGACAATGAATTGAATAAACTTACCTTGAAAACAGATGATCGTCCAAATCACCAGCAAACACAACAAAGTCACTTGAATGATTCCGCCTCGTTTATCAGTCATCTCGACGAGTCAACTGACTTAGTTATCTGAAAGATGAATACAAATAGTAAAACAAACTGAGAACGAAGAACTTGATCTACACTTGTGGACAACATGGAAATAGAAAACTTGAGAAGAGAGAAATTACTCAGAAACTATGTACGTATTTACACGATAACAGGTGTAAGATTTCCATATCTCTTACAAAATTACAGTATTACAATGAAATATTGCCTACTTCCATGCAGTTAATACAAATAGTTAGAGTTAGATGAGCACCTTACCGGACAAGATGAAGGTTGAACTGATTCAACTGATTAACGGCTCGTGTATTTTGCATTGCTCTCTAAATAATTGATGCCTTTGGTGAATATTCACCTTTCACCGCTTTCAATAACGTAAGAGTTACCGGTCACTGGGTTGAGTTAAGTAAACTTGGGGCAAGGTCGTTCTACCTCATTAGTGGCAAAAGTTTATAACAAGAAGTAATGCATGACAATGGCTGTAAAATACAATTTGGCATTCCAAATTTCGTTCTTCTTCTCTTCTCTAGCTTTTTCTATTATTTTCTCTCTGTCTCTGTCTGTCAGTCTGTCTGTCTCTTGTTTTTTTTTTTTTTTTTTTTTTTTCATTTTCTTGCTCTTGAATTATTTCTCGGCAAACAACCTGTAACTGTCAATCGTATTTCTCTTTCTCTCATATACAATACAACAGATACAGTTTCAATAATTGCTGGCAGGAATTCTGATCTAGATTTCATATTGTCTATAGACAGCTTTATTGCATATGTCTGACACTAAAGAAATCTCATATAGGACAAGTGAGCCTATCGTACTTCAACGCATTGCTCCCCTATTACGCTTGATTTAACTCCAATCCTCAGTGAGCTAGCTACCGAAAAGACCAAATCAGACTCGGGAATCATAACACTTGATGTAATGACTTTATTCCAGTATTGCTAGGATAACGTTTGATTTGGAATGTTTTCGCAGTATTATCCATTTGAAGCGGTATCTTTAACAATCGGTATCTTGAGTAAGAATTCTTAAATCAGTGTTCTATGGGATTAATTAAATTCAACATATAAAGCAGCATCTACACGAACAAGTTTTTCTTGACAAGTTGACAATTTTTTTGTCATATACACGAGCAAGTTTTCCTTGACAAGGAAACATTGGCGATGTTTTTGTTGTCTGCACGAGCAAGTCTTCCTTGTCAAGGAAAACTTGTCAGGGTAAATTTGCTCGTGTAGATTCTGCTTAAAGGTTAAACTTTGACTTTCATGTATAAACACTGACCAGTCTTCCATACAAGTTAGTCTGACCTCATCGTGGCAACGCTGGTCATAGAATGTCAATCAGACAAAAAGCTTTTAACTTTTAAAGTTGAAAGTTCAGTCTCATTCATGTCTCATCCATTACTGTAATGACAAGGAAAGACCCAGGAATCGTAACTAAATCAATTCAAATGACTTTAATTCCAGTCTTGCCAAAGATAACTTTGATTTGGTATGTTTTCGCCGTATTATTGGAAGCGGTATCTTTAACCCTGCAGTGAGAATACTCTGGAAGTCAGTGTTCAGTGGGGCTTAATTATATTCAACATATATAAAGGTTAAACTTTGACTTTCATGTAGTAACACTTGCCTTCCATAACAAGTCAGTCTGACCTCATCGTGTGGGAACTTGTAAAAAGTCAATCAGACAAAAAGCCTTCTAATAAATATTTATTGCCGTCTGAACTTTTGAAGTTCAGTTTTGTTTTAGCGATGTACTTTGGGTTGATATGTTCTTTTGTTGTTGGGTGGTCATGTGTCTGTTTTTCATCCTTTTCGATATCATATTTCTAATTTAATTCTGAGTCAAATAAAGTTCACCACGCTTCCAAAACATTGTACGTCTGACCTGCTCAGTCTACATCGTGCGGTTGGCTGACTCGGTCGTCTTATTTTATTCATTATCATTCTTTTTCAATGATTCCGCTTTTGACAACCTTTATGGCTAAGAGTGGGGGAGGCATGGATCCCCAGTCCCCCCCCCCCCCCCCCCCCCGTCTCCGCGGTGCCTGACGTAAGAACACGAGGAGTGCCAAAGGTCATTCGAGGTATCTTTAAATGATATCAGTATTGAATCGTTTCATGTTACTCCATTCTTAGTTGAGGTTGGCAGTTACAACGGACGGAAGGTAGTTTGTCTTAGGGTCAGAAAACACTCTATGATTTTAATTTAATTAATTCGCTGCTATAACATTGATGATAATAATAAGACAGACTAGAGAGACGAGTAACAAGTTGTTTTAAGTGAAGTACTAATTTACAATTATTCAATTACTTTCCCGATTGATTATTTTCACAAAAGGTGTAGAACTTACATTGTATCATGTCATAGTTTGAGCGTTTTTAACCGTACAGTTACATTTCTTTTAGGTTTTGATTCAAGTGTAGAGATCTTAACCAGGCAACAACACAAATGCATCGTTTTTTCATCTTCATTGCGCTGGCTCTGCTAGTGGAATGCGGCACCACAACTCAGCAAACCGACGATGAATTTCTGTCATCGCTCGGTAGTCTATACGCCACTTCGAGAACTGAAGGGAAGTACTTCAGCGTCCATGGAAAGACCATGTTTGAGCAGGTTTCCATGCTAGACTCCATTGCTCTGGTCAAACTTGGTGCTATCGGAGAATCACGAGATCAACTGAAGTCTCTCGCCGTCCAAACTCTGTTCGCTGATTTGCCTCCAGAATATCAAGCAGCTGGCGACCTCTGCAATCTTATGCAAAAGGAACGATCGTTCTTTATCAATTCAATCAACGAAGGACAGAAGTATCTTGATTCAGTATCAACAGCCATCCGAACAAAAGTGTCCGAGTTTTCTTCCAGTCAACAAAGTGACCAGGACAAGGAACGAGTACAGGGAGAGATTGAACAATCACTCAAAGGTAACCATTCTGCAACCTGACTGATTTGCACAAAGAAATGTTTAGCCAGCCATTTTCTGTCTACCTGCAAAATAAGATCATGCACCTGTGCCAAAAACCCTATATTATTAATACACCACAAGGATACCGTTGCACATGGAAGCAGGACGTAGATCATTTTCATGTTCCTAGCATTTCATCATACTTTTCTCTCTCAGGAAAAACTACTGAAAGAAACACACTCTCAGAAGCTTTTCAAGCCGACTTCGAGCGTCTCAAGCAGTTAGCCGAGAGCAATGGCCCTTCACGAAAGGAATTGAAGGCGTGGCAGGTCTACGGTCATGTTGAAACCATGGTCAAGAGATTGAAGTTTAGTAATACTAATACTAATAATAAGATTAGTTCAAAAGGTTTAGAAAGTTTCGTTGGACCAGCATCTGATGTTCTTGGTATTGTAATCAGCGGAATGGGGCTAGTCGACGCTATTGAGAATTCCAACACCAAGGGAATTGTGCAAAATGTTGTTGGTATTGTCGGTGGTCTTGTCGGGCTGGCAGCGTTTGGCTTCGCCTTGCAAGGTTTTGTCATTGCTGGTCCGATTGGTGCTTTGGCTGCTGCTGTCTTCTTTATGCTACCCATAATCATTGAAGCGTTGTGGCCTTCGAACTATGCCATTGAGTCAGCCAATAAGTTATCAGAGCTTTCAAGAAAAGACATGGAAGCCCACTTGGCTCAGTTGATGAGATTCTCCAACAACGGCAAAAAGAGGTAAATATTCAGATATAACAGGTACACATGTAATTCAAGCGTCCTCAAATATATCTACTATTCTGTGACTTTCATCGAGAGCTGTGAGGATTCCATCTTATCCATGCAGCAAGAAAGATGTTGCGCCGGTAAACATCTCTAAGAGATAAACAGGGCAGATGAAGTGAGTAGGGCAACAATCGTCTCTCCTTACGTCAGAGACATCTCAGAGAAGATCAGCAGGGTTTTACGATCAAACAACCTGCAGGTTGCACATCGTCCCATATCAAAAATGGGTGATCTGTTCCCACGGCCAAAGGATGCCAAAGACCTGAGATACAAAACAGGAGTAGTATACAAAATCAAATGTTCGCATTGTGATTAATTTTTATACTACGGTCAAACCGAAAGGTCTTTGAGAACCAGAAAAGCCGAACACAGGAGAGCCATATGCAACAACCTTCCTGCCTCTAAAGTTGCTCATTGAACAACTTTGAACTCTTGGATTCACCTTTCAACAGTCCTTTCAATGCAACAACTAGCTACAACTGTCAACACTGACTTTTGCCCACGGCGTCTGTTTGAATGAATAGAAATATGGCTGAACCATGATTGGCCCAATTTTTTTTGTGTGGCAAAAAATAGGGTCAATCATAATGAAGCATTGTTTCACGTCCCAGAAGTCTTTTTAGCAGGTAAGTTCTCCAGCAGTTCTCTGGCGGGGCGATGTTTCATCCGAGCCCACGCCGAAGAGCACCGCTGGATTCTCGAGCATGGTCAGAGACAACACCTATATTCTTGACAAAACTTTTTGTATCTTCAACCTGAGTTTTATTACAAAACTGCCAAGCTTTCGGGCTAAGCGCCCATCTTCAGGGCTAAATGCATAAAATCTAATTACAACGGCTATAAGTATACGAACACAAACAAACGCCACCAAACAAACAAGTTCGTGCGCAACAAACTGAGCATCAAAGAAAGTGGTTGGAGTCTTGGCACATTGCCAGTCACAATGACTCCATCACTAACAGAGACAGTGGAAGGATCTTGCCATCCACCTACATGCCACTAATTAACAAGCAATAATTGCACAATCTATTTATTTATTTATTATTATTTTATTATTATTATTCATCCTTCCATTCATTTATAACTCATTCTTTCGTTCATTCATTATTTCATTCATTTTTTCATTTATTCTTTCATCCATCCATTCGTTCATTCATTATTTCGTTCATTCATTGGTTCATCCATTCTATCATTCATTTATTTGTTCATCCATTCGTTCATTCATTCGTTCATCCATTCTATCATTCATTTATTTGTTCATCCATTCGTTCATTCACTCGTTCATTCATTCTTTCATTCTTTTATTCAATCATTCGTTTACTCAATTTTATTCTGTTTTTATAGTTCATCGCGCACTGGTTTCGTTTTTTTGGCTACCTTTCTATTTATTATTTTCAATTCTTACGTTAATACTTCATTTTCTATTCCTCGCGCACCTTTTTCATTCTTTCTATCTGGCGTTGTTCGATTTTGTTTGCTTTGCGCGAGACTGTTCAGTTTGTTGCGCACGAGCTTGTTTGTTTGGTGGCGTTTGTTTGTGTTCGTATACTTATAGCCGTTGTAATTAGATTTTATGCATTTAGCCCTGAAGATGGGCGCTTAGCCCGAAAGCTTGGCAGTTTTGTAATAAAACTCAGGTTGAAGATACAAAAAGTTTTGTCATGAATTATCCAACCTACAAACCAACATTAGATTTAACCTATATTCTTATTAAGTTCATTTATTGTTTCATTCTATAGTTTTGGATGGATGTACCAAATAAACGCTGGCGTCATGATAAAGAGACGAATCAGACCTGACACACAAATCAGGTTTGTCCAGCCTTCCTGCGTCAACGAGGGTGCTTCACCTTGTGACCCCAAACAAGAAACCTACGATGGCAAAAGGTACTTGGTTCTTGGCCAACGACGAGAATCGACCGATCCACGACCAGAGTTCTCCTTGGACATGCCATACGATTTCATAGGTGCGCCGACAGAAGCTAAGTTCTGTGGAAATACCATCAACATTATCACGACGCCATTCCAACAATATATCGAAGACCTTGCCAGGAAAAAGGTCAGAATTAGTTCAACAATTGGCTATTTTCTCCGAAATATTGAGATCAACACACAGACCGTCCCCCAGTACAATGAAGTCAACTTTGGCACGTGGAGGAGGCGTTCGAAGAGAGCTTTCATCAGCAAAGTCATGAAAATGAGTGCGAATGAAAGTATTGCTGATCCAGTGGTCGACTGTGACCCATCCAGTGATCGCATTGCTATTGATGAACTAGATCACCTCGACCCAACCACTGGTAAGATCATCATCAACACAGGGGCTGGCAAAGACGTGCTATCGTTGAACTCCATGATTGGTGACGTAAACAGCAACAAACAAGATTTCATTGTGTCTGATCTCGGTGAAGATGGTAACCTTCTGTCTCTTGGGGTTGCGCTTGGTATTGAACGCAAACGAGGCAATCTCTTAGCTGGTGTCATATTTGATAACACCGGGGGAAACGGGAAAATCTGTTATCTTAAAGAAGACCTGAAGAGTAAACGATGTGTTGGACATGTGAAAAAAGTCACTATTTTCAAGGGATCTAGGTAAATTAAAAAGGTGTAGTTTTGTTTTAATTGAAAATGCTATGTCAAAAACGTAACATTTCTGTTACCATTTTCTGCTTTATCTTGTCAGGCTCCACGATACAGTAATCATCGGTGCCGATGGTCCATTTGTAATCATACAAAACCACGGGGCAAATGAATACATCATCGATATGAAAGACGTTTTGAGGAAGGATTTGTCAGGTATAAACCGAGTCGATCACTACGAAACACTCATCTTTGATTAAATAAGTCATATGGAACTAACTATAGCTACTTCAGAACTAGTAATTGTAAGTGTTTGGCTTTTTTGTTCCATGGAATAAAAAAATGTTGGACGTCGAAATTCCAAATTCGAATTTATCTCGGTCCACAGACTGTCACCCAAAACAGAGACACAAATTGATATTAAGATGACTAAAACTACAACGTTATTTTAGGTGGACCACTTCGCATAGAGATTATGGATCTCAGTGGGTACCGCCCTGTGATTAAAGTGCGTCAAAACGCAGGTGGAACGCCAACCAGCCAATACCGACATCCTGAAGACGGCTACTTCATGTTTGTGCACCAAGGTCGTGAAGCTGTTAGGGTTGATATCACGGGAGCTGTAACTAACCCAGACATGTACTATATCTTTGATGGTGGCAGAGAGCAATGCTTGTATCCAACTGATCCGAGTCAGGTATAATAAGCCATCTATACAAACGCACGCTTCAGACTTGCATTGCATTGTAAAATGAGACGAAGTCGAAATAAATAAATAAATAAAAAACATTACTAGTCTTGTTGTTGATTTTATGGTGACCATTTTCATTGGGTCTTTGATAGACGTGTTTTATATATCATGCATGGCTGGTTTTTTGAAATCCTTTAAGCCACCATGGAAAGTTTTTGACAAACTCTCGTTAAAGATTGTGCAATTATTCTGCAATACTGAAATTAGTGGTTTGTAGCTGCCTGTATATGTTCAACAACCATCTTTTCCAAATCCTGAACATTAAAATCGCGCGCGCTCCTTTGTTCCTCTACACTAACATATTTGTGCTTTGCAGTCTTGTGTCGTTTTAATCCGGTCTTACTCTTACACTTTTTCTGGCATAGTTCACATATGATGCCGTTGGCCAAATTTCTTTAAATCTTGAATTGCGAATATTTTTACAGAAACTATGAAATGAAGCTACGGATTTTTTAAGCCGTTTAGTAAGCTCGCAATCGATGGAGGACTATTTATTATAATTTCGGGCTGCATATGATAAGCGCCCACGGCAGCCGAGCAGCTCGCGCGCTTACAATCACGAGGAGTTAATAGTATGCAGGAGCCCATAAGTAGGGGCCTCCATCTGGGATGTATTTGTGAGACGACCTGTGACCGGATCAGGCTATTTTTAAAACACCAGTTTCCCCGCGAAATTTTAACACCAGGGATTTTTGATTTCGGCTTTGTTACGGGGTTTCTAGCTTTTGGCTTGGTAGGTTTACTAGTTGATGATTTTTTAGTTCCTTGAGAAACAGAACACGAAAAGACTCTTGGTCACTTTCCGATGAAGTACTAAACTCTGCAAAAGAGTCACTGTAATTATCACTATCATTTTCGCTCTCTTGACTTTCAGTTTCTTCAATTTCGCCAATTTCTTCGTCCGCCATTTTGTTCATATATCACAAATAAACACAAATCATCTCCCTCATGATGCTGATTGGCTCTGTTTAATTCCCATGGGGGATTCCTAATGGTTGATGATTAGTTCGCGGGAAAAGGTGTTCTAAAAATAGCCTGATCCGGTCACAGGTCGTCTCACAAACCCAGTACGGTAGATGGAGGCTCCTACTTATGGGCTCCTGTAGTATGCTATACCTCCAATTGGAGGTAGGCTGTTGAACCGGGTAACAATCCTCGATCTACTCTTTTCGAAGAGTTCAACAGGTTCTTTAATGTCCCCCATGTACAGGTTAGATTAGGGTCGGGAGAAAGGACCTACGGTTTTACGTCCTTATCCGAGAAGACATGAAGGTCTAACCATTTGTAGATGTAATACGTACCGCGTAGCAGAAGAGAAGAGCTGGGCTTAGATTGCGCGCGCGCTTCTCGTAGTCTTTATATTTCTTTCGCGCCCAGTATTTAGTATCAGTTATTGAGAAAGGTGGGGCCAGTTCTGGACTACGTATACCTCCGACAAACGTCACTCCCCGTAAACGAATCGGTAACTGTGTTGTCCTGGTTGTATCTGAACACAAACACTGCTTTCGTAAATAGATCAGTAATACTCCTTTTTACAGTTCCTGGGGTCATTTTGAAAGGTAGCCGTGCCTTTGCATCGAAGCGAGGCTGGCGGTGACCTTGCAATGATAGATACCTTTTTTAACACTCTATCATTGCAAGGTCACCGCCAGTCTTGCTTCGATGCAAAGGCACGGCTACCTTTCAAGATGGTGCCGGGAACTGTAAAAAGGAGTATAGCCCTCTCCCACATTTAACCTTAAGTCATCCTAGTATGGTCTACTCAGTGGGGTAAAGGGGGATGGAGGAAAAGGGGAGCGCACACGACCAAATCAAATAATAGGAATAGTTGGGTCAGTATGAGCCATCATATCATGTTCCCAAATCAGACTATTTCTAGAACTACAGTCGAACCTCCCGTAAGTGACCACCCAAAATGTCAAGCTTTGTGGTCGCTTACGAAAGTTTCCAACTACAGTGATTTGACTTGGAACTGAACTTTTGGTATTTTGGAAAACTGGTCGCTTAGGAGAGGTGGTCGCTTACGAGAGTGGTCGCAACCGGAGACTCGACTGTATTTCCATTATTATTCGAGACCCAATCAGATTGCATTAAGTAACAATAAAGGAAACTATCAATAGACGGTGTATATTTCCATAAGACGTGTAGCATTGAGACTACCGGAAAAAGGTTCATTGATAAGGCTCTAAAACACAACTATTAAGTAGTAAGATGGCATTCACTTTATTATCAGCTGCAGATAGAGTTTGCTTGTGATTTATGCTGTTCCTCGGTAACACTGGTTTCTTTGGTAGTCAAAGCAACAGTTTGCTGCCTCACAGTTCTTGGCGCCTCGCTGAGGACATCCCCGCCTGGATCCAATGTTTGTCTGGAAGCACATGGAGTCTAAAACAGAAAAATTAAGCGGGGGGAAACATCAGAACATAGGAATCGAATCGGACAAGAGACGTCGGTACAAAGGAGAAAAGAGTTACGGTCGCACACAAGTGTACGTAACATGGGGACAAATCGCAGGGACATTTTACACGTACGGTATACACTCGAGAGGACGCACATTTGTTTCCGAGACATGACTCCTAATAACGCGCAAAGGGATTTGTTGTAAGGATTGTCTCCTCGTGTTCAGCAACCTTCAGCGAACAAAGGCGCCCAAAATGCGAAATTATTATTTAATCTACAATTTATTTTATTTCTCTTGAATTTGAATTTTAGTTTTATTTTCTCGAATTCATTTAATGTTTTTGTGTATTTTAGCGCGATTTGCACAAAGTTATTTGTCATTAATATATTTTTCAACAATTTGTTTTAAATTTTGAAATGCGTATGTTTAAATTACATTATTATTATTATTTTATAATAATAATAATAATAATAATAATAATAATAATAATAATAATAATAATAATAATAAATAAATAATAAATAATAATAATAATAATAATAATAATAATAATAATAACACTTTATTTAACGAGGAATTTACAGATAAAGCTATGCTTTTTTCCAATCTTTTTTCCAATCAATTATATTTATAGGCGAGTGATTTTAAAGCTTTTCTCGTGTTCTACCAACATCCCGCGTGTTGATATAAGAGCATAAAACATGGAAAATCATTTTATAAAGCTTTTAGAAAATAACTACAAGGATTTCTTTATCCTTTATTTACGCGAGATTTTACTGATCAAAATTTCAATTCTCCTGAAAAGCGTCAGAAATCGCCCATCATCCAATCAAATCTCACGAAAGAAATCAAAATGGCAAATCGACTCGACAACTTTTATCTGTGCCGTTTACTTTTTGAGACGAAAAACGATTTGAAGAATGCTATTTTATGTCAGAAAATTGCAGAAGAATGCTTGTTACACTTTGTTTTTGTATTCTGTGAACACGAAACACGAAGGAAAGTGAGAAAAGCTAGGCCGAATCACAATCAATGACGAAGAGTCGTTTCTGAAAAGTTTCTGAAATATTTGACAACTTGATGAATGTAGCACGAAGTCAGGTAGTCAAATATCCACAGTTTTTGTCGTATTTTAAAATCTTTTCGTCGCTTTTCTCGACAAGAATGTATAAACGATGAACTTTTCGGAGACATTTCACGATATGTTTCCTCTTTGACATATTTTACTAGAGATATGAATGTTCTGGCGCACCTGCCGTGTAGCTACAAGAATCGCTCTGTTTTCACTCTTTTGTGAGTATAAATACGCAGAATACGGCTATCTTTTCTTGATATTTTCAGCCGTACACTTGAGAAAATATGTGTAACTATATAACTTACAAAATGGTTAGTATGTGATTGAGAAAACTGAGCCGTTATATTTTTTTTTTCCGGCTTAAAATCATCAAAATCACCTACATAGAACTTGAACTTAACTAAGCAAGAAAAATTGTAATTCTATGGCTTTTGTTTAGTAAATAAAATATGTTTGACAACAGAAATGTATATATTTGTGGTCAGTTATTTTTACAATCAAATCCACTGCATCGCTTCAAGGTTGTTCAAGGTCATGAACCATGTTGATGTGCTCTTATATCACATAGCTTTTTAGCCAATCAGAGCGCGCGTTATATATATGTTATTTTATAATGTTATATATTATTGCTGCTGCTGTTGTTGTTGTTGTTCAATTAGTACTTCGTTATCGAAGTTAATTAATTAACAGAAGATAGATTTGTACCACTCTATTGCTTGATATAAAAGTAGACGTCATTTCCGGTCTCGTGAGCAATTTTCATCAGCTGAATTTCTCACCTTATCAATAAACATATAATCTCCTTTGTAGCACATGCATTTTGCAATTGCATTGCTTACCTTTCATGTAGTAGCAAGTACCCTCTTTAATGTTCCTCCTTGTGCCTTCCTGCCAACCATCAGTCCAGTAGCACCTGTCAGGTTTTCTGTGGCATTCCTCAGGTGTGACCTTGCCTTGAGCAGCAATGATTCTTTCATTGCTGGTCACCTCGACACATTCTCTGGGGACTGGAATAATAGTGTTCTGTCAGTATTTTTATTTGCATGAGTAAGTACACAGATGATACAAAGTTGTACAGTGACTCGTCATGCTGTATACCTAGCTCCAGAGTAGTGCATGAGTAAGTACAAAGATGACACGTGTACAGTCAGTTATCATGGTTTATACCTAGCTCCAGAGTAGTGCATGAGTAAGTACGAAGATGATACGTGTACAGTCAGTTATCATGGTTTATATCTAGCTCCAGAGTAGTGCATGAGTAAGTACAAAGATGATACGTGTACAGTCAGTTATCATGGTTTATACCTAGCTCCAGAGTAGTGCATGAGTAAGTACGAAGATGATACGTGTACAGTCAGTTATCATGGTTTATACCTAGCTCCAGAGTAGTGCATGAGTAAGTACGAAGATGATACGTGTACAGTCAGTTATCATGGTTTATACCTAGCTCCAGAGTAGTGCATGAGTAAGTACAAAGATGATACGTGTACAGTCAGTTATCATGGTTTATACCTAGCTCCAGAGTAGTGCATGAGTAAGTACAAAGATGATACGTGTACAGTCAGTTATCATGGTTTATACCTAGCTCCAGAGTAGTGCATGAGTAAGTACAAAGATGATACGTGTACAGTCAGTTATCATGGTTTATACCTAGCTCCAGAGTAGTGCATGAGTAAGTACAAAGATGATACGTGTACAGTTAGTTATCATGGTTTATACCTAGCTCCAGAGTAGTGCATGAGTAAGTACAAAGATGATACGTGTACAGTCAGTTATCATGCTTTATACCTGGCTTCAGAGTAGTGCATGAGTAAGTACAAAGATGGTACGTGTACAGTCAGTTATCATGGTTTATACCTAGCTCCAGAGTAGTGCATGAGTAAGTACAAAGATAATACGTGTACAGTCAGTTATCATGCTTTATACCTGGCTTCAGAGTAGTGCATGAGTAAGTACAAAGATGGTACGTGTACAGTCAGTTATCATGGTTTATACCTAGCTCCAGAGTAGTGCATGAGTAAGTACAAAGATGACACGTGTACAGTCAGTTATCATGGTTTATACCTAGCTCCAGAGTAGTGCATGAGTAAGTACAAAGATGATACGTGTACAGTCAGTTATGCTTTATACCTAGCTCCAGAGTAGTGCATGAGTAAGTACAAAGATAATACGTGTACAGTCAGTTATCATGCTTTATACCTGGCTTCAGAGTAGTGCATGAGTAAGTACAAAGATGACACGTGTACAGTCAGTTATCATGGTTTATACCTAGCTCCAGAGTAGTGCATGAGTAAGTACAAAGATGACACGTGTACAGTCAGTTATCATGGTTTATACCTAGCTCCAGAGTAGTGCATGAGTAAGTACAAAGATGATACGTGTACAGTCAGTTATCATGGTTTATACCTAGCTCCAGAGTAGTGCATGAGTAAGTACAAAGATGATACGTGTACAGTTAGTTATCATGGTTTATACCTAGCTCCAGAGTAGTGCATGAGTAAGTACAAAGATGATACGTGTACAGTCAGTTATCATGCTTTATACCTGGCTTCAGAGTAGTGCATGAGTAAGTACAAAGATGGTACGTGTACAGTCAGTTATCATGGTTTATACCTAGCTCCAGAGTAGTGCATGAGTAAGTACAAAGATAATACGTGTACAGTCAGTTATCATGCTTTATACCTGGCTTCAGAGTAGTGCATGAGTAAGTACAAAGATGGTACGTGTACAGTCAGTTATCATGGTTTATACCTAGCTCCAGAGTAGTGCATGAGTAAGTACAAAGATGACACGTGTACAGTCAGTTATCATGGTTTATACCTAGCTCCAGAGTAGTACATGAGTAAGTACAAAGATGATACGTGTACAGTCAGTTATCATGCTTTATACCTGGCTTCAGAGTAGTGCATGAGTAAGTACAAAGATGATACGTGTACAGTCAGTTATGGTTTATACCTAGCTCCAAAGTGAATGCATCGTACAGCGGAGGAAAGTCTGGGTACGATCGTACTCTGTCCTTGCTTATGAGCACAGATCCATCACCATCTTCATGAAAGGCCCACCAGTAGAAGTTATAAGCCGACTTGATAGCCGTCACAGGTCCGCGCCATCGCTTCAAAATAAAGTTTGAATTCCGGTCGTTTGCGTCAGGCCTTCTTTCGCTATACAACTTTTTGTACCTCGTATCGGCATACAGGTAGTATCCCGATGCCCTGTTTACGCCGTTTCTAGTAGTTGTAAGGACCTCAAACCTGACCGTAGCCTTGTTACTACTACAATGCACCCTAAATGTTGTCTTTGTACCAGGGTGTGTCGAGTCTTTTCTTCCAACATAATCGTTCTTCCCACAGCATCGCGTTCTAACGTAGCTATTGTCTCCGTTATTAGTGGGATAGGCCCACAAGTACTTGCCATTGTAAGTCTTGATTCGTACGTATTTACGGTCGTTGCTGTTCCTGGGGCAAATTTGTGTTTTCAGATCTGAAAAAAACCCCACAGCATTATGGGAATACGTAATATTTCAAGCAATAACAATGTGCTCTACTCTTCGTATCGTCACTATTACTCACTATTACTCACTTTTTTATTAATCAGAATTTGATGAAAGGTCATGCACAAAATATTTATCGGCTAATGTACAAGAACTTTGATGTCGATGAACACATGAACAACATTTCAACGTATTGATTGTCTTTCTCTGCAGGCCGGGGGCGTTCCTCCAACGTGCTTCCTAGGCCTCGATTGGTATTCAAGCCAGCTTCGAAAAAGCCTACTGGAGGCTGGATCCACTTTTAACGGATTCAAAAACGAAATAATTTGTTTGTGCAACTCTGCGCTCTATCGCATTGAATTACATCGAGAGAAGAACCTCAACTCCACTCAAGTCCCTCACTCTATGCGCTTTGAACAATCTAAAGAAAAGAGACAATATAGTAATAACTATAGGTTCTGGTGTTGTTGTCAGTGAGAAAGATGAATAGGTACGCCTACCAAATTTGTTAAAGTCAGTTCTCAGCGACCGAAATACCTTGGGAGACCACCAAAACATTATCATCGATTGTTGGTGAAAGAAATTAAAGGAACTTAAAACTAAAGTACACAACACTTTGTCCAATTTTGTATGTTGCTGACATGCTATGTCCGAATTTAAAGGCTATAGATTAGCCCACTGGTATGGACTTCCTAAGACACATAAATCCAATCTGTGTATGCGACCAATTGTATCTGCTTCTGGCACGTATAACTATCCGTTAGCCAAGTGGTTGGATGAAAATCTGAAACCTTTGTCCACTAATACGTTTACTATCAACGACATCTTTGACTTTTCTGATGAAACTCGTGAAGAACATGCCGAAGCGGACCATATCTAAGGGCCGGTGCTTTCCATTTAGCAGAACCGACTGGTCTGATCAACCGGTTCTTTAACATATGGAATGTGTCAGTTCTGAGAACTATCTCAACCAGTTCCCAGAACTGACGTGTTCCATTTAAGAACTGGTCGGAAAGACCAGTCAGTTCTGCCAAATGGAAAGTGCCCTTAGTGTAATATGATGTTACTGCACTTTTTACCAATGCTCTTTTGAAAGAAACTATCCACATTTTGGTTGAGAAGGCTTTTACTAACGACTGGTTTGATACAACATATTATTTGTAGCTTGAGAGATCAACTCGCTGAATTACTGCAGCTAGCTTTGCAATTGACGGCGATTTGTTTGAGCAAGAAGGGGCCGATCCAGGATTTTTGTGATACACCATTTAGGACGTACACAAGCAGGCACCAATAACGCAGTAGATATCAGCTCATCCAGGGAGTGCGCACCCCCTGCACCCCTCCCCTAGATCCGCCCCTGACAAGTGGGTGGAGTCGCAATGGTGCACCGTGCAATGTTGCACCGAATTTCGCCGTTGAAATCTCGCGATCTGATTGGTTGTTTAGCGGGCAATATTCTTGGGTAATGCCTGTGGGCGATTACGGATTTTTTGTCACGACAAAATTAACCTCATCTCGATTAAAAATACCATATAATAAACAACTTTTAAAATAACCTCGCTTGCTCGATGAGTACAGGAACATATCAGACCTCGATTAAAAATACCATATAATAAACATCTAAATAACCTCGCTTGCTCGATCAGTACAGGAAAATATCAGACCTCGATTAAAAATACCATATAATAAACAACTTAATAACCTCGCTTGCTCGATCAGTACAGGAACATATCAGACCTCGAATAAAAATGCCATATAATAAACATCTAAATAACCTCGCTTGCTCGATCAGTACAGGAACATATCAGACCTCGATTAAAAATACCATATAATAAACAACTTAATAACCTCGCTTGCTCGATCAGTACAGGAACATATCAGACCTCGAATAAAAATGCCATATAATAAACATCTAAATAACCTCGCTTGCTCGATCAGTACAGGAACTTATTATACTACTATTACGTAATTTTACCTTATAAGGTCAAGAGAACTCGAAAAATATGGAGCCGTATTACCATAGTTCGAAAGCCGTATTACCATAGTTCTAAAACCGGTTTCACGGCAAAGTTTTGAACATTTTGTGATGTCAAATCAATTGTCAATAAGAGTACAGACAATGGAAAACCGCTTGCGATTTCTTTTTTAAAACAACAAAGTCAAAAAATCATCCAAAAGCAAGGATAAAGTTTGAAAGAAAAACCGTTTCAAGCGTGCGCTGGCTCCGTGCGCGAGCAATTCGTCATTCTCTGTGTCTGTTATTGTAAAAGAGCGCGCGGACCTTGAAAGGTTTTGAAATAATTATTAGATAAATTTACTCAAAAACGGACAATTATGTTTTCGTTCAAAGTAGTATAATAAATAACTTATTTGGGGTTTTTCCCGTAATACGGGCTGATATTTTACTCGTTACTCGCATTTTTCCTCGTCCCTTCGGGACTCGGAAAAATACATTCGCAACTCGTAAAATATCAGCCCGTATTACGGGAAAAACCCCAAATAAGATCTAAATATCAGACCTCGATTAAAAATGCCATATAATAAACAACTCAATAACCTCGCTTGTTCGATCAGTACAGGAACATATCAGACCTCGATTAAAAATACCATATAATAAACATCTAAATAACCTCGCTTGCTCGATCAGTACAGGAACATATCAGACCTCGGTCTTTTTTTTGTACAGATTTCGGTCTGATATTTTCCTGTACTGACCTCGCCCTCCGTTATTAATTTTAAAGTAGTTAATATTAAACACAATATCAAGTGAAAATATTAATATGAAACAGTTTCATATTTGAGGATATACAGAACACGTTCGCCATCTTGGATCAAAACCACAGGACTCCCAAACAAGTATCATTCCAACATGGCGGCTGTTTGTGAATAAGCTCAATCAATACCTTCACTTCGTGTTGGGCATGTAGAAATCCCCTCGCCATAGCTACCACCAGCAACACCTGAAAAACAATAACCAATCAAGTTAAAAGAAACCATCGTAAAGTTATAACGTCCATTTGAATAAGCCTCTTCACGCAGTCGTCTGCCATTTTGAATTGGGACAAACACGTCAAAATTTATAGAAATCTGCCGTAACTCCGCTCGATTTTGTTGGATTTAAAAAATTTAAACTTCGATAATCAGTAGTCATGTATACCAGTTGTCGGACCGAAAATAATACCAATGTAGGTGTTTTAACTACCTTTTACGAGCTTTTACGAGTCAATCTTCTTTTCACGAATGGATCTTAAAAATGCGAGCTAATATTCATGTGCCGAACATCATATTTTGAAAGCAAAAAAAACTATTTTGTTCTCGATTTGTAGCCTTCCAATACCCATCATATTATAGGTCATAAATGGTAAGTATTAAAAATCCAACAAAATCGAGCGGAGTTACGGCAAGTCAAAGTGATCGAGATTTCTATAAATTTTGCGTGAAGTAGCTTATTCAAGCAAATGCATGCAATTTGTCATACAAATCAGGAAGACAAAAACTTCACAGATCATCTAGAGATTTAGTGGTTAACTGTAATGCCATTAGACTTGACACTTAAATAAACTTTCTATCTATCTATTATATTATTGTTGTTGTATCTATCTACAACAACACAACAACAACAACAATAATTTTATTACCAAACGTTTTTTCTTTTTTTACAATTATTATTTTTCAACTTAACTAAAATTTAACTAAGGTAAATGTTACTCAGGGCAGCTGAAAAGCTAATCTAGCTAATCTATCTGTGAAGTTTTTGTCTGATATTTTTGCATTCGGGCTATATTTTAGTTGTAAGTAGTAAATCAGTCTCTGGGCAAAAGAAAGTGAAGTTGATTTGTTGTTGATTTATGTTTTGATTTTTTTTTTCTAATTGGCTTAACCAATTATTGTATATATGAGTGACCCGGGCAAATGTAGAAAGTAAATACGTTAAAAAAAAGTGAATTGAATAAACTTACCTTGAAAACAGATGATCGTCCAAATCACCAGCAAACACAACAAAGTCACTTGAATGATTCCGCCTCGTTTATCAGTCATCTCGACGAGTCAACTGGCTTAGTTATCTGAAAGATGAATGCGAATAGTAAAACACACTGAGAACGAATAACTTTATCTAAACTTGTGGACAACATGGAAATGGAAAACTTGAGAAGAGAGAAGTTACTCAGAAACTATGTACGTATTTACACGATAAAAGGTCTGAGATTTCCAAATCTCTCGTACAAAATATCAGTATTACAATGAAATATTGCCAACTTTGTTGCAAACACTATTTCTATGCAGTTATAGAGTACCTTACCGGACAATATGAAGGTTCAACTGATTCAACTGTTAACGGCTCATTAACGTTGTGTATTTTGCATTAGCTTCTTAATAATTGATTCTTTTGGCGAATATTCACCTTTCACCGCTTTCAATAACGTAAGAGTTACCGGTCACTGGGTTGAGTTAAGTAAACTGGGGCAAGGTCGTTCTACCTCATTAGTGCCAAACATTTAGAACAAAAAGTAATGACAATGGCTGTAAAATACAATCTGGCATTTCAAATTTTACTTTTTCCCTTCTCTTCTTTTAATTTTATTATGACTTTTCTTTTTTTGTTTTGCTCTTGTTGTTTTATGTTTCTCGCCATCTATCTCATCCCGTAGTACGCGATAAACTACCTGTAAGTTTTCAAGGACCATTGTCAATCATATGTTCTCTTTCTGATATTAGTTTCAATACTGTTTCAATAATCGCTGACAAGAATAGTGATATAGATTTCATATTGTCTAGACAGCGTTATTGCATATGTCTGAAACTAAAAAAAACACATAGGACAAGTGAGACTATCGTAGTTCAACTCAGTGCTTTCGTATTAAGCTTGATTTATCTCTCATCCGTTACCGAAAATACCAGATTACACTCAGGAATATCGTAACTAAATTAAACTCAAACAGTGTAATGACTTTAATTCCAGTCTTGCCAGAGATAACTTTGATTTGGTATGTTTTCGCCGTATTATTGGAAGCGGTATATTTAACCCTGCAGTGAGAACACTCTGGAAATCAGTGTTCAGTGGAGCTTAATTAAATTCAACATATAAAGGTTAAACTTTGACTTTCATGTAGTAACACCTGCCTTCCAGTCTGACCTCGTCGTGTGCCCGGGCGTGTGGCAACGCGTAAAAAGTCAATCAGACAAAAGGCCTTCTAATCAATATTTACTGCATTCCGAACTTTTAAAGTTTTAAGTTCAGTTTTGTTTTAGCGATGTACTTTAGCCTTAATACTTTGATATGTCATTTTGTTAATTGGGTGGTCATGTGTCTGTTTTTCATCAGCTTGCAAACCATTGTACGCCTGACCTGCTCAGTCTACATCTCTACATCGTGCGGTTGGCTGACTCGGTCGTCTTATTTTATTCATTATCATCTTTTTCAATGATTCCGCTCGAGCTATGTAAGAACACGAGTGTGTCAAAGGTCATTCAAGGTATCCATAAATCATATTGAATTCGTTTCATCTTGCTCCATTCTTAGTTCAGGTTGGCAGTCACAACGGACGGAAGGTAGTTTGTCTTACGGTCAGATAACGTTTTACACTTATTATAATTTAATTAATTCGTTGCTAAAACGTTGACGTTAATACTAACATAGACAAGAAAGAGATAGCAACAAGTTCTGAGTGAAGTACTAATTTTCAACAGTAGCTCAATATTACTTTAATTTCCTGATTGAAATGTAGTTCGACTATTTTGACATAACATTCTATCAGTTGATGGTTTTTAATCATATAGTTACTTTTCTTTTCAAGGTCTTGATTCAAGTGTAGAGATCTGAGCAGCCAACAACACAAATGCATAATTTTTTCATCTTCATTGCGCTGGCTCTGCTAGTGGAATGCGGCACCGCAACTCGGCAAACGGACGATGAATTTCTGTCATCGCTCGGTAGTCTATACGCCACTTCGATAACTGAAGGAAAGTACTTCAGCGCCCATGGAAAATCCATGTTTGAGCAGGTTTCAATGCTAGACTCCATTGCTCTGGCCAAACTTGGTGCTATCGGAGAAGCGCGAGATCAACTAAAGTCTCTCGCCGTCCAAACTCTGTTAGCTGATTTGCCTCCAGAATACCAAGCAGCTGGCGACCTCTGCAATCTCATGCAAAAGGAACGATCGTTCTTTAGTAATTCAATCAACGAAGGACAGAAGTATCTTGATTCAGTATCAACAGCCATCCGAACAAAAGTGTCCGAGTTTTCTTCCAGTCAACAAAGTGACCTGGACAAGGAACGAGTACAGGGAGAGATTGAACAATCACTCAAAGGTAACCATTCTGCAACCTGACTGATTTGCGCAAAGAAATGTTTAGCCAGCCATTTTCTGTCTACCAGAAAGTTTTATTTCCCAAAAAATGCTGTATTGCGAGTTAGAGGCTGACACTTTCTCAATTAAAAGCACAAAAGTGACCTTTCCTATGGCATTATTTTTATTTGGATATATTTTAGGTACCAGATCCCTTTTCTCTACCTTAACTTTGCCTATATTTCAACATTCTGTACATGGTGCTTAGTATACCTATTTTAAACCAAATTTAATAAATAACCCTCGAAGTCACAGAAACATAAATACTATAGTTGGAAAGACCACGATACGTTTATTACGTGATCTTAACACCATTGTTGTAGAGCAAACGGTAAACACACACTGCCTCTTCAAATTTGCCTCATAATTTCGCTGAAAAATGGTAGTTGTCAAACTGGTTATTAAAAACTGCACATTTCTCCTAAAATAAAATTATCTGGAACTTTTTAGTATTTTTCCCTAAAATAGATCATCGAAAGGAATGATATGGTGAAAGAAAATAAAATTCGATTATTTTGAGTTGACTGTCAATTCTCGATTCTTACAGGCATTCACTCTTAATACACCACATTTAGGTAGCATTTCCGGTTGCCTTAGCAAGGTTATCATTGCACATGGAAGCAGGACGTAGATCATTTTCATGCATGTTCCTAGCATTTCATCATACTTTTCTCTCTCAGGAAAAACTACTGAAAGAAACACACTCTCAGAAGCTTTTCAAGCCGACTTCGAGCGTCTCAAGCAGTTAGCCGAGAGCAATGGCCCTTCACGAAAGGAATTGAAGGCGTGGCAGGTCTACGGTACTGTTAAAACCATGGTCAAGAGATTGAAGTTTAGTCCAAACAGTTTAGGAAAATTCGTTGGACCAGTATCTGATGTTCTTGGTATTGTAATCAGCGGTATGGGGCTAGTCGACGCTATTGAGAATTCCAACACCAAGGGAATTGTGAAAAGTGTTGTTGGTATTGTCGGTAGTCTTGTCGGGCTGGCAGCGTTTGGCTTCGTCTTGCAAGGTGTGGCCATTGCTGGTCCGATTGGTGCTTTGGCTGGTGTTGTCTTCTATATGATACCCATGATCATTGAAGCGTTGTGGCCTTCGAACTTTGCCATTGAGTCAGCCAATAAGTTATCAGAGCTTTCAAGAAAAGACATGGAATCCCACTTGGCTCAGTTGATGAAATTCTCTGACAATGGCAAAAAGAGGTAAATATTCAGATAATGACAGGTACACATGTAATTCAACAAGTTCATTTATTGTTTCTTTTGATAGTTTTGGATGGATGTACCAAGTAAACGCTGGCGTCTTGATAAAGAAACGAATCAGACCTGACACACAAATCAGGTTTGTCCAGCCTTCCTGCGTCAACGAGGGTGCTTCACCTTGTGACCCAAAACAAGAAACCTACGATGGCAAAAGGTACTTGGTTCTTGGCCAACGACGAGAATCGACCGATCCACGGCCAGAGTTCTCCTTGGACATGCCATACGATTACGTTGGTGCGCCGACAGAAGCGAAGTTCTGTGGAAATACCATCAACATTATCACGACGCCATTCCGACAATATATCGAATACCTTGTCAGGAGAAGGCTCAGAATTAGTTCAACAATTGGCTATTTTCACCGAAATATTGAGATCAACACACAGACCGTCCCCCAGTACAATGATGTCAACTTTGGCACGTGGAGGAGGCGTTCGAAGAGAGCTTTTATCAGCAAAGTCATGAAAATGAGTGCGAATGAAAGTATTGCTGACCTAGTGCTCGACTGTGATCCATCCAGTGATCGCATAGCTGTTGATGAACTAGATCACCTCGACCCAACCACTGGTAGGGTCACCATCAACACAGGGCCTGGCAAAGACGTGCTATCGTTGAACTCCATGATTGGTGACGTAAACAGCAACAAACAAGATTTCATTGTGTCTGATCTCGGTGAAGATGGTAACCTTCTGTCTCTTGGGGTTGCGCTTGGTATTGGACGTAAACGAGGCGATCTCTTAGCTGGTGTCATATTTGATAACACCGGGGGAAACGGGAAAATCTGTTATCTTAAAGAAGACCTGAAGAGTAAAAGATGTGTTGGACATGTGAAAAAAGCCACTATTTTCAAGGGATCTAGGTAAAACGCGTAGTTTTATTTTAATTGAAAATGCTATGCCAAAAACGTAACATCCCTGTTACCATTTTCTGTCTTATCTTGTCAGACTCCACGATACAGTAATCATCGGTGCCGATGGTCCATTTGTAATCATACAAAACCACGGAGCCAATGAATACATCATCGACATGAAAGACGTTTTGAGGAAGGATTTGTCAGGTACAAACAGAGTCATCTTTGATTAAATAAGTACTATGGCACTACTTCAGAACTAGAAATTGTAAGTGTTTGGCTTTTTTGTTCCATGCAAAAGAAAATATGCAGGACGCAGGGACGGATCTAGAGATTTTTCAAAGAGGGGGCGAGTTGAGGTTGGACATAGGTTTGAGCCAAAGTTCATGGAAAATTTTTTTTTGGCAAAAAAGGTATTTGTATTTCCAAAAGGGGGGCGTGCGCCTCCTTCGCCCTGCCCTAAATCCGCCACTGGGACTCGGTCACCCAAAACAGAGACACAAAATGATGTTTAAGATGACTAAAACTACAACGTTATTTTAGGTGGACCACTTCGCATAGAGATTATGGACCTCAGTGGGAACCGCCCTGTGATTAAAGTGCGTCAAAACGCAGGTGGATCGCCAACTGGCCAATATCGACATCCTGAAGACGGCTACTTCATGTTTGTGCACCAAGGTCGTGAAGCTGTTAGGGTTGATATCACGGGAGCTGTAACTAACCCAGACATGTACTATATCTTTGATGGTGGTAGAGAGCAATGCTTGTATCCAACTAATGCAAGTCAGCTATAAGCCATCTACAAATGCACGCTTCAGACTTGCATTGCATTGTGAAATGAGACGAAGTCCAAATAAAGTAATCAAAAAGCACAGTTGTTATTTCCTAGTTGTTGATTTTAAAGAGATATCGTGGCATTGGGTTACATACTTGGTATAAAACCCATTATAAAAATAGTTGGAAACTCGCGCTGTTGTGTGATTGTATTCGTAGTAATTGGCAATTAAAGCTATATAATAGACATAATTCAAAAATGGCTGACAAATTGAAATAGTCATTGTTTTGGACTGACTAACCTCGAGTTCATGTGAAATCTCTTTTGTGCAGCATCATGGAGACGAGGATAGTGGGGCCAAGATAATATTAGTTTAAATTGGCAGCCATTTTTGCAAATAAACAAAGCGTTATATTTCAGTGTTATTTCTCTTACTCTGGCTTCTTGTCGGAATGGGCTTTTTCTCAAGATTAAGCCCATTGGGCTTCTCGAAGTTTTAAGGTAGTTGTTCTAATACGAATGGTTTATTTAGCACATTGCGCTCACCTGAACCAGTGTTTTTAACCGCAATACATCTCCCTTCTTCCTTACCCTGTGTATTCTAAATACTTAATTATTAGGTCATTTTGTAATAATTAATTTATAAATTGGAGAATAAGAAAAACAATCATTTAATTGTAAATTTAACATGAAACAATTTCGTGCATTTATAGGAATTCAGCATTTAATTTACACATATAGTTCTCATGTATATTATATCACGAGCAAATATACATAGATTTTATAGTAGATAGGCGCTATACGCTGTATTTATTATTATTATTATTATTATATATTTTATATTGTACTTGTACGTTTTAGCGTTTTTTCTTGTTCTTATTATTATATTTATAAGAAAGACAAACGCAAGGAAATTACGACGTTTCGACATCGTCCGATGTCATTATCAAGTGAGTTTAATTTTGAATTGCAAATAAAAGATAAGGAAGTTCATGGTTGATTGAATTGTTACCAGTTGAGTGAGTAAAGTAAATAATGATAAATTAAGTAAATAGTTTGGCCCGAACAGAGTCCGACTGAACGTTCAATGTGGGCGATTCAAAATAAAACTCACTTGATAATGACATCGGACGATGTCGAAACGTCGTAATTTCCTTGCGTTTGTCTGTCTTATAAATATAGTTTCTAAGTCGAAACTCATCCTATTATTATACGTACAGTCATTTGCAAAAATTCTGGCCACCACGATATATCAATATATCGGGTGCATTATGGGTAATTAAATAATACTATTTTAAGTTTCCTAACTTATTAAATGAAGCAAAATACAAACGTACGACTAACATAAACATTATACTAATTATTCCTACCAACTTTGCTGGCGTTAACCCGCTTTAAGGGGAATTTTCGATTATTTAATTACCCATAATGCACCCGATATATTGATATATTGATATTTCTTAGCGGCCATAATTTTTGCAAATGACTGTATTGTTGTATATATCTTTATTTACGCAATTCAGCCTTCTGACGCGTTACTTTAAATTTCATCATTTGACTTGAAAATGACCACTAGTTAGCGTTGAAAAGTGACGTCAATGCGCCAATATTTTATCATAAAATATATTTTGCAAATCTTTTCTTATACTGACTATACTGATTATTATTATTATCCTACTTAATTATCAGATTCTGGACTTTATTTTTTAAATCTCAGAACGAAGCGCTGCTATTTCCTGTTGAAGATTCATGTAGTTTGATTGAAGATCGACATGACTTTTATTCAGCTGGTCCAGTTTTTCTATGATTTGCTGAAGTTGCTGAGCTGCTGGTTCCAAACCAGAAGGAATGGGTTTCTTGTAACACAGCTATAGAAGAGATAATGAAGAAATCAAAGAACTGAGGACTTTAGGGGGACTAGTACGTAAATCGTTCAAAATTTGATTTAGCTGAAACTTCGCAATGAAATAATCTCAAAGACCCATACAATCACTGGTTAATTTTGTTCTCAAAAATTTCAATGGGAAGTAATACATTTCTATGAATCTTTAGAGGTGTCATTGACGTCACTTACTCAACCCAAACTCAGCTCCATACATTTCTTTGTATTTTATGATCAAAATATCTGAACGGTTTGTTCAGATAACAGCTCTGCACTGAAGAAATCTATTCAAACAATCAATCCTAAGCACATATAAGGTAAGAAAACTCCTTCACACAAACGTTTAGCTATAGCTTCATAGCAATAAAACAAGAAATGTATGATGATTGTGTGGGTTGAGTAAGTGACGTCACCTCTAAAGATTCATAAAAAAGTATTACTTCCCATTGGAATTTATGAGAAACAAAATAACCAATGATTGTATGGGTCTTTCAGATTACTCAGTAAAGTTTCAGCTAAATGAAACTTTGTTTTTATTTTTTTATTTTCAAGATTCGCCCATAAGGCAGGTGTTGTACAATAGGACACGAAGTCCCCTTTAAAATACAATACACCACGTCCCACCCAATAATAAGATTACCCAGTATACCCGACCCCTGATGAATTCCCAATATGAAAAATATATATGAAAAATTAATATATATGAATATAAATTCACTTAAGGTGAAAAATAAGCTACACCTAATTGCAGAAAGGTTGTCCACCTCGGATAAGCACATTTACACATTTGCACATTTACACATTTGCACTTTTACAAGCGCTGAAATACAACTATCATATCCATCTGAAATCTTCTGTATAAGGCCGCGGCATTCTTATGGCAGTATACTTCTACTGAATCTATTGACTCTGGGTTCCACTTGCGCAAAACAAATATACACGTGATGTTGCGAATGTGCAAATGTGCAAATGTGTAAATGTGCAAATGTGTAAATGTGTAAATGTGCAAATGTGTAAATGTGCTTTTCCGAGGTGGACAACCTTTCTGCAATTAGGTGTATATATAAACTAACATCTACAAACAGACATGACATTAATGTGTCGACACATAGGACAGACTATCTTATAGGTACGGACATTATCAGGGTCAAAAACAGTAATGAACGATTTACGTACTAGTCCCCCTTTAAAACAAAAAGTATTATGATGATTATTCTTACAACGTATATAGAGAATGACCTCATCTCACTCCAGAACTCGATCGCTCGTTCGTTTTCTGATACTCATAACCGTACGCTCGCAATTGTCATGCTCCATAAGAGTACCGAAGTGATGACGTCATAAACATAAAATTTTCGCTTTATCAACTTTGCCCGATTTCGAAAGAACATCAATAAAGCAGCTTCCATGACAAATATGAGAGCAATCGGTTAAATAGCGGCTGAGATATGGCCAGTTGAATATATAATCCCACAAATCACTGTAATTTTGGCTTGGTTCGTAACATTGCTTACACGCATCGTAGGGCATTCCCTCGCCATTTTACGCTCTCCCAAAGTCACTATTTTTGTTCTCAATTTATTATCTTACCCTGAAGTGAAGAATACAACCTTTGGAGCTACTACTAATAAATGGATAAAGTCTATCGGAGCTGCATTTTAGAACTGCTTGACCATAGTCTCTACCATTCAACTTAAATAGTATGGGGACATCATCGCCATCTTGACTGTGAAAGAGTACTTCACAGCTCAGAACATCACCTCGATTTCCCATGTTACCTAGCAACAAGAATGGGTGTTGTTATTGCTGGTTGTATGTTTGTTTGTTTTTGATGGATGGTTATTATTGATGGTTGTTGTTGGTTATGGGGTTGCTGGGTTGTTGGTTGCTGTTATTATTATGGTGGTTGGTTGTAGTTTTTGGATGTTGTTGTTGTTGGATGGTAATGGTGGTGGTGCTGCAGGTTGGTTGTTGTTGTTATTGGCGGTGGTGGTGCTGGTTGGTTGTTGTTGTTATTGGCGGTGGTAGTGGTGGTTCTTATGGTGTTGATGTTGGCGGTGGTAGTGGTGGTTCTTGTGGTGTTGATGTTGGCGGTGGTGGTGGTGGTTCTTGTGGTGTTGTTATTGGCGGTGGTAGCGGTGGTTCTTATGGTGTTGATGTTGGCGGTGGTGGTGGTGGTTCTTGTGGTGTTGTTATTGGCGGTGGTAGTGGTGGTTCTTATGGTGTTGTTATTGGCGGTGGTAGTGGTGGTTCTTATGGTGTTGTTATTGGCGGTGGTAGTGGTGGTTCTTATGGTGTTGTTATTGGCGGTGGTAGTGGTGGTTCTTGTGGTGTTGTTATTGGCGGTGGTAGTGGTGGTTCTTATGGTGTTGATGTTGGCGGTGGTGGTGCCGGGTAGTGGTTGGTTGTTGTTGTGGTGTTGTTGTTGTGGTGATGGTGTTGATGTTGGCGGTGGTGGTGGTGGTTCTTGTCGTGTTGTTATTGGCGGTGGTAGTGGTGGTTCTTATGGTGTTGTTATTGGCGGTGGTAGTGGTGGTTCTTATGGTGTTGTTATTGGCGGTGGTAGTGGTGGTTCTTATGGTGTTGTTATTGGCGGTGGTAGTGGTGGTTCTTATGGTGTTGTTATTGGCGGTGGTAGTGGTGGTTCTTATGGTGTTGATGTTGGCGGTGGTAGTGGTGGTTCTTATGGTGTTGTTATTGGCGGTGGTAGTGGTGGTTCTTATGGTGTTGTTATTGGCGGTGGTAGTGGTGGTTCTTATGGTGTTGTTATTGGCGGTGGTAGTGGTGGTTCTTATGGTGTTGTTATTGGCGGTGGTAGTGGTGGTTCTTGTGGTGTTGTTATTGGCGGTGGTAGTGGTGGTTCTTATGGTGTTGATGTTGGCGGGTGGTAGTGGTGGTTCTTATGGTGTTGTTATTGGCGGTGGTAGTGGTGGTTCTTATGGTGTTGTTATTGGCGGTGGTAGTGGTGGTTCTTATGGTGTTGTTATTGGCGGTGGTAGTGGTGGTTCTTATGGTGTTGTTATTGGCGGTGGTAGTGGTGGTTCTTGTGGTGTTGTTATTGGCGGTGGTAGTGGTGGTTCTTATGGTGTTGATGTTGGCGGTGGTAGTGGTGGTTCTTGTGGTGTTGATGTTGGCGGTGGTGGTGGTGGTGGTGCCGGGTAGTGGTTGGTTGTTGTTGTGGTGTTGTTGTTGTGGTGATGGTGTTTGTTGTTATTGGCGGTGGTAGTGGTGGTTCTTATGGTGTTGTTATTGGCGGTGGTAGTGGTGGTTCTTGTGGTGTTGTTATTGGCGGTGGTAGTGGTGGTTCTTATGGTGTTGATGTTGGCGGTGGTAGTGGTGGTTCTTATGGTGTTGTTATTGGCGGTGGTAGTGGTGGTTCTTATGGTGTTGTTATTGGCGGTGGTAGTGGTGGTTCTTATGGTGTTGTTATTGGCGGTGGTAGTGGTGGTTCTTATGGTGTTGTTATTGGCGGTGGTAGTGGTGGTTCTTGTGGTGTTGTTATTGGCGGTGGTAGTGGTGGTTCTTATGGTGTTGATGTTGGCGGTGGTAGTGGTGGTTCTTATGGTGTTGTTATTGGCGGTGGTAGTGGTGGTTCTTATGGTGTTGTTATTGGCGGTGGTAGTGGTGGTTCTTATGGTGTTGTTATTGGCGGTGGTAGTGGTGGTTCTTATGGTGTTGTTATTGGCGGTGGTAGTGGTGGTTCTTGTGGTGTTGTTATTGGCGGTGGTAGTGGTGGTTCTTATGGTGTTGATGTTGGCGGTGGTAGTGGTGGTTCTTGTGGTGTTGATGTTGGCGGTGGTGGTGGTGGTGCCGGGTAGTGGTTGGTTGTTGTTGTGGTGTTGTTGTTGTGGTGATGGTGTTGTTGTTGTTGTGGTGGTGGTATTGTTGTTGTGGTGGTGGTGGTAGTAGTGGTAGTAGTAGTAGTAGTAGTAGTAGTAGTAGTGGTGGTGGTAGTGGTGGTGGTGGTTGCTGTTGCTGTTGGTGGTGGTAGTGGTAGTGGTGGTGGTTGGTGGTAGTTGGTTGTGGTGGTGGTCGGGTGGTCGGGTGGTCGGGTGGTCGGGTGGTGTTGTGGTGGTGGTTGTTGGTGGCTTTGGTGGTGTTAGCTGTTTTTGGTGGTAAGCTACCGTAAAGTTCCGAAAGTAGCGAGGTCGTTACTTTCGGATTTAGCAATCATAGGTAACTGTTACTTTCGGGGGGTCGCTACTTTCGGGTGGTTGCTACTTTCGGGGTGCTAAAATCGTTATCTTTTCGGAGCCATACCGTGTACCTTAAACGACATCGTGTACGGTATTTTATACTCACAGGATCTAGAACGTATTTTATTATGACTATTTCTTTTGTTACATTTGCTTATCAGTGTGGCAGTAAATGCGCTGGCTCTCTACGTGCTGTTTGCTAGTGCTGTTCGTCACGATCTAATCTAATCATCACTCTAGGGGGGGAATCGCTACTTTCGGAGGGATCGCTACTTTCGGGGGTCGTTACTTTCGGGATTTGTACTTTAGCAAGCATCAATTGTTACTGCTACTTTCGGGGGCTCGCTACTTTCGGAACTTTACGGTATTATCTTTACCTGTGTCATTGTGCAACCCCTTGGGATTTCCTACGTCAAAAATCATCCCGTCCGTCGAAAGACCAGCTGCATGGCCGGCATGCCATGCTGGAATGCGATGAAGGTCAGACTGCTCACTGCATATTCCTATTGTGAAGCAGTGACTTTCACCAAGCTCCTGCATTAGAACCTAAACGAAGGAAGCTAATAGATTATCGCATTTTTTAAACTTATCGCCTCTCAATATATTCATATATATTCCATGGCAAAAAAATTCGTACGGCATAGTCGCCGAGCATGCGCAATGGATTGTTTAAAGAGCAAAGAAAGTAACATAAATTTTATTTAAAAGCATTGGTCACTTCAGAGATTTTCGTCTTTTTCTTGGATCACGAAGTCCCTTCACAGTTCCCAAATATCTATTATTTTTCCTTGAACAAATATCGATAAATTGAGATGTTTTTAAGACAATAACTATGTTTTCTAAGTGGTTCCAAATCTAAATGAAAGTTTTTGCCTTTGAGCTAATCAAACATAACGGCCTCCACGAGAAAATCATGAAATTCATGACAAAAATACAGTTAATTGAGCGATTTAAACTAGATAAACACGGTTCCCAAATATCTGAAATGAAAGTTTAATGTCAAAACAAAGTTTTTAGGCACATAAAAATGACTTACACAATGACTTGCTTAGTTCCCTAATCAGCTGAAAATGTAGAAAAATGGTGAATTCGTCTTTGTGCCGAGTAACAAAACAATTGCCCTATACCACTATGACGTCACATCAAAACAATCTATTGTTTAAACGCTAAGGATCATGGTCGCTAGAGGGGGACAAAACAGCAACAACACAGAGGATTACCCAAATAAATGTATTTTACAGAAGGTCTGAAAGCGATAAAAGTCACCAAACACAGTAAATATTGTGGAAAAAGTATCGATGAACATAATATCTGGAAACTAGCCAATTTGAAATCAAGCGAACCTCAGCAGAGCAGATTTAGTTCAAATTTCTATTGTTCTTCACGATTCTGTCCCCCTCATAAATAAGCCGTTACGTCATAATGGTATAGGGCAATTGGCGCACGGGAATAGTTCAAAAAGTTGATCGTTTTCGTCCAACATCTTGAAGTCTCTGAAGCTTCGTCCACCATCTTGTATACCCATAATACTCTTCCAAAATGACTACAGGTAACCCAAGCTATATATCAGTACATTATTATAAGAAAATGTATGTGAATCATGTCAATAAAATCAATAAGATAATAACGATAAAATACAATCCTCTAAAAAAGCTGCTTGTATAATTTCCAATCATTCCTTTATTATATGTGAAGATGTGAAGCGATTTGGACGAGAATTGAGCGAGTTATAACCATTTTAAAAATTAGCCCTTCTATGATCTTGACTGATACTTGCGCCCGCAATTACTGTCCGCTGACCGTACGAAATTGTTTGCCATGTCAATAACCCAGTCAGTCAGTCAGTCAGTCATCCATTCATTCATTCATTCATTCATTCATTCATTCATTTGTGTTAACAATATTTAGATAGTTCCTCGAATTCTACTTTCTAGAAAAATAAATTTAACATACTTCAAATCCTGGCCAGTCTGTAGAGAGAGGCGTGGCATATCTTGCTCCATGGAGACTGCGTTGATCGTGTTCACAATCTCGACATCCACAAAAATTGTATGAAAGTCGTTGACCAATGATGTGGAATCCTTTTGATTCCCATTCCTGAAATTATTTTGAAATAAGTAAACAAATCATACAACCATTCAATCAATCAATGATTTGAGCAATCAACCGATCAACCAACCAACCAACCGACCGACCGACTGACGGACCGGCCGACCGACCGACCGACCGGCCGACCGACCGACCGACCGACCGACCGACCGGCCAACCATATGGCGATATCAATCAAGGCGTACCCAAATCCATGAGCCTTCGTACCGTTGTTCCTTCGCATTACAGAGCGCATGCGCTGTAGCATCTAGTTGTCCGATTTTCATAACTCGGGAATTCCACAGGATACCCGAATAAAACAGGACAATCATAATGATATATAGGATCGCATTCGTTGCTCACAGATTCCTCCCTAGTAATGAAGGAGTTTTTGAAGCTACACCTCGGACTGTATCGCTGTATCGCGACTGAAATCCCGTTAAAATATTACTTTTAAAAAGGCTTTAACAAACTCACATATTCTGTCGGCGATATGTCTTTGTAGAAACATGACGAGAAGCGTATATATATATTTAATTTCCTTTTTTTAATGAAAATATTTCGGGTAGTTATAATAATTTAATCCATTTTCACTGCATGTACAAACGTATGAATAACGATACAAATTATATAAAAAACTAGTATAATGGATAACAGTATCAAACAGACAAGATTATAAATGATGCAGTAGGGAAAGACTAGGAAGGAACGTGAGAACCATACGTGCTAGTCCACCCAAAGTAGTCTCCACTACTCAAGTTGTTTGCCCAAAGAAACATATTTACATTCCCCTTGTACAGCTTTGTAAATATAGAGGTTGCTGACTTACTTGGGCGCCGTATGCCATCATTTGCTGTCGTCCCCCCCAGTCGTACCTAAACACTCGCTCAGCTATGTGTCCTGTTAGTTGGTGGTTTCCTTCTGTCTCCTTGATCACGTGATCCAACTTTTTATCATCTTATATAATTAATAATAATAATAAGAATAAGAATAATTAAGAATACAGAAGATAGCATGCAATGTCAATCATGTTATCAGTCAGCCCTAAATAGTTGTTAGTATATTTAAAAGTATTAGTTTATAATGGTGGAATCAATAAATATCGATTACGAAACGAGCAGGAGTGTTTTATCGGATAAGGATGGCACAGTTGGTTAGTACGCGGCCTTCGGTGCGAGAGGTCCCGAGTTCGATTCCTAGTGTTCCGACTTCATTCTTTTCCGTGTAGCTTTCATTAGCTTTAAAAATTGATCGCACCTCCGGCTAAGGCCTTTTACCTGTCTGAAGATGGACGGTGGAAACCGTCCGAAATATCATCCAAAGATAATCTCTAAACTAATTCGCGTCATTTTATTTCTTATTAAATATTTAATTCAAAAACAAATGTTCAGTCCAGAAGATATATTTTCAACGCTGTGAATTGTACGAGAACGAACGCACTAAGGCCGAGGTACCTAAAATAATATTTTTTGTTCACTTTTGTCGTTTACATTGAAAAAAAATTGCTGAAAAAAGCATACAAAATCTCCTGACAACAATCGAGCAGGGCCGGACGACTTTTTCCGGACCCAGTACGTCAACACGTCCGGCCCTTACCACGTGACGTTTTCCCAATGGTTTTATTAAGAGCGCACGAGCAGGGCCGTACAGGTCATATGATAACATCATGATTTACCTGCCATTGGGAAGTCATCTCCATATACCGATATATACTGAGATTCAAGATCGGCCATCAAACGTCTAAATGGCTGAACAAGAGAAGTAAATATTTGAAAGATGTCCTTGGTGGTATAATTAGCAATTTCAAAAACGAGTGGAGAACTGGGAACGAGTTTTTATAATTAATCTAATTAAGAAATGATAGGTTTCGATAGGTTTAGTTAGATACTGAACGAGTAACAGCTTTCCAAACATCGCAAAATTTACAAAGAAATGTACGGTTACGGGCCATACATGTATTTCTTTGTAATTTTTGCAGTTTTTGAATATCTGCAGTTCAGTTGCTACTTGTCCGAACCCTATCAAACTCCTGAAACTTTTTAATTCTGATATGCTCTTTCTTGTGATGGGGTTCATTTCTTAATTAGATTAATGCGAAAACTCGTTCCCAGTCCTCCACTCGTTTTTGAAATGGTTAACTTTCCTAGAGCTTCTTTGTTAATATACTTACCGGTTTGTGGCAAATACATTGGAAGACTGGGTACGAGTGTTATAACCATTGAGATAGCAGTTCTTAAACTTTGTCAATATTATCTCCAATTTAAATACTGTAAAGACTATACAATGTGCTGGAGAAAGAACGTTGAATACATGCAAGTGATATTTCCACTATTCTTTCGTCGAGGGCAAACGCCTCGAAAAACCTGTACTGAACTAATTTAGCCAATCAAAACATTCGAACCCAGTCTTCCACAGATCGGATACAAATACGTTAAAGAAAAACCACGTCGCTGCGCGGATTGTTTAGTGTTTCTACTTCGGGCTGTTTATAGCCTGCGTAGCGGCGCTCTAGAGGGGGAGAGGATCGGCAGGGGATCGGAAGGGGAAAAGAGGAGGGGGGAGAAGAGGAGGGGGGAGAAAATGAGGGGGGAGAGAAGAGGGGGGGGAGAAGAGGAGGGGGGAGAAGAGGAGGGGGGAGAAGAGGAGGGGGGAGAAGAGGAGGGGGGAGAAGAGGAGGGGGTCCCCCCTCCTCCTCTTCCCTGCCGATCCCCTTCCGATCCTCTCCCCCCTCCAGAGCGCTGCTACGTAGGCTAGGCTGTTTATCAAATGCACACAACCATAGGAGGGGAGGGGCTACTCCCAGAAATTCAAGATAGGACTGTGCATTGAATGACGTCCATCAAGTGTTCCAAACATTAGATGGACATTTACCTTGTTTGTTTTATGCATTGCACTGATATAATTCATCTGCAACAAAGAAATCATATCAAATATAATGTTACTACAGTCAAACCTCTATACGCCCTATGCACACGTCCTGATTTTCGATATCAGAATACTAGAATCTGTCACATAAAAATAACCACTGCCACCTCATGAAAAAGCATTTATTCATCGATATTTTTGGAAAAGTTCAAAAGTATTGGATAAAATCCCGCGAAGATATCATAAATGACATTTATAGGGTTTAGATGGGATTTTGCCGTCATAAGTACACAGCCTCGTTCTGGTGTATTTTCAGAATTAAAAACGTTCATAACTCCGCAAGGACATGTCATTTCGTCCTAAAACTTTTACACTTATCTTATATAAATCTCTTCTTTTAGTGGAACGTGTTAAACCTTGAAATGAAGCAATTTGGAAAATTGATGTACATCAGAACGAGGCTGTGTACTAATGACGGCAAAATCCCATCTAAACCCTATAAATGTCATTTATGATATCTTCGCGGGATTTTATCCAATACTTTTGAACTTTTCCAAAAATATCGATGAATAAATGCTTTTTCAGATGGCAGTGGTTATTTTTATGTGACAGATTCTAGTATTCTGATATCGAAAATCAGGACGCGTGCATAGGGCGTATTAAGCGGCCCTCTGTTAAGCGGCCCTCTGTTAAGCGGTCACTTTCACTCAAATTCCCGGAAATCGGTCCCCATATACTTACTGTACGTAAACCTGACTTTTATTAAGCGGTCACCTCTATCTATTAATTAAGCGGTCAGTTGGCTATTTTCAAAGGGTGGCCGCTTAATAGAGGTTTGACTGTACTTTATAATTCGCCTGCTATACGATTACTCGACATTTTGTTCAATTTATGTTGCTAGCCATCGTGAGCACGACAACGTGTCTTTCATTATGTAACATGAACTTATGTTTATTCCAGACATGTTTCGGCATAGCATATGCATATGTAACATAGAGTCGTTTTCGTATGAGTGGGAAGTAGTTACGGTACGGCCCGTGCCGTGCGGTGACCGTGCCATATCCAAACATTCTGATTGGTTGAGCAATGAACATTCTTTATGCAAAAGTCGTTTTGATCGGTCTAGGATATGTCCATCAATTCGCCAAATGAAAAGTGTAAGTGTGGTCAGTAAAAAACTACTTTGAGTCACCTTAAGGCTGGACTAACATATTTCGTTGCCATGGTAATTCGTTGCTATGCAGAACTTGAATGAGAAGAGATTTCATCGAGCAAGCGCCCAGTGTTTTCCCGCAAGACATACACGAGTTTCACTTCAAAAATTACAAGTTAGATATTTTATTGAACGTTATTCTTTTAATTTCAAGTTTGTTCAATGAATAAATATTCGACATATGATAGACTGCAGTAGTTTAAAGTCAAAGAAGTCAAAGAAAGCAAGCGATAATTCCACTTGAAGAGTCGTTCAAACGCAACAACACTCAACAGAGATTATTGAACCGAAGTAAAACAAGCCGACTTATCGTCCAAAAACTTCAGCCTAAGAGTAAAAAACGCCGATAAATCAATAAAAAACAATCACAGATTACCTTACTCAACAGCTTGTTGTTCTAGACTCTGCCTGTCAAAATGAAACATGTCAAACAGTAGATGAAGTATGTCGAAGATCGGTGAAAACACCTTGAAAACACGACTGAAAAACTTTGCCGTATCGAAAGACTTTGCACAAATTAATTTGAGCTGCATTAAAATGCTTCAAAACATGAGAAAACCACACAAATGACTAGTAAATATCGATCTTCCTTTCTGGGTACAGAGGTCGACTTGTGGCAAGTCTAATATTTGTCTTGCGAACGAAAATTATAACGACCACAGGCAGTCCAAGTCACAACACGGCATTTTCGAAAAAAACTCCGTTCTTTTCGTTCTTTTCACGTTTTCAAAAAAGTTAACTTTTTTCTTTATGTATCTGCTACGAAAAGTATTCTTCACAAACTGGAGCATGGATTTTAAAAACAAAGAAAAAATGGAAAAGTTATGGACAAAAATGTCGTTAAAAATGCAAAGAAACTGCCATAAAAAAAATCAATTTTCATTTCAGTCTTCTGCACCTTGATATATTTTCAGATTATACCAAAACATTTTTAAATCATCAAAACCCTATGAAAAACGGCATTTTTTTACAATTTGATGACGTCATCAAGACGTACGTGATGACGTCATCACATGTCGAACTTCTACCCTCAACTAACACATTCCAAAAGTTTCATGCCTTGTGTACTGATTTTAGGAATTTTATCAGCCTTCAAAGTTTCCCTAGCAACGGGCCAAATAAATATGTTAGTCCACCCTTAACTAAAAATAATGACTTATTTCGTTCTTCGCTTTCGATTCACTACAGACGCCATCTTGAAAAGAAGCGTCCCTCCCTGCTCAAAACAATCCCAAAATGCAACGCACAGTTCACTAGTTACCAATTTCCTGCGCAAATCCAAACGGGCTATATATATGCCACTAACCGCTCTTCGTAAATCTCTTGTTTGGTTCCCCTGTCCTTGCGGTTGTTGCAACGTATTATTCGACACACGTAACGAATCATTCCGTACGTAAGAGATAGGATATTGAAGGGGACTGGTACTGGATGATATGCACAATATGTTCCGATTGTCGCCGCTTTTCTGTATGACCATTCGTGGAACGCGTTGTCCTGGGTAAAATCAATGAGAAAGTTGTTTTCATCATCATCATCATCATCTTAGAATAAATGGTGTTCACGCATATAATGCTCTGCCTCAAAACATCAGGCAAATAGAGAAGCTAAGCGAATTCAAGATAAAGCTTAAACGCCATCTTAAGCAATGACTAATACCTACTACCATCGATAAGCTATATGTATGAATGTCATAAACCCAGTATATGTAACCATTATGTGGGTACGTCTAGTGTATTTACGTTTCCTGTATATTAATTATTTTATTGTATCAGGGCTCCATTTAAACTAGCATTGCTGGACACCCTGTATAAATATTGATTTAAATAAATAAATAAAATAAAAATATCTCTTCACGCCAGTAGGCGCATAAGGGTTAAACATTATCTGTCCAACTTTTCCTGTTCAGCGTCACCACTTTAGCTGCATTCCAGCATTCCAGCATATGGGGGGGGGGGGGGGGGGGGGGTTACTAGCTATGGATCCTATCGAGAGACAAATTAGTTGCTGACAAACAGACAGTCACATTGTCTTGGATTTACACATAACATAGAACAACTTTATTGAATAAAATAATACGATACGATTTCATAGGTAAATTCATTGCATGACGAGGGATGTCCACGTTGAGTTTCACGAGAAAAACCGATATCACATGAATCGCGAAGCGAGTGAAATTCAACCTCCACTCCACGAGACCATTTTTTGAATTTTCCTTGAAAACCATAGCGTCGCAAAGAAAGCAAGTGTAGTCAGACAGTTTGCTACGTTAGCTAATAGGAATGAAGCGAATTTGAATGCTAAAATCAGTCTGTTTGACATTAAGACAAAGTTACTGATAAACAGGAGGCCGACGGTGCGCACGTTACTCCCCTCTCTTCAAAAGTGCTCTTTTTTTTACGGGTATTTAAATCTGAAGCCACAGGGATTAGAGAGAAGTCGAAACAAGTGTGTGAGGTCACCGAGGATCGAACTGCGGACCTCTCGCATAGCAGGCAGCGCACATACCAACTAGGCCACACTTACATCTATAGCGCAACCAGGCTACACAGATTAGAGAGAAGTCGAAACAAGTGTGTGAGGTCACCAAGGATTGAACTACTGACCTCTCGCTTTGTAGGCAGCGCACATGCCAACTAGGCCACACTTGCTCCTATGTGTTTATCCAGTACAAAAACTACATTTTTAAATGACTTCCTAAATACACTATTATATTAAATATACCTCGACGTGTTGATAGGTATTGGACAACAGTGCTATCATCATATTCATCAGCATCACCACTGCCATTATCAGGAACGACGCGTAGAGAAGTTGAGCGAGGGCATCCGACATATCGTCTGAAGAATGCAATGGATCTAAACCACCACTACCAAGAAGAGACCAAGCAAGGTGCCTTGCAGAACTCCACCAGCTTATCAACGAAACAAGAAAATACAATTAAACAATCCCGGACAAATTAGGACTTTTTGGTCTAGTAAGTAAATTTTGAATTTCGTGACGCTGTTCAGGCTATTCATCCCCTCCTTCCTCCCCATACAATGTTAGTTAGCGGTCGTCAGCACAGTTGACCTCAACATTGTACAGGGGAGAGGGGGAAAACAGTTATAATTCGCGCAAAAACGGCGTACGTGTAATTCATTGATGAGAAAAAAATCACTTCTAAAACCGAAAAAGTCCGAAGAGGTTTTGTCCAAGATTGCAGGTATCTGGTCATTTTGTCGCGCGATTTGACAATTAGAATATTATATTTGATTTTTCTAGATGTTTCCCCATTGTATGTGCTTGTTATTCAAGACATCAGTCAGTTTTTAATTCCCTCGTAATGATCATGCTATATCCTTATCCTTGAGATGACAAGATGCTGTACAGAATAGTAAGTACGTATTGTACGTACCATTTGATTCCTCCATGGACGTCACATAATCTTGAAATGAAAAATAGTTAGTTAGTTAGTTAGTTAGATAGTTAGTTAGTTAGTTAGATAGTTAGTTAGTTAGTTATATAGTTAGTTAGTTAGTTAGTTAGTTAGATAGATAGTTAGTTAGATAGATAGTTAGTTAGTTAGATAGTTAATTAGTTAGTTAGTTAGTTAGATAGTTAGTTAGTTAGCCAGTTATATAGATAAATAGATAGTTAGTTAGTTAGTTAGATAGTTAGTTAGTTAGTTAGATAGTTAGTTAGATAGTTAATTAGTTAGTTAGTTAGTTAGTTAGATAGATAGTTAGTTAGATAGATAGATAGATAGATAGTTAGTTAGTAAGTTAGATAGTTAGTTAGTTAGATAGTAGGTTAGTTAGATAGTTAGTTAGATAGTTAGTTAATTAATTAGTTAGTTAGTTAGTTAGATAGTTAGTTAGATAGATAGATAGATAGATAGTTAGTTAGTTATTTAGATAGTTAGTTAGATAGTTAGGTAGTTAGTTAGTTAGATAGATAGATAGTTAGTTAGTTAGTTAGATAGTTAGTTAATTAGCTAGTTAGTTAGTTAGTTAGTTAGTTAGTTAGTTAGTTAGTTAGATAGATAGATAGTTAGTTAGATAGTTAGTTAGTTAGATAGTTAGTTAGTTATAGTTAATTAGTTAGTTAGTTAGTTAGTTAGTTAGTTAGATATAGTTAGTTAGTTAGATAGATAGATAGATAGATAGATAGTTAGTTAGTTAGTTAGTTAGTTAGATAGTTAGTTAGTTAGATAGTTAGTTAGTTAGATAGTTAGTTAGATAGTTAGATAGTTAGTTAATTAGTTAGTTAGTTAGATAGATAGATAGATAGATAGTTAGTTAGATAGTTAGGTAGTTAGTTAGTTAGTTAGATAGATAGATAGATAGTTAGTTAGTTAGTTAGTTAGTTAGTTAGTTAGTTAGTTAGTTAGTTAGTTAGTTAGTTAGTTAGTTATTTAGATATATAGATAGTTAGTTAGTTAGTTAGATAGATAGTTAGTTAGTTAGATAGTTAGTTAGATAGTTAGTTAGATAGTTAGTTAGTTAGTTAGTTAGTTAGTTAGTTAGTTAGTTAGTTAGTTAGTTAGTTAGTTAGTTAGTTAGTTAGTTAGTTAGTTAGTTAGTTAGTTAGTTAGTTAGTTAGTTAGTTAGTTAGTTAGATAGATAGATAGATAGATAGATAGATAGATAGATAGATAGATAGTTAGTTAGTTAGTTAGATACATAGATAGTTAGTTAGTCAGTTGGATAGATAGTCAGTTAGTTAGTTAGTTAGTTAGATAGATAGATAGATAGATAGTTAGTTAGTTAGTTATATATTGATAGTTAGTTAGTTAGTTAGATAGTTAGTTAGTTAGTTAGTTAGTTAGTTAGTTTGATAGTTAGTTAGATAGTTAGTTAGATAGTTAGTTAGTTAGTTAGTTAGATAGTTAGTTAGTTAGTTAGTTAGTTAGTTAGTTAGTTAGTTAGTTAGTTAGTTAGTTAGTTAGTTAGATAGATAGATAGTTAGTTAGTTAGTTAGATAGTTAGTTAGTTAGTTAGTTAGTTAGTTAGTTAGTTAGTTAGTTAGTTAGATAGATAGATAGTTAGTTAGTTAGTTAGTTAGTTAGTTAGTTAGTTAGTTAGATAGATAGATAGATAGATAGATAGATAGATAGATAGATAGATAGTTAGTTTAGTTAGATACATAGATAGTTAGTTAGTCAGTTAGATAGATAGTCAGTTAGTTAGTTAGTTAGTTAGATAGATAGATAGATAGTTAGTTAGTTAGTTAGATATATTGATAGTTAGTTAGTTAGTTAGTTAGTTAGTTAGTTAGTTAGTTAGTTAGTTAGTTAGTTAGTTAGTTAGTTAGTTAGTTAGTTAGTTAGTTAGTTAGTTAGTTAGTTAGTTAGTTAGTTAGTTAGTTAGTAAGTTAGTTAGTTAGTTAGTTAGTTAGTTAGTTAGTTAGATAGATAGATAGTTAGTTAGTTAGTTAGATAGTTAGTTAATTAGTTAGTTAGTTAGTTAGATAGTTAGTTAGATAGATGTTAGATAGTTAGTTAGTTAGTTAGTTAGTTAGTTAGTTAGTTAGTTAGTTAGTTAGTTAGTTAGTTAGTTAGTTAGTTAGATAGATAGATAGATAGATAGATAGATAGATAGATAGATAGATAGTTAGTTAGTTAGTTAGTAGTTATATATAGATAGTTAGTTAGTCAGTTAGATAGATAGTCATTAGTAGTTAGTTAGTTAGTTAGATAGATAGATAGATAGTTAGTTAGTTAGTTAGTTAGTTAGATATAGTTAGTTAGTTAGTTAGTTAGTTAGTTAGTTAGTTAGTTAGTTAGTTAGTTAGTTAGTTAGTTTAGTTAGTTAGTTAGTTAGTTAGTTAGTTAGTTAGTTAGTTAGTTAGTTAGTTAGTTAGTTAGTTAGTTAGTTAGTTAGTTAGTTAGTTAGTTAGTTAGTTAGTTAGTTAGTTAGTTAGTTAGTTAGTTAGTTAGTTAGTTAGTTAGTTAGTTAGTTAGTTAGTTAGTTAGTTAGTTAGATATAGATAGATAGTTAGTTAGTTAGTTAGTTAGTTAGATAGTTAGTTAGATAGTTAGTTAAATAGTTAGTTAGTTAGTTAGTTAGTTAGAGTTAGTTAGTTAGTTAGAAAGTTAATTAGTTAGTTAGTTAGTTAGATAGTTAGTTAGTTAGCCAGTTATATAGATAAATAAATAGTTAGTTAGTTAGTTAGATAGTTAGTTAGTTAGATAGTTAGTTAGATAGTTAATTAGTTAGTTAGTTAGTTAGTTAGTTAGTTAGTTAGTTAGTTAGATAGATAGATAGATAGTAGTTAGTTAGTTAGTTAGTTAGTTAGATAGTTAGTTAGTTAGTTAGTTAGTTAGTTAGATAGTTAGTTAGATATATAGATAGTTAGTTAGTCAGTTAGATAGATAGTCATTTAGTTAGTTAGTTAGTTAGATAGATAGATAGATAGTTAGTTAGTTAGTTATAGATATTAGTTAGTTAGTTAGTTAGTTAGATAGTTAGTTAGTTAGTTAGTTAGTTAGTTAGTTAGTTAGTTAGTTAGTTAGTTAGTTAGTTTAGTTAGATAGTTAGTTAGTTAGTTAGTTAGTTAGTTAGTTAGTTAGTTAGTTAGTTAGTTAGTTAGTTAGTTAGATAGTTAGATAGTTAGTTAGTTAGTTAGTTAGTTAGTTAGTTAGTTAGTTAGTTAGTTAGTTAGTTAGTTAGTTAGTTAGTAGATAGTAGATAGATAGATAGTTAGTTAGTTAGTTAGTTAGTTAGTTAGTTAGTTAGTTAAATAGTTAGATAGTTAGTTAGTTAGATAGTTAGTTAGTTAGTTAGTTAGTTACATAGTTAGTTAGTTAGTTTAGTTAGTTAGTTAGTTAGTTATAGTTAGATAGATAGATAGATAGTTAGTTAGTTAGTTAGTTAGTTAAGTTAGTTAGTTAGTTAGTTAGTTAGTTAGTTAGATAGATAGATAGATAGTTAGTTAGTTAGTTAGTTAGTTAGTTAGTTAGTTAGTTAGTTAGTTAGTTAGTTAGTTAGTTAGTTAGTTAGTTAGTTAGATAGATAGTTAGTTAGTAGTTAGTTAGTTAGATTAGTTAGTTAGTTAGTTAGTTAGTTAGTTAGTTAGTTAGTTAGTTAGTTAGTTAGTTAGTTAGTTAGTTAGTTAGTTAGTTAGTTAGTTAGTTAGTTAGTTAGTTAGTTAGTTAGTTAGTTAGTTAGTTAGTTAGTTAGTTAGTTAGTTAGATAGATAGATTATAGATAGATAGTTAGTTAGTTAGTTAGTTAGTTAGTTAGATAGATAGTTAGTTAGTTAGTTAGTTAGATAGATAGTTAGTTAGTTAGTTAGTTAGTTAGATAGATAGTTAGTTAGTTATATAGATAGATAGTTAGTTAGTTAGTTAGTTAGTTAGTTAGTTAGTTAGTTAGTTAGTTAGTTAGTTAGTTAGTTAGTTAGTTAGTTAGTTAGTTAGTTAGTTAGTTAGTTAGTTAGTTAGTTAGTTAGTTAGTTAGTTAGTTAGTTAGTTAGTAGTTAGTTAGTTAGTTAGTTAGTTAGTTAGTTAGTTAGTTAGTAGTTAGATAGTTAGATAGTTAGTTAGTTAGTTAGTTAGTTAGTTAGTTAGTTAGTTAGTTAGTTAGTTAGTTAGTTAGTTAGTTAGTTAGTTAGATAGATAGATAGTTAGTTAGTTAGTTAGTTAGTTAGTTAGTTAGTTAGTTAGTTAGTTAGTTAGTTAGTTAGTTAGTTAGTTAGATAGTTAGTTAGTTAGTTAGTTAGTTAGATAGTTAGTTAGTTAGTTAGTTAGTTAGATAGTTATAGATAGTTAGTTAGTTAGTTAGTTAGTTAGTTAGTTAGTTAGTTAGTTAGTTAGTTAGTTAGTTAGTTAGTTAGTTAGATAGTTAGTTAGTTAGTTAGTTAGTTAGTTAGTTAGTTAGATAGTTAGATAGTTAGTTAGTTAGTTAGTTAGTTAGATAGATAGATAGTTAGTTAGTTAGATAGTTAGTTAGTTAGTTAGTTAGTTAGTTAGTTAGTTAGTTAGTTAGTTAGTTAGATAGATAGATAGTTAGTTAGTTAGTTAGATAGATAGATAGTTAGTTAGTTAGTTAGTTAGTTAGTTATTTAGATAGTTAGTTAGATAGTTAGTTAGTTAGTTAGTTAGTAGTTATATATAGATAGATAGATAGATAGATAGTTAGTTAGTTAGTTAGTTAGTTAGTTAGTTAGTTAGTTAGTTAGTTAGTTAGTTAGATAGATATATAGTTAGTTAGTTAGTTAGTTAGTTAGTTAGTTAGTTAGTTAGTTAGTTAGTTAGTTAGTTAGTTAGTTAGTTAGTTAGTTAGTTAGTAGTTATATATAGATAGATAGTTAGTTAGATAGATAGATAGATAGATAGATAGATAGATAGATAGATAGATAGATAGATAGATATAGATAGATAGTTAGTTAGTTAGTATAGTTATTTATAGTTAGTTAGTTAGTTAGTTAGTTAGTTAGTTAGTTAGTTAGTTAGTTAGTTAGTTAGTTAGTTAGTTAGTTAGTTAGTTAGTTAGTTAGTTAGTTTAGTTAGTTAGTTAGTAGTTAGTTAGTTAGTTAGTTAGTTAGTTAGTTAGTTAGTTAGTTAGTTAGTTAGTTAGATAGATAGATAGTTAGTTAGTTAGTTAGTTAGTTAGTTAGTTAGTTAGTTAGTTAGTTAGTTAGTTAGTTAGTTAGTTAGATAGATAGATAGTTAGTTAGTTAGTTAGTTAGTTAGTTAGATAGTTAGTTAGATAGTTAGTTAGTTAGTTAGTTAGTTAGTTAGTTAGTTAGTTAGTTAGTTAGTTAGTTAGTTAGTTAGTTAGTTAGTTAGTTAGTTAGTTAGTTAGTTAGTTAGATAGATAGTTAGTTAGTTAGTTAGTTAGTTAGTTAGTTAGTTAGTTAGTTAGTTAGTTAGTTAGTTAGTTAGTTAGTTAGTTAGTTAGTTAGTTAGTTAGTTAGTTAGTTAGTTAGTTAGTTAGATAGATAGATAGTTAGTTAGTTAGTTAGTTAGTTAGTTAGTTAGTTAGTTAGTTAGTTAGTTAGTTAGTTAGTTAGTTAGTTAGTTAGATAGATAGTTAGTTAGTTAGTTAGTTAGTTAGTTAGTTAGTTAGTTAGTTAGTTAGTTAGTTAGTTAGTTAGTTAGTTAGTTAGATAGTTAGTTAGTTAGTTAGTTAGTTAGTTAGTTAGTTAGTTAGTTAGTTAGTTAGTTAGTTAGTTAGTTAGTTAGTTAGTTAGTTAGTTAGTTAGTTAGTTAGTTAGTTAGTTAGTTAGTTAGTTAGTTAGTTAGTTAGTTAGTTAGTTAGTTAGTTAGTTAGTTAGTTAGTTAGTTAGTTAGTTAGTTAGTTAGTTAGTTATAGTTAGTTAGTTAGTTAGTTAGTTAGTTAGTTAGTTAGTTAGTTAGTTAGTTAGTTAGTTAGTTAGTTAGTTAGATAGTATAGATAGTTAGTTAGATAGTTAGTTAGTTAGTTAGTTAGTTAGTTAGTTAGTTAGTTAGTTAGTTAGTTAGTTAGTTAGTTAGTTAGTTAGTTAGTTAGTTAGTTAGTTAGGTTAGTTAGTTAGTTAGATAGTTAGTTAGTTAGTTAGTTAGTTAGTTATATAGATAGATAGATAGTTAGTTAGTTAGTTAGTTAGTTAGTTAGTTAGTTAGTTAGTTAGTTAGTTAGTTAGTTAGTTAGTTAGTTAGTTAGTTAGTTAGTTAGTTAGATAGATAGATAGTTAGTTAGTTAGTTAGTTAGTTAGTTAGTTAGTTAGTTAGTTAGTTAGTTAGTTAGTTAGTTAGTTAGTTAGTTAGTTAGTTAGTTTAGTTTAGTTAGTTAGTTAGTTAGTTTAGTTAGTTAGATATAGTTAGTTATATAGTTAGTTAGTTAGTTAGTTAGTTAGTTAGTTAGTTAGTTAGTTAGTTAGTTAGATAGATAGATAGTTAGTTAGTTAGTTAGTTAGTTAGTTAGTTAGTTAGTTAGTTAGTTAGTTAGTTAGTTAGTTAGTTAGTTAGATAGATAGATAGATAGATATAGATAGTTAGTTAGTTAGTTAGTTAGTTAGTTAGTTAGTTAGTTAGTTAGTTAGTTAGTTAGTTAGTTAGTTAGTTAGTTAGTTAGTTAGTTAGATAGTTAGTTTAGTTAGTTAGATAGTTAGATAGTTAGTTAGTTAGTTAGTTAGTTAGTTAGTTAGTTAGTTAGATAGTTAGTTAGTTAGTTAGTTAGTTAGTTAGTTAGTTAGTTAGTTAGTTAGTTAGTTAGTTAGTTAGTTAGTTAGTTAGTTAGTTAGTTAGATAGATAGATAGATAGATAGTTAGTTAGTTAGTTAGTTAGTTAGTTAGTTAGTTAGTTAGTTAGTTAGTTAGTTAGTTAGATAGTTAGTTAGTTAGTTAGTTAGTTAGTTAGTTAGTTAGTTAGTTAGTTAGTTAGTTAGTTAGTTAGTTAGTTATTTAGTTATATATATAGTTAGTTAGTTTAGTTAGTTAGTTAGTTAGTTAGTTAGTTAGTTAGTTAGTAGATAGTTAGTTAGTTAGTTAGTTAGTTAGTTAGTTAGTTAGTTAGTTAGTTAGTTAGTTAGTTAGTTAGTTAGTAGTTAGTTTAGTTAGTTAGTTAGTTAGATAGTTAGTTAGTTAGTTAGTTAGTTAGTTAGTTAGTTAGTTAGATAGATAGATAGATAGATAGATAGATAGTTAGTTAGTTAGTTAGTTAGATAGTTAGTTAGTTAGTTAGATAGTTAGATAGTTAGTTAGTTAGTTAGATAGATAGTTAGATAGATAGATAGTTAGTTAGTTAGTATAGATAGTTAGTTAGTTAGTTAGTTAGTTAGTTAGTTAGTTAGTTAGTTAGTTAGTTAGTTAGTTAGTTAGTTAGTTAGTTAGTTAGTTAGTTAGTTAGTTAGTTAGTTAGTTAGTTAGTTAGTTAGTTAGTTAGTTAGTTAGTTAGTTAGTTAGTTAGTTAGTTAGTTAGTTAGTTAGTTAGTTAGTTAGTTAGTTAGTTAGTTAGTTAGTTAGTTAGTTAGTTAGTTAGTTAGTTAGTTAGTTAGTTAGTTAGTTAGTTAGATAGATAGTTAGATAGTTAGTTAGTTAGTTAGTTAGTTAGTTAGTTAGTTAGTTAGTTAGTTAGTTTTAGTTAGTTAAATAGTTAGTTAGTTTAGTTAGTTAGATAGTTAGTTAGTTAGTTAGTTAGTTAGTTAGATAGATATAGATAGATAGATAGATAGTTAGTTAGTTAGTTAGTTAGTTAGTTAGTTAGTTAGTTAGTTAGTTAGTTAGTTAGTTAGTTAGTTATAGTTAGTTAGTTAGTTAGTTAGTTAGTTAGTTAGTTAGTTAGTTAGTTAGTTAGTTAGTTAGTTAGTATAGTTATAGTTAGTTAGTTAGTTAGTTAGATAGTTAGTTAGTTAGTTAGTTAGTTAGTTAGTTAGTTAGTTAGTTAGTTAGTTAGTTAGTTAGTTAGTTAGATAGTTAGTTAGATAGTTAGTTAGTTAGTTAGTTAGTTAGATAGTTAGTTAGTTAGTTAGTTAGTTAGTTAGTTAGTTTATTTAGATAGTTAGTTAGATAGTTAGGTAGTTAGTTAGTTAGTTAGTTAGATAGATAGATAGATAGATAGATAGTTAGTTAGTTAGTTATTTATAGTTAGTTAGTTAGATAGTTAGGTAGTTAGTTAGTTAGTTTAGATATAATATTTAGTTAGTTAGTTAGTTAGTTAGTTTAGTTAGTTAGTTAGTTAGTTAGTTAGTTAGTTAGTTAGTTAGTTAGTTAGTTAGTTAGTTAGTTAGATAGTTAGTTAGTTAGTTAGTTAGTTAGTTATATAGATAGATAGATAGATAGATAGATAGATAGATAGATAGATAGATAGATAGATAGATAGATAGATAGTTAGATAGATAGATAGATAGTTAGTTAGTTAGTTAGTTAGTTAGTTAGTTAGTTAGTTAGTTAGTTAGTTAGTTAGTTAGTTAGTTAGTTAGTTAGTTAGTTAGTTAGTTAGTTAGTTAGTTAGTTAGTTAGTTAGTTAGTTAGTTAGTTAGTTAGTTAGTTAGTTAGTTAGTTAGTTAGTTAGTTAGTTAGTTAGTTAGTTAGTTAGTTTAGTTAGTTAGTTAGTTAGTTAGATAGATAGATAGTTAGTTAGTTAGTTAGATAGTTAGTTAATTAGTTAGTTAGTTAGTTAGTTAGTTAGATAGTTAGTTAGATAGATATAGATAGATAGTTAGTTAGTTAGATATAGTTAGTTAGATAGTTAGTTAAGTTAGTTAGTTAGTTAGTTAGTTAGTTAGATAGTTAGTTAGTTAGATAGTTAGTTAGTTAGTTAGTTTAGTTAGTTAGTTAGTTAGTTAGTTAGTTAGTTAGTTATATAGATAAATAGATAGTTAGTTAGTTAGTTAGATAGTTAGTTAGTTAGTTAGTTAGTTAGTTAGTTAGTTAGTAGTTTAGTTAGTTAGTTAGTTAGTTAGTTAGTTAGTTAGATAGAGTTAGTAGTTATAGTTAGTTAGTTAGTTAGTTAGTTAGTTAGTTAGTTAGTTAGTTAGTTAGTAGTTAGTTAGTTAGTTAGTTAGTTAGATAGATATATATAGTTAGTTAGTTATAGATAGTTAGATAGATATAGTTAGTTAGTTAGTTAGTTAGTTAGTTAGATAGATAGATAGATAGTTAGTTAGTTAGTTATAGATAGATAGTTAGTTAGTTAGTTAGTTAGTTAGTTAGTTAGTTAGTTAGTTAGTTAGTTAGTTTAGTTAGTTAGTTAGTTAGTTAGTTAGATAGTTTAGTTAGTTAGTTAGTTAGTTAGTTAGTTAGTTAGTTAGTTAGTTAGTTAGTTAGTTAGTTAGTTAGTTAGTTAGTTAGTTAGTTAGTTAGTTAGTTAGTTAGTTAGTTAGTTAGTTAGTTAGTTAGTTAGTTAGTTAGTTAGTTAGTTAGTTAGTTAGTTAGTTAGATAGATAGTTAGTTAGTTAGTTTAGTTAGTTAGTTAGTTAGTTAGTTAGTTAGTTAGTTAGTTAGTTAGTTAGATAGTTAGTTAGATAGATAGATAGTTAGTTAGTTAGTTAGTTAGTTAGTTAGTTAGTTAGTTAGTTAGTTAGATAGTTAGTTAGTTAGATAGTTAGTTAGTTAGTTAGTTAGTTAGTTAGTTAGTTAGTTAGTTAGTTAGTTAGTTAGTTAGTTAGTTAGTTAGATAGTTAGTTAGTTAGTTAGTTAGTTAGTTAGTTAGTTAGTTAGTTAGTTAGTTAGTTAGATAGATAGATAGTTAGTTAGTTAGTTAGTTAGATAGTTAGTTAGTTTAGTTATATTAGTTAGTTAGTTAGTAGTTAGTTAGTTAGTTAGTTAGTTAGATAGATAGATAGATAGTTTAGTTAGTTAGTTAGTTAGTTAGTTAGTTAGTTTAGTTAGTTAGTTAGTTAGTTAGTTAGATAGTTAGTTTAGTTAGATAGATAGATAGATAGATAGTTAGTTAGTTAGTTAGTTAGTTAGTTAGTTAGTTAGTTAGTTTAGTTAGTTAGTTTAGTTAGATAGTTAGTTAGTTAGTTAGTTAGTTAGTTAGTTATTATAGTTAGTTAGTTAGTTAGTTAGTTAGTTAGATAGTATAGATAGATAGTTAGTTAGTTAGTTACTTAGATAGTTAGTTAGATAGTTAGTTAGTTAGTTAGTTAGTTAGATAGATAGATAGTTAGTTAGTTAGTTAGTTAGTTAGTTTAGTTTAGTTAGTTAGTTTAGTTAGTTAGTTATTTAGATAGATATATAGTTAGTTAGTTAGTTAGTTAGTTAGTTAGTTAGTTAGATAGTTAGTTAGTTAGTTAGTTAGTTAGTTAGTTAGTTAGTTAGATAGTTAGTTAGTTAGTTAGTTAGTTAGTTAGTTAGTTAGTTAGTTAGTTAGTTAGTTAGTTAGTTAGTTAGTTAGTTAGTTAGTTAGTTAGTTAGTTAGTTAGTTAGTTAGTTAGTTAGTTAGATAGATAGATAGATAGTTAGTTAGTTAGTTAGTTAGTTAGATAGTTAGATATAGTTAGTTAGTTAGTTAGTTAGTTAGATAGTTAGTTAGTTAGTTAGTTAGATAGATAGATAGATAGTTAGTTAGTTATATATTAGATAGTTAGTTAGTTAGTTAGTTAGTTAGTTAGTTAGTTTAGTTAGTTAGTTAGTTAGTTAGTTAGTTAGTTAGTTAGTTAGTTAGTTAGTTAGTTAGTTAGTTAGTTAGATAGTTAGTTAGTTAGTTAGTTAGTTAGTTAGTTAGTTAGTTAGTTAGTTAGTTAGTTAGTTAGTTAGTTAGTTAGTTAGATAGATAGATAGATAGTTAGTTAGTTAGTTAGTTAGATAATTAGTTAATTAGTTAGTTAGTTAGTTAGTTAGATAGATAGATAGATAGATAGTTAGTTAGTTAGTTAGTTAGTTAGTTAGTTAGTTAGTTAGTTAGTTAGTTAGTTAGTTAAATAGTTAGTTAGTTAGTTAGTTAGATATATAGTTAGTTAGTTAGTTAGATAGATAGATAGATAGTTAGTTAGTTAGTTAGTTAGTTAGATAGTTAGTTAGTTAGTTAGTTAGTTAGTTAGTTAGATATATAGATAGTTAGTTTAGTTAGTTAGTTAGTTAGTTAGATAGTTAGTTAGTTAGTTAGTTAGTTAGTTAGTTAGATAGATAGTTAGTTAGTTAGTTAGTTAGTTAGTTAGTTAGTTTAGTTAGTTAGTTAGTTAGTTAGATAGTTAGTTAGTTAGTTTAGTTAGATAGATAGATAGTTAGTTAGTTAGTTATATATAGATAGTTAGTTAGATAGTTTAGTAGGTAGTTAGTTATTTAGATAGTTAGTTAGATAGTTAGTTAGTTAGTTAGTTAGTTAGTTAGATATATAGATAGATAGATAGATAGTTAGTTAGTTAGTTAGTTATTTAGATAGTTAGTTAGATAGTTAGTAGTTAGTTAGTTAGATAGATATATATTTAGTTAGTTAGTTAGTTAGTTAGTTAGTTAGTTAGTTAGTTAGATAGTTAGTTAGTTAGTTAGTTAGTTAGATAGATATATAGTTATAGTTAGTTAGTTAGATAGATAGATAGATAGATATAGATAGTTAGTTAGTTAGTTAGATATATAGATAGTTAGTTAGTTAGATAGATAGATAGTTAGTTAGATATAGTTAGTTAGTTAGTTAGTTAGTTAGTTAGTTAGTTAGTTAGTTTAGTTAGATAGTTAGTTAGATAGTTAGGTAGTTAGTTAGTTAGTTAGATAGATATATATTTAGTTAGTTAGTTAGTTAGTTAGTTAGTTAGTTAGTTAGAAGATAGTTAGATAGTAGTTTAGTTAGTTAGTTAGTTAGTTAGATAGATATATAGTTAGTTAGTTAGTTAGATAGATATAGATAGATAGATAGATAGATAGATAGATAGTTAGTTAGTTAGATATATAGATAGTTAGTTAGATAGATAGATAGATAGTTAGTTAGATAGTTAGTTAGTTAGTTAGTTAGTTAGTTAGTTAGTTAGTTAGTTAGTTAGTTAGTTAGTTAGTTAGTTAGTTAGTTAGTTAGTTAGTTAGTTAGTTAGTTAGTTAGTTAGTTAGATAGTAGTTAGTTAGATAGTTAGTTAGTTAGTTAGTTAGTTAGTTAGATAGTTAGTTAGTTAGTTAGTTAGTTAGATAGTTAGTTAGTTAGTTAGTTAGTTAGTTAGTTAGTTAGTTAGTTAGTTAGTTAGTTAGTTAGTTAGTTAGTTAGTTAGTTAGTTAGTTAGTTAGATAGTTAGTTAGATAGTTAGGTAGTTAGTTATATAGATAGTTAGTTAGTTAGATAGATACAGTCATTTGCAAAAATTCTGGCCGCTACGAAATATCAATATATCGGGTGCATTGTGGGTAATTAAATAATCGAAAATTCCCCTTAAAGCAGGTTAACGCCAGCAAAGTTGGTAGAAATATTTAGCGTAATGTTTATTTTAGTCTTACGTTTGTTGTTTGTTAATTTTGCTTCATTTAATAAGTTAGGGAACTCAAAATAGTATTATTTAATTACCCATAATGCACCCGATATATTGATATATCGTAGCGGCCAGAATTTTTGCAAATGACTGTAGATAGTTAGTTAGTTAGTTAGATATATAGATAGTTAGTTAGTTAGATAGATAGATAGTCAGTTAGTTAGTTAGTTAGTTAGTTAGTTAGATAGATATATAGTCAGTTAGTTAGTTAGTTAGTTAGTTAGATAGATAGATAGATAGTTAGTTAGTTAGTTAGTTAGTTAGTTAGATATATTGATAGTTAGTTAGTTAGTTAGATAGTTAGTTAGTTAGATAGTTAGTTAGATAGTTAGTTAGATAGTTAGTTAGTTAGTTAGTTAGTTAGTTAGTTAGTTAGATAGTTAGTTAGTTAGTTAGTTAGTTAGTTAGATAGTTAGTTAGATAGTTAGTTAGTTAGATAGTTAGTTAGTTAGATAGTTAGTTAGTTAGTTAGTTAGTTAGTTAGTTAGTTAGTTAGTAAGTTAGTTAGTAAGTTAGTTAGTTAGTTAGTTAGTAAATATCATTTATTGTGTAGTTAGTAATATAGTACATCGATCGTTTCAAAGAGTATAATAACAAAAACAAACCTACACAATTTTAGAGCGATTCCACAAAAACGATAAAAGTTATAGCGAATTGAAATCACAAAGATTTGTATGGGAAATTTAGTTTTGGACTGAATAGCCTCGTTTCCATGCAATTAGAATTCAAATGGTTATAACTTTACGGTGGATTCATTTAAATTGATGGGCTTTTGGTGGATTACTAGACTATGTATGGTCGTTCTCAAAATGATATTACATTTCCTAAACTTGTAATTTTTCTCAGTTTATGCAAATTACTCGGCCATTATTGCATTCGATCTATGACAGGAGAAAGGTCACATAATTTACATTTCAATTGAGATGACCTCCCTTAATACTACTAATGAAACGTGAAGGAATAGATTGGTCATATTTAATTCACCGATTGGCCCCTAGGCTCACGTGGTGTACTTCGTGTTACGGTCACCAAAAAGTTCGGACATTGTCCGTGAATTGCCGTACAAACGCACTAACTTTTGTACACTTTATCGATTCGATTTAGTTTTACGATTCTCTAAATATTAGCAGAACTATTTTAACTCGAGCCGATAAACTGCACAAAATAAAGTTAGTGCGTTGGTGCTACACTGACAATGTCCGAACGTTTTGGTGCCAGTAACATGAAGTACACCACGTGATCTCTAGGGACCAATCAGTGAATTGAGACTAAAGGTTGCACAATTGAAATGCTTCTTACCCATGTACCGTAGTATTTTTCCCGCCTTTACCACCCACGTAAGAAATTTCAGCCACGTAAACTTTAGTAATGGCGAGCGAAAATGCCAAAAGAGTGGCGAAAAACTGTCCAAAGATTGCAGCAACAGCACCAATGATCTGAAACAAAGCAATCTGAATCGACCCAGTGGATTTGTGCGATTCCATCACGTGACCAAACACTCGAAGTGTCAAGAACATGGCGTTCAGTCCATATAGGTAGCCTGACACGGCAACCAGGCGATTTTGAGTAACAGAGGCTGTACTCGACCACGTGACAATGCGAAGAGATATAATGGTCATGTAGACTATCATGGTGATGACGTCAATGACATTCCACTGGTCACTGAGATGAAAGCAAAAAGAGACAATGTTATGAAGAAATAAGACCGATCAAACGCGCACTATGATTGGCTATCCCAGCGTGCACAATGACGTCAGAATGAAATAAAAACTAAAACTAAAATAAAAGTAAAAAAATAAAATGCTAATAAATTTACTTGTTTTCGAACGCACCAAGTTGATCATGAGAGAACTTGTTTTAATTTTGCTCAACAATTTCTTCCGCGCTTACCAATTTCCTCGCGTGTATGCATATTTACGCAAGCAATATACGTGTGGTATGCTTAAAGCCTGGTCCTCACTAGCGACATAAGCATAAACACAAGCAACATACGCAGACTCAGGACACCATTTATGCAATATGTGTGATAAAAGACAAGCACCGAGATTGTTTTAAAAATCTATTCAATATATGCTGAATAGTTGGTGGGTTGAGTATTTTGTGATTTGAACCTTGCGTTTATGAGTTATAGAGGTTTGAAATCTCAATATGCAAATTTGATGACGTCCACTAAGGAATTTGCCATAACTTATTTAGACTTTTTCAAGAAGAACTTATTTTTTGATATGGGGAAAAAGTTATAAAATCATTTATAAAGACTGTGAAAATATTCTGTAAGTTTTCAAATGTCTATAATCAGCACAAGGTCGTTGTTGTATAATAAATGATTCCTCAGTAGACGTCATCAAATTTGCATATTGAGATTTCAAACCTCTATAACTCATAAACAGAAGGTTCAAATCACAAAATACTGAACCCACCAACTATCCAGCTTATATTAAATCGATTTTTAAAACAATCTCACAGGGGTGATAGGCACTTTAATAGGCGACTTGCACTAAGAGGTCACGTGACTCCACCTACTTTAAATCAAACAGCAGTGTCCAAATGAACTCCAGGTACAGGAGAAATATGCTGGATGATAAGCTCTTGTCATCCTATTAATTTCCAATACAAATTCTTAGAAATCATTCGATTTTACTTTTTGTGACATTTCTCCTGTGTCTAACCTGAGTATCAGGCCTTCAAAAAGGAAAGGAGAAGGGGAGAGGCCCGGGGAGAAGAAAGAGGAAGAAGGCCTGACACAAGGGCATTGATCTGCCCGTGTCATGCGTCCAGATTCTGGACGTTGATTTGATTGGATAAAACACAAAGGCTTGAAACGTCCCCAGGGAAACGTCACAGCGGACCGGAAATGATACATCGTGTTCTACAAGAATAAGCTTGATTTCCTTTCATTTATGATTGAAAATAATTTAGACAGGCTCTAGAAGGAGCTACATGTATGAAGCCTTTCCTGGAATTGAATTGAAGAAATAACAAGAACTTTGTCTTCAAACTAACAAAAACGACGTGCTTGGGGTTTTGCCGACAGGCTAATTTATCAGCTGTTTCTTAGTTTCATCTTGTAAGTAAGTAAGGACTTTATTTAACGAGGGTAGCACGATAAAACCAAATTGAAGAAGATATAAACGGTGCTTGTAGAACGTATTGAAACGGTTTTAAAAACTCCAACAGCACTGAAGATCAAGCTCCTTGACACACGACAGTCTTGACATGACAGTTGGCAAAGCGGAAGTGATTTTGATTGGTTGTTATTCCCAGATATATGTATCGTGCTGCGAGGGGGGCGGAAGGTTCAAATCAATAGGTCTGTGTCAGGCTTTTCTTCCCTTCTCTTCCTCCTTTCTTTTTCTCTCCCCCTCCGCCAAAAAAGCCTGATACTCAGGTTACCTGTGTCAGACATTATGAGCTGAAACTTTGCCCTTTTAAGGGGGGGGGGGGGGGGGCGGTAATGTCATGTGAACTCTTAGTGCAAGTCCCCTATTACCTTAGTCGTAACCCACCTAAAGTACTTTGAGACTATATCCTTCAAGTGCCTTTGAATTTTTACTGTCTTTTTTAGATTTTGCCTTTGCCTTTTCTTAGTTAAGTCTACGGCCTCTTTATCGAAACTTGTACCGACGATCAACTGGTTTATTTCCATCATAACTCTTCCAACGAAAAATAATGTAATGAGCCACTCCACAGGGGTGAAACGAAGGCTGGATGGCTCGAGGCATATCACGAAGTGAAGTACCAACAGTACAAAGTAGCTAAACGTATCTCGCATGAAGATAAAGTATGGAGTGTTCAGGTACTCGCAGTAACGATCTGAGGACATCAATCAATAGAACATTATTATGATCCCTTTGTGATCAGTTCTTATAACATAACTATGATATAACGCGCACTCTGATTGGTCAAAGGATGCGTCTTCCGCGTGCTTTATGAGAGCACACAGCACGCGCGCGCAGATATTCAAACATTTTTGCAACGAACAAAATTGAAAACTTGCTTTAAAATCATACTTGTATTTTATAAAATAAATAGAAAACTCGGCAGCTGTGCTCCATCGAGTTATAGAAGCACTTGGGAATTGAAAGAAGACTCGAGAAGTGCGAGAAGCACGAGGCGTGCTCTCGTCTTCTTCATGCGTGCTTCTATAACTCGATAGAGCACGCTGCCTCGTTTTATATTTCTTCAATAAATGAAGAAATAGAAAACGAGGCAGCGTGCTCTATCGAGTTTTCGTAGAAACCAACGAGCATACTATCACGAATCCTGCAATCTGATTGGCTAACGTACTCACTATCTATTGCGTGATAGATTGTGAGTAGCGAAAAAGCCGGCGTTTTGAACAAAAACAAAGCGAAAAATCAATAAATATTGGTATAAATTCGAAGAGAGTATGCTAGTTGGTTTCTACTAAAACACTTAGTCGACTACTCGTTCGAGTTTTCTATGAGTTCAAATAGTTAACTCGACGCTACGCGCCTCGTTGACTATTGACTCATAGAAAACTCGAACTCGTAAAATAGAAGCACGCGGGAATTGGAAGAAAAAATTGTCTTCTTTCGATTCCACTTCAATTCCCATGTGATATTTGAGATAACAGTTTCAACAGCTTACCATAAATATCTTTGCCTTTAACAGCTGTAATTTCAAAAAAATATGTACGTGAATATTAAAATCAAATTAGTTAAACTCACTTAACCATCACCAGCAGAACTCACTAATTTACGGTGTGTTTCTACGAGAAATAGTGCGCGCAAAGGATTGTGGGTGAATGTAAAATCCGCCATCTTGGATTCCAGCTGATATTCGTTAATATAGAGTCGTGTTCGTATGAGTGGGAAACCTACGGCACGGAGTTCCGGTCACGGTACGGAATCGAATACATCTATTCAACCAATCACAGCGCGCAAAATCATAGCTCAACCAATCAGAATGTTTGGACACGGCGCGGTCACGGCGCAATACCGTAATGGTATGGCACGAACCGTACCGTAACTACTTCCCACTTATACGAAAACGACTCTAATAGCAATGTGACGTACCTTTTATCAGTTGTTCTTTCGTGTCTTCCTTGTAGGTTTCATCTAAACACAGTAAAGCATTCTCATCGTTGCCTGCCATGGCTTGCATCGCTTTGAGATAATGGTTCTCACCGATTCCTACCACCACCGTGGAGTCTACTTGCATCTTGAATCGTCTATCATACTCACATTTATCGTCTGATACAATCACTAATACCTGAATGGAAATATTTAGGAACTCATTCTCATCGTAAAAAAATACTTTACAGTGCGACGACGACTGACTTCCACCGAGGCCACTTAGATAACGAGAATGCTCTCTCCTGATTGGCTGAAGTACATACATTTTGAAATTGGCTTTGTTTTCGTCTGAATTGTGATTGGTTCTCGTTGTTTAAGTGGTCCCGGTTACAGTAGTCGCACTGTCGTACTGTTTTTTTGTAAAGCGCGTCGAGATCTTATGGGGCTACGCTATAGAAGAACATATTTATTAATATTATTACTCGTGCCCAGGCCTAAGGCCGGGTACGAGTCTAAGAATACAGTTGGTATTTTTATTTTTTTTGTTGATCACCGTTGCGAATTGGAAGGATCGAGAGAAAAAGTCTGACCACAAGAGAGAATACAAATCACAAACCAATCAGGAAGCACCGGAGGTCAAGGGGCAAGTTCAGCCGTTAAAATCTCTCATATCTCACGTAAAGATATCTAGCTGACTAGTTCCCCAAAATCTAAGTATGTTTTCTCGATTTTGGTCGTTTATACAAATTCTGAGCTGGCCGGTATTATGTTGTCGAGTGCCGGGCGATTCCAAATTCTGTATGTTCTACCGAGTTATCCAACAAGTAACCAAACACTGATTTGATCACTATAATCGTTATCTCAGATCTAAACATTGAGAAATGTTTAAGTCGTGAATACAGCTATGATGACTAAGCACAATCTGTAATCGAGTGTGACTGTGAACGAGACCACTAAAAGCTGATCTATGAGGTTTTATCAACAGTTGACCTCTTTCTTCACAAACCTTGTTGGAGGAACTGATTATGTCGTCTTGCGATCGTGCCGGAGTAAAAACCATTTGAACGAAGTATGTCTAACATGCTTATAATTATCTCACATACAAACGCACACGCCGACCTACTTTAAAAGATGTCAAGCGTTTTCGGACCAGGTCGTTCCGCGGACTCAAAATCATATCTGAAAAATCTGAAAAAATCTTATAACAGTTTAACTTCCATTTTGTATATTGTCTGGGGTGAGACTGGGAACGTGTGTCTCGGTCAAATTACGCTGAAATACCACTGCTCTCAACCAATCAAATCGCTGAAATTTTTCAGATAGTGTGAACACTTGTTAAAGCGTCTATTATTATTATTATTTATTATTTATTATTATATTATTATTATTATTATTATTATTATTATTATTATTATTATTATTATATTATTATTATTATTATTATTATTATTATTATCATTATCATGTCATTACTATCATCATTATATTATTATTATCATCATTATTATTATTATTATTATTATTATTATTATTATTATTATTATCATCATTATTATTATTACTATCATCAATATTATCATCATCATATTATTATTATTATTATTATCATTATTATTATTATTATTATTATTATTATCATCATCATCATTGTCATTACTATCATCATTATTATTATTATCATCATTATTATCATATTATCATTATATATTATTTATTATTATTAGTATTATTATTATCATCATCATTATTATTATTATTATTATCATCATTATTATTATTTATCATTATTATTATTATTATCATCATCATTGTCATTACTATCATCAATATTATCATCATCATTATTAGTATTATTATTATTATTATTATTATTACTATTATTATTATCATCATCAATATTATTATTATTATTATCATCAATATTATTATTATTATTATCATCATCATTATTATTATTATTATTATTATTATTATTATTATTATTATTATCATCATCAATATTATTATTATTATTATCATCATTATTAGTATAGGTAATAGCATGGTTTGTAGTGATATTTGGGACAAATACCACGAGTGATATTTCAAAATTGTTAACAAAATTTCACGAGCCTCCGGCGAGTGAAATTTGTGACAATTTTGAAATATCACGAGTGGTATTTGTCCCAAATATCACGTACAAACCATGCTATTATTTGTTTATACCACTATCTGAAAAATAGGTTTGCAAGCAACAGTACACGCTCGACTGAACTAACACACCACAGCAGTCAGCTGTGAATAATGCATAGCAAATCTGTGTTCTTATGACGATCATTTTTCGAAGTCAGACAAAGAATGAAAACACAGAGTAAAAAGTGATCTTGGCTTCATTTATTACCTTTAATAGTGATCTTTCTTTGATTTTGACAATGGCTAAAAACACATCACTCAATCGTCAATCTTATATCGATCGTTTTCCGCTGCCTTCTGCAGAGTCATCCAAAGAAAAGCTTCTTGAAATGCTAAAACATCGTCCATGTGTATGTACGTTTGGCTTTTGGTGCTTTTGGGACTTGTTTATGGTTCATTTTTTTGTCTTTTAGCAGCTGAAAATATCCTTTGGTTTCGTCCGCCATTTTGTTTGAACCATGAGGCAGAAGGGTGGTTACCATGGAAACTGTAATTTCACATGTGGTATTTCAAATTACGCTGAAATACCACTGCTCTCAACCAATCAAATCGCTGAAATTTTTCAGATAGTGGTATAATTATTATTATTATTATTATTATTATCATCATCATTGTCATTACTATCATCAATATTATCATCATCATTATTAGTATTATTATTATTATTATTATTATTACTATTATTATTATTATCATCATCAATATTATTATTATTATTATCATCATTATTATTATTATTATTATTATCATCATCATTGTCATTATTATCATCAATATTATCATCATCATTATTAGTATTATTATTATTATTATTATTATTACTATTATTATTATCATCATCAATATTATTATTATTATTATCATCATTATTATTATTATTATTATTATCATCATCATTGTCATTATTATCATCAATATTATCATCATCATTATTAGTATTATTAGTATTATTACAGTACATATTTTGTATGTGATGTACCGTCGACGCAAAGCAAAACAAAGCTAAAAAAGAAAGAAAAGTAAAACAACAACAAATAAACAAACTGCCACAGAGATGCACTAACGTAGTTTCAATGATGTTAAAATAAAACAGAAAAGCAAGGGCACAATATATACTTATTATGTTGGGCTTCCTGTGCAGTTAGTACATATTATATATGTTGGGCTCCCTGTGCGCGTCCCGCAGGACACGTTCGCACAAGTGTAATATTACTGAAGCAAGGGTGCAAATACGTAATGTATCGGGAATCAGGGATGAAATCTTGAATTAACCAACTAGGCCCGGTTGCACGACTAAAGGTACTTGGTTAGTACTAGTATCCACCGGATAAGTCTTACCAAAGGAATAAAATGATGCAGTTATCTAATAAATTTTACCACCTTAACCGAGGCCTGGGTCCAGTTCCCGCAGGCCGATTAGCCTTAATCCTGAAAGGTTTTCTTTTCTTTTCTTTCTTTAGATTTAATCCTGGATTAATACTAATCAGGAACCCAGGATAGCCTCCTTACATCCGTTCTTAGTTCTGTCACGCAACGCTCTCGGCCCTGAGAGCGTTGCGTGACGAAGAACGGATGCGAGGAGACTAGAACCCAGGCCTGAAGAGATCAGTTGAATGAATATTAAGTACCTTCTTCGCATTAGATGCTATATCCTTGAACAACTCGTTAGATTTGTCAAAAAAAGTTGACAAATTAGGCCATACAGTACCAATAGATTCAGACTGAGTGAAGCAGTCATTTAGCGTACAAATGGATGAATATTTGTTTCCCCGTCTCGGTTCCAAAGGAAAGCGTATTTGAAATTTCGGTTGTGAAATTGCTTCATGACGTGGCTGCAAATGTCCTTCATAATGGATGACGAGTCACAATGAAGTTCTTGGGAAGACGACTTTGAAAACCAGAACACCACTCGACACTCTGGAAAGAAACAAGAAAGAAAGAAAATGACTGTACTGATCATGCATGTCAAGAAACTGAAAAATGTTATTGTTATTGTTATTATACGTCAGATTGACTTTTGAGTTTCGCTTTAAAAACGTCAAATAAACGGGGAAAACTTCCTAATGAATACTTATGGTTTTAGGAACGAGAAAATGACCTCGTTTACGTCTAAACGCGAAAGGATGGAGAGCAAACGCAGCACAACCATGATCACCATGATCACGTGTACAGTTTCGCCGCCATTTTGAATTGGGGCAAACTCGGCAAAATTAATAGAAAACTGGATCACTTTGACTTGCCGTAACTCGGCTCGATTTCGTTTGCTTTTCAAAAACTTACCATTTTAGAAAATAAGTTTTCTTTCTTATTTATGTCCTATAATATGATGGGTATTGGAAGGCTACAAATCGAGAAAAAAAGATTTTGGTTTTCAAAATAAAACGTTCGGCATGTGAATATGCAAATTAGCTCGAAATATTAAGATACATTCGTGAAAAGAAGATTGACTCGTGAAAGGAAGTTAAAACAGCTACATTGGTCTTATTTTCATTCCGACAACTGACATGAATGCCTGCTGATTATCGAAGTTTAAATTTTGAAAATCCAACAAACTCGAGCGGAGTTACGGCAAGTCAAAGTGATCCAGATTTCTATAAATTTTGCCAAGTTTGCCCCAATTCAAAATGGCGACAAAAACCGTGAAAGGGCTTAATCAGCCAATCAGAAACGAGTAATTTTTGTAGGTGTGTTATTAATGTAGAATGCACCCAAAGAAGACTGACAAGACTGACACCATCTCAATCTTACCTTGACGTTTCGTTACGACTCCGATGATGACGTGAATTAAATATAGACTGAGGTAGACTATGGGTAAGAGCACCAAATCAAAACAGCTCCAAATATGTAAGAAGATCCATTTGAACCAGTTGGCGCTTAAATATGGACCTCTTCCCATGTTGTAAAATGTTGCTCTCCAGCGTCTCATCAGAAGGTAATAAACCACAGGATTTGATAAGATCTGCAGACGGATTGAAAATATTTCAATAATCCACGTGTTATAGAGATGACATTGGGACAATTTTCTCGGCTGTATACTTTCATTACGTCGACGCTGAAGTACATCGCAGGCTCACAGCTCTGGGGAAGGAGCTCGAGGTGGTAATCCACGAGTTGGCCACAAATATCGTAGACAAGTTCGTAGAATTATAGCCATGTGACAATAGTAATCATCATCATCATCATTATCATCATCATCATCATCACTTATCATTATCATCATCATTATCATCATCATCATCATCACTTATCATTATCATCATCGTCATCGTTATCATTATCATCATCACCACCATCATCATCATCATCGTCGTCATCATCATCACTTATCATTATCATCATCATCATCGTCATCACTTATTTTTTCAAATCTGCCTTTAATTGATAATTTTTTGTTAATTCTTATCTATGTATTATTATTTAAGTGTCATTGTACCTAAGAACCAGGCAACCTTCACGGATGAGGGTCGGCCAATCACCTTTGCATTTTCAGCGTTTGTTCTCTATCTGATAAGATTATGATTGGCGAGTTTTTGTGTAATTCGGATAATTCGTTCCTGATTTTGACCACCCCCCCTAGTTTTGGCGTTAATTTGACACACTGAGAGGGTATCATTTGGTGAAATTGAAAGGCTAAATTCTCGAACTTTGGATTCGTTTCTTGAAATTTTACGGTAGATATGTATTCTTGTGTATTTCAACAGCATATTTATGCAATACCAATAAATGTAGATAAAACTGCTGGCTGTAGTGCCATGACAAAGATTACTGCTTTTGGTCTTACGTAATTAGACGCATTTTTGACCATTTTTAAAGCCGATTTTCTCCAAAGTGCGGCAGTCATCAAAGAATTAGGACTCTCTTTCATTACACCATCTACAGCTCTCAAGAAAATTCGAAACTCTTATTTGGCAAGTTAAAATTCTGTCGCGTGAGCGTTCGTCAAAGTTTGGCCAAATTAGCATAATGGCAATTTTCCCGGGTAAACGTCACGCTTGAATTGTTAGGAATTCAAACAAAAATGGTGAGACTATTACACAATAAATACTAACTATGAATATTTAGCTCTGATGCAATTAATTCACACATGTAGGACACATGTTTGATATAAGCAAAGTTTTATTTACCCAATTTTTCTGGGAAAATGTGTCAGCCAATAACTAGACGTGCTAGAGTGGCAATGTATTGATTATTTTTTTACGTTCTGAAGTTCTGGCTTTACGAGGTAGCAAAACTGGCTTACCAGGCAGCTAGCTTAGGACAACAAGACAACAAGACAACAACAGTATTTGTCCATGACCGCTCTTGCTCTATTACTTTGCTACTATTTACTTATTTTCAGTTTGTTATTTTAACTGGTATTAGATGCACGGAAATCTCCGGGGTTTGAAATACACAAACCACTTCCCATGTTTTCAATTAAAAGACTAGGTTCGTGATAACGGACAGAATGAATAAAGCTTGTTATAAACAGGGTAGCAAAGGGGGGGGGGGGGGAGGGGGGGGGGGGGGGGTCACGGACCAAAATGTCCGAAATTCACGAATCACGAACGCTAGCCAAAATTTTGGAATTTCACACGTGAAAATGTTTAGATCCTAAACGTTCACGTTTCACAGAGCATAACAGTGGTAAATCACGAATCACAGTCGGTCAAAAGGGACGATCATGCATCACGTTGAAACATAAATTCACGCATCACGCTCGAATTTTTATGAATTTCACGATTCACGCTCCATTTTTTCTGTCAAATCACGCGTAACCCCTTTGCTACCCTGTATAAATATTGAGCTAGACTGCCGCGACCAAACCTATTTTCGGATGATATCGTCGTAAATTTGTGGTTGTGACGTCATCTTACAATTATCTAGTTCTTGAGACAGAATTATAAGCTCCTTTAATTTGGATATCCAAGACACAAAAAACGTATTTATTTTACATTGATTTCGCATACAGTAAGATTAACGTCACTAATCGTTCCAAACAAAATAATGAACTTAATTCGCAAAGCCAATATATGAGCTTTCATATGCAATATCTCAACAGAAATAGGTGATATTGTCGAGCAATTTGCATAATAAGTTATTTCCTCCAATTTCTATAAAAATAGCTAAAGCTGTATGGGGCAACAGAGCGGGAAAACGTTTTATAGCCTCTTCTAATAAGAACACCTATACGTTGCTAAGCTCAATATTTAGTATACAAGCCCTTTTATGCTCAAATAATAAAATATCAAATGCAACCAAAATTCGGTGAATGTGTCTCAGAGATATAAGGCCTTGTACTTTGGGAGAGGTGGCATTTTGATCAGCAGAAAAACCATCGTTTTCGTAAATATCTCCGAGAAGCTTTACTGTAACTTGATAAGATTTTGTCACAAGTTTTGAGTAATGGTTGCACAAATGTATCAATTGCAGTTTTTGATATATCATTGCCAGTTAATGGAAACTGTATGAAAACAGCAGCTTTGCAGTTTTTCCGCTCTGTCGTATGGGGCATTGTATTTCTTTAAACTCGAGAACAACATTAAAAATTGAGCTTGTAACCACCGTATAGTACGCGTGCTCCTAAAATAAATAATAATATATGTCTTTTATATTGTAATACTATAATTATACGAGCCTGTGACAGTTTCACTCTCTACTATTGATAGCATTCGCAGTTTTTGTTAGATAGTTCGATTACCTGACAAAATGTATTTTTTCTTGACAAAGGGCCACTTGTGTTCAATTTCAATTCGTTACAAATTTCTTTGAGTTCAAGAAGCCTAAGTGATGCAAACTTGGTTTTCTTTATCAGCTCACATACATTATGTCCATGCACTATGACTGGATGGTTGTGACTTTCCATGTCCTTCATTGCTAAGCTTTTGAGGTCTTTAAGAGCCATTTCGGACTCTGCAGCTTCTGTGTCTTCTTCAAGCACTCCCTCCATACCTCTTTGGCGCTGTGCCGCTGTTAGACGGGAGAAAAGACTGTTAATCTGCTGCGCAGTTCTCCACTCATCGGGGGTGAAAACTAGTTGCCCGTGTTCATTTTTGGCAGTTTTTAATTCTCTGGCTAGCTGTACAGGATCAGATTTGTTACAAGTTCTTGCTCCCTCTTCGAATTTGAATTCCAGGAAAGCTTTCACCTTTTCAGACATCCTAGAAGGACGTTTCGTTGTCTTAAGAGCCCATCCTCGCCGTCTAGCATCTGTTGTAGCTGGACCAATGGCACTGCCTTCTTGCGCATGCGCTGACGTTGAAGGGACATCTACAGCAAACGTCACTCCTGTTACGACTCCCGCCCATTTTCTACGAATGCGGTCATACATAGACTCACAGTCCACCTCGAGTCGATGCTTGCCAGTGTCCATATGGTCGTCTGCCTCCGCCTGTGTTTTGAATGTCAAAATGCATCCAGTTTCCTGGCAAGAGTAGATTTCAGACTTTTGCCTGACACTTTCACGGCTCCCACTCTTCCCCTCAGTGCAGCTTGAACAAATGGCTGGATCATCTTCAACCGAGTTTCGCCCTGTTGTACAACAATCAAATCATCGAAAGGGATGAGGGATGAGGCAGCCCAACCTTTCATTTACACAATTGCATATTTTCCGTTAATAAGTTTCTACAAAACACCATACTTTGATTTACCGTCAGAAAAAAATCATTGAACATTTAAATTTCAAGCAATAAATATTTTAAACAATATGTTTATTATTAGAAATATTAATAAGGAAACTAAGACTGGTTAAACATTTGAACCAGGCGTATTTTTTTAATACCAGGAAAAAATGTATATTATGTTAATTTGGTCAAGATTTAGCGAACTCTCACGCGCTCAGCTCTGCTTAGTGAAATATTTGTTCTAGATGTGTGCAAATTGAATTGAATCAATCTTTGACTATTCATAGTAAGGACAGCAAGTATTTATTTTGCAATAGTCGGACCAGTTTTGTTTGTCTTCGTTACAATTCAAGCGTGACGTTTACCCGGGAAAATTTCCATTATGCTAATTCGGCCAAACTTTGGCGGAATGCTCCACGACAGGATTTTAACTTGCCAAATAAGAGTTTCGAATTTTCTTGAGAGCTGTAGATGGTGTAATGAAAGAGAGTCCTAATTCTTTGATGAACTGCCGCACTTTGGAGAAAATCGGCTTTAAAAATGGTCAAAAATGCATCTAATTACGTAAGGCCAAAAGCGGTAATCTTTGTCATGGCACTACAGCAAGCCGTTTTATCTACATTTATTGGTATTGCATAAATATGCTGTTGAAATACACAAGAATACATATCTATCGTAAAATTTCAAGAAACGAATCCAAAGTTCGAGAATTTAGCCTTTCAATTTCACCAAATGATACCCTCTCAGTGTGTCAAATTAACGCCAAAACTAGGGGGGGTGGTCAAAATCAGGAACGAATTATCCGAATTACACAAAAACTCGCCAATCATAATCTTATCAGATAGAGAACAAACGCTGAAAATGCAAAGGTGATTGGCCGACCCTCATCCGTGAAGGTTGCCTGGTTCTTAGGTACAATGACACTTAATGTGAAGCGTCTAGAGCAGACCTGATACAAACTGATCACATTTATTTATATATTTTATCATCATATCACCATGATCATCATCGTCGTCGTCATCATTATCATCTTCACCACCATCACCACCATCACCATCACCATCACCACCATCACCACCACCACCACCACCACCATCACCACCACCATCAATAATTTGCCTTCAAAGTCTGACTGCTTACCTTTTTCTGTTCAAACATCACAGCTTTATCAGCGAAACGATCGAAATTCTTCCCTCCAAAAATGGTTCGCTTCATTTCGTCAAGTTTTAGTGGTTCGAGAAAGTGACACACAAAGTCTTCTAGTGAAGAACAGACATCTTCTAGCTCTCCGGCATCGGTGCTTTGTGAGCCAGCTTTTTGTCTGAGCTTGTAGGTGAGCTAAAATAGAATACAATAAACTAGTTACAAATTGTACCAAACACTGAAATATCATAACAGTACAACCACATGACTGTAGAACCACGTGACTGTACAACCACGTGACTGTACAACCACATGACCGAACAACCACGTGACTGTACAACCACATGACCGCACAACCACGTGACTGTACAACCACGTGACTGTACAACCACGTGACTGTACAACCACATGACCGAACAACCACGTGCCGGACTGTTCAACCACATGACCGCACAACCACGTGACTGTACAACCACATGACCGCACAACCACGTGACTGTACAACCACGTGACTGTTCAACCACGTGACTGTTCAACCACGTGACTGCACGATATTGTTTAGTTGATGTCAAACCTCCATAGTTTTTTCGGTGATATTTGTCATCATATATTTTAACGAGGATGGTCTGATATCTTGGGGCGACCAGTCGGCGTTGTATTCGTACAGATAGTTATCCACACAAGAGTCAAATAACCCTAAAGCATTCAAACAATTGCACGAGTAAGGACATATTTATATGACAGAGGGAGAACCCTAGCGCTAGGGATATCCCTCTCTCATGTAAACAGGGCCTTCGTAATAATGAATACGACAATTAATGATGATGACATGCGATGATGTCTAGTTGTAAATCTACTAGAACGGTAATCATGCGTAGTATTAATGAACCAAACTGCGCGTTTTACCTTCGCTCAGCAATGTATCCAGTTCATCTTGTTCTTGCTTCAAAACCGCTTCAAACATCGCCGTCTCTTCCATTGTAAGCCCTCCACTTTCATCTGCAAAGAGATAATCATGTTGAAGCGGGCTCTAATGAACAATTATTATATAGTCAAGTCAATCCGCGCGCTCTGATTGGCTGAAAACTGTGCTGTATTTAATAATTGGTTCATGCTTAGCGTGCGTCTATCGAGTTACGGATATGCACGCGGGAAGTTTGGAGAGCACGAGAGAAGCGTAAGAGTTGCTCGAGGCGTAGCCTTCCCAGGAACCATTTCGCTGCTCTCCTTGGAAGCGAAGCGACGTAAACAACCAAACCATATACTAGTAGGATCATTAACATGATCGACCACCATGTTTGTTTACTTACTGACAGCGCACGGACTGGGTACTAGTTGTAACCATCCCATTTCGAACTAATGTTGCGCGAAAAGTTGGCTCGTGTAACATACATTAAAAATGGACAGGATGTTGCGCGAAAAATCGTCGCTGCAAATCGTCCCGTGTAACATTACCTGCAATATCTTTTGTTTTCTATTGTTTCATTGGTGCTATTTAGCATTAAATAGTTTGTACTGTTTCACGGTTTTAGTGACTGCACTCTACCGGCGCGCGACATCATTATTTCTTTGAATGTGATTACCTTCAACACATTTGTCTTCTGTTTCAGAGCGATTGTCATCATCTTCATCATCCTACCTCTCCTACAACATTTAACAAATAAAATATGGTTTTCTATGTTCTATACAAAAATGATGCACGCCTGAGCTCTTGAAATGCGATAAAGTAGTGAGTGCATTCAGCTGCATTTCAAGAGCTCAGAAGTGCATCATTTTTGTATAGAACATAGAAAGCCATCTTCTATGTATTTTATAATATAAAAAGTCGAACATTATTTCACAGGAAAACTGAGACCAACATTCTGAAGTTGTTGTAAACGTTCGAGGTAATTAATATTCAACATGAGTTTATGTAAATTAGATAATGCCATTCCAGCGTGCAGCGCGCGCACTTCAACTAAAATTTTATTCAAAAACACAACAGAATCCTCAACTTTCTTCCCATTTTGTTCACCATTCTTGTTGTTTTTTTGATCAAAAATCCATATTTTCGGTGTATCGCAATGTTTTCAACACCAAAGTCGAGGAAACGTTTGATTTTAAGATTGTTTTAGTTATTCAGTTTAACCATACAAAATGGTGCACGCCTAGCATCCAATGAAATCGCGCGTTCTTAGGATGTTACCAATGTTTATATTATAAACATTAATGCAAATAGTTCTCTAGTGTGAATATGTTATCTGACAACAGCTAGCTGTACAGTGTGATGAGAAATATAGTCCGGGCCCTTCGAATTTCCTCTACCACATTTCCTGTCCTTCACTAACGGAGTGTACTATTTTATTTCTCTTCACACTGAAATGAGGGTTTATCATGTAATTTCAAAACTTACAGGAGACATAGGACAAAAATATGATTATCATAGCTGGAAAGAGCTCGTTGAAATTAGTAAAAATGTGAAGTTTGAAAAAGATCGCTTCACAAATTGCGAAGATATGAATTTTCAAAAATCGACATTTGGTATGAAAACCTTTGTTGGAGGCAAGAGTTGCCTACCAGCGTAAATCTAGTTTCCAAAGTTCCAAAGGTTTTCATATATAAAATTTCGATTTTTGAAAATTCATATCTTCGCAATTTGTGAAGCGATCTTTTCCAAACTTCACATTTTTACTAATTTCAAACTCTTTCCAGCTATGGTAATCATATTTTTGTCCTATGAGTTTTGAAATTACATGACAAACCCTGGAGCCTAATTACCTATCCCTCCCTCACTATGAGATTTCGTCGTTTTTCAACTGAAACCTTATCATTTTGTTGTTGTCCTGAAACTTTTATGGCGACTTCTGGAGTTCCCAGTAATCTCTTGTCCTCTGTAGAAAGGCTCTTCAATTCCATGTTGTCCGCCATGCGGTACAAAACCTTTACTCTGAAATCATATAACAAGAACGGAAAATTACGGAAAATTAAACTTCCATGCATGCACTGACAATCGCGCAAAACGTTTAAGGTGACTCCGTTATCATTCTCGGCGCACTCGTCTATGACAAACTTTGGGTCATAACTTCCTCTGCTTTTATGCAATTGCCATAAAACATTGGCAACTATTAGAACTTTCATTCACCTATAACACAATAGAATTGAAATCATTGCCGGTTTTCCGTCACGTATGAGGTGTTCTTTCAGTATGTTAATCAGCATTGCAATTGTTATCAATGATATATCGATTTTATATGAAAACCTTTGGAAATTTACGCTGGTATGCAACTCTTGTCTCCAAGAAAGGTTTTCATACCAAATTTCGATTTTTGAAAATTCACATCTTCGCAATTTGTGAAGCGATCTTTTCCAAACTTCACATTTTTACTAATTTCAACGAGCTCTTTCCAGCTTAGCCTCCTTTGCAGACGTTGTGTAGCGCTTCCGGTTCCCGTCATTCCTCCACTACGTCTGCTAAGACTCGAACAACATTCCTTTCTACGAATTTGACCAATCAGAGAAAGCCCCACAAAAGCTTGTGGGTACGACCTTGACCTTGGCCGTCTTTCCCGCGAACAAGATGGCCGCGGTGGAGGAGAGAATCAGGCTGGATGACTGTTATAGAAATATCAGCCAAGTTTTCCGCATAAAGGAGTTCAACAGTCATCAGAAAAAGGCCATAGATGCCATAATTTTAGAAAAGAAAGACGTTTTTGTAAATCTTCCAACTGGTTCCGGGAAATCGCTAGTGTTTCAGGCTATGCCTTTGATGTTTGACCTTGTAAATGTAAATAACGTGAATCACTCAATCATCATCGTGGTCTCACCCTTGATCAACTTGATGTTAGATCAAGTAAATAGATTAAATGCACTTGGGATAACGTCTGTGTGCCTGAGTGAGGTTGAAAACATGGAATCAGTGGAAGCCGGACAGTTTTCAGTTGTATACGGAACGCCAGAATCATGGCTGAAGAATGAGCGATGGCGTTGCATGCTGTCATCCCAGGTATACCAAGAACGAGTTTGTGCCGTAGCTGTCGACGAAGCTCATGTAATAAAACAGTGGTAAGTAGAAGTTTTCTTTACAACAAAATACTTGAGAAAGCTAAAACTTACGTTACGTGACTTTAGTTTATAACGTACTGCATGCAATCGATTAGCCTCATTGAAGGACCACTCTTCTACTATTCTTCGGTCCGTTTAATACAATATCTTGTAGCCTGTGTACAATAGCTAGTATACAGCCGCTATGCTCTCGCCCGGCCCAAGAGAGAATTACATGGAATAAAGAAGACGTTTGCACGCGCAGACTAAATATCTTGTAGGATTAATGTTATAAGTTTTATTTGAACTTTTCAGGGGTACTTCTATGAATAGTAAACACACAGCATTCCGAGAAGTCTACTCTCGTTTACATGAGTTTAGATCACTACTGCCTTCAGTTAACATTCTAGCATTAACAGCAACGGCTGCTCCGGATACAGTGGAATGTATAATGGAAACTCTTCTGCTTGTAAACCCTATTGTGGTGATGGAAACCCCAAACAAGAAGAACATCATGTATTCTGTCACTTACATGGATCAGGCTTCTAAACCAGAAGACTATTTTCGATGGATTGCTGATGATATTAAAGAAAAGGGAAGTTCTGCAGATAGAGTTATAATTTACTGCCAGACTATAAAGCAGTGTGGGATTGTATATGCTACACTAAAGGGATTACTTCGTGAAAGCTTGTATGCTGGGCCAGCTGAGCACAACCCCAAAAATGTTGTTCTTGAGATGATCCATTCTTGTACCCCAAAAGCTAACAAAGATGTTATTCTTAGCTCATTTCAACACGCTGATGGCTGCATTCGAGTATTGGTTGCCACCATTGCTTTTGGTATGGGTGTGGATTGTAAAGGGGTTCATACAACAAATCCATTTTGGTCCGCCTAAAAACCTTGAAGCATATATCCAAGAGAGTGGAAGGTCAGGGAGGGATGGCCAACCTAGTAAGTCTTTTATTTTTATATATAAAGGTCTGCTATTGGCACATGTTGAACAAGATATCAAAAGATATTTAAAAGACACAGGATGTAGAAGAAATAAATTGATGCACCATTTCGGGATAACTGCAGACCAGATTGAGTATCCAGGACCTCAGCATGAATGTTGTGACAATTGTGTCAACAGTTGCACTTGTGGATCATCTGACTGTAGGTCATATTGCCAATTTCCAGGAATAAATGCAGTAGAAAAAGAAGCAATGGATATGTCAGAAACAAGAAAAGTCACCACCCAAAACAAATGTTTATTGGAGAAACATCTTATTAAATATCACAAGACACTCCTTATGAACATTATTGCAAAAGTAGCAAATGGACAGTTGAGCTCAATTGTTCACCCTCAGATGTTAATTGGTTTTGGTGAAGTGCAAATTAAACAAGTGCTGGATAATTGTCAATCAATTATGAACATTGCAGATGTATACAGATTTGTAGAGATTTGGCATAGTAATCATGCAAACTATATTTATCAACTTATATGCAAGGTATTTTTGGAAGATCATGATGTAGCTACTTTCCCCAACGTCTCTCTGGAGTTAGATGATAGTGATGATGAATTGGATGACTTAATAATGAATGAGTGGGCCACACTAGTAGAAGATGATGAGCTTTTGAATATGGTTGTTGAAAATATTTCACTTTCACATGAATATGAGGATGAAACTGATATACATGAACTATCATCAGGTGACTCGACTCTACAAGGATCTGTACCAACATCAGCAATACAAGCTTTGGCTAATTTGAGCATAACTGAAGGTGATGAAGGTATAATTTAGACTCTAAGTGTGAAGGACACTTCCTTACCTAATTTCAACATTTTAACTTTTTTAATTTTAACTTAAAAAGTGTATTGAGTTAAATAATCCCTCTCAGACTAATTTGGTGCTGTCCTACTTGTATATGCAGCTTAGTTATTTAGGGAATATTAATTCATTAATATTATAAGAGATGTGATTATCAAATATGACACACTAAAACTGTGAAACAGTGCTAACTTTAATTACCGTAGCACTATAAATAGTGCAATGTCTTTTGTTTTCTATTGTTTCATTGGTGCAACATGTATTTAGCACTAAATAGTTTGTACTGTTTCACGGTTTTAGTGTTTGCACTCAGATGATATCTCAAAACATCTCCTTATAATTACCATGAGCATTGATTCCCTATATATATAGAGAGAGAATATGGAGAAATACTTTATTACATGTAAGCCAGACACGTGCACGTTGAATAAGAGGAATGAGCTGGCTAGCGCATGCCGTCACGCGAACAAATATTTACTTAAGAACATGTAAACTATTTAATTTTCACGTCATGATTAGTGTATTTAAGGAACTTACTATTACGAGAGAGGACCAGTTGGCCCTCTGAACGTTGAAACAGAACTGTAGTGCCTATGCCATCGTTTTAATGTTTTCCGTTGCATTATTTAATTATATATATATATATATGCCATATATGCAGGTTCCTGGACGTAGTAGAGTGCTCAATACATGAGTAGAGCTAAAATATATACCGGTACGTAGAAGAAGAAGACAAGGAACACAGTAGCGACTTAAGTAGTGACTTAAGTCGCTAATATGTTCCTTGTCTTCTTCTTCTACGTACAGCAATATGCAGAAATTCTGATCCTTTTGACTACAATACACATATATCAAAGACCTACTTAAGACCATGGGATGGCTACACTGATATTTTTTTCATAAAGCCTCGCTGGCAGACAACTAGAAAAAAATATCTGTGTAGCCATCCCATAATTTTAAGTACGTTTTTGATATATGTGTATTTTAGTCAAAAGGATCAGAATTTCTGCATATTGCTGTATAAGACTTGATATATATATGATAAGTAGAATAGAGATAAATAGGTGCTAATGTTCAACGATGAACTCCCAATGAAAGGATCCTCTAGGATTCACAGTCTGCACTCCAATATGTATAAGTAGCATAACGATTCAGTAGAAGAGGCAGGCAACTTCTGATTGTCCAACAAGTTTAATTTAAACGTTTTGGCCCTTCGGCCTTCTTCAGTAAAAAAGTAAAAATATAAAATGGTAAAATGACCAGACCATTTTACCATTTTATATTTTTACTTTTTTACTGAAGAAGGCCGAAGGGCCAAAACGTTTAAATTAAACTTGTTGGACAATCAGAAGTTGCCTACCTCTTCTACTGAATCCTTATGCTACTTATATATACAATGTATATGATATATACCTATTCCAAATATCGTTGTCCGGGCCGAAAGTAACAAGCAAGAAGCTGACGACCGCAAAGGACTTTGGGAATCTCCTAATTAATTAACTTATCCATGGTACTTGAGAAGTTATCCCTACGAGCGTTGAATAGCAATCATTTGGAACTATTCGGCCATTTGAAAATGCATGTTGTCAAAATGTCTACGGATGAATAAATGAATAAGGAGAAAGTCCCAATGCCCTTTGCGGTCGTCAGCTTCTTGCTTGATGCTTTCAGAGGGGACAACGATTTTTGGAATAGGTGTATATATATACAGTCATTTGCAAAAATTCTGGCCACCACGAAATATCGATATATCTGGTGCATTATGGGTAATTCAATAATACTATTTTTAGTTTCCTATAAACTTATTAAATGAAGCAAAATTTACAAACAACAAACGTAAGACTAAAATAAACATTATACTAAATATTTCTACCAACTTTGCTGGCGTTAACCCGTTTTAAGGGGAATTTTCAATTATTTTATATTATATATTGATATTTCGTAGCGGCCAGAATTTCTGCAAATGACAGTAGTTATCCATTAATGCACATATAATGAATGAATGAATATTTTTTTAGTAGTCATTTTGAAAAAAAAACATCCTTAACACAAGCCTGCAAATAATGTTTTCAATGTAGTTAGGTCAGTGACAGGTGTTGACTGGAGGTACAGTCATGCTGATCAGACAAAGGTTGTGTGATCTTGAGTGGATCGAAATATATTATTTCTATATGTTCCACACTCACGTCTGGTAACAGAACAACCTGGTCAGACTGAGTTCAGCAGTCAAAACCTCACTTTTTTACACATAAATGTTTGATGACTGGCTGTTATTTGCAGACTTGCTACATTACATTGTACGAAGGATCGTATTTACATTTAACATTACATTGTATATGCTAACAACAATAAATTTAGTATAATTGCAGATGACTGCTGATAATATATCTTGATAATAATTATCTTGCTTTTAACTTTAAATCAATGTTCCTTTTGTGGTCATTTATCCACTTATATATCATGGACATATCCAGCTGAAGTATTGGGCTTCTCTCAAACTTGGAAAAATGGTTGAGACTTCGACCATATTGCCTTTCAAATACATCCACTTCACACAGTCGCTTGACAACAGCTTGTAGGTCTTGATTTGTATCCTTCTTGGTATGTGCTCCAGACTTGTACCCTTTATCCACACATTTTTCCATATTGTGAATAATAGACTTTGTAGATTTCTCAGCATAGCAAATCCGGTTCACTGATATCTCACTCACATTGGGACCCAAATTCTTGATGGCCTGTTTTACATGATTGTTACTATGTTCTACTTCAAGATCTAGTGGAATGTTCTTGCCTGGACTTCCATGGTTATTTACTCCTCTGTTCCATATATACCTATGTGCATCTCTGGGAGACAGCAAAGAATTAATTAAAAACATCTGATACAAACACTCCAGAGCATATTTTATGCTATGGGACTTGTCAGCCTTGCACCACAGCATAAAATACTTGTACTGCCTCATTATTCGACTGCCATCACCTTCCTTCACTGCATCAAGAAAATTTAAAAACAACATCCCATCAGAAAGTAGAGCACTGTTATAATCATATATGTCATCTTTTAATGCTGTTTCCTTAGGCTTGATTTTTTCAGGTTTACCTGGACATGGTACCAGTTGTAGGTCAACTTCAGGTGGAGGCTGGTGGGTAAGTTCATGGTTACGCCTACTCCTACCATCATATTTAAATGAACGTGTGCATCCAGCAAAACGGCATGGAAATCTACCATTTGGATTCAGATTTTGACTATTTGTAGCATTCTCTCTATCTTCAGCTGTAAGAATATTGTCAACGACAACATTTATGTCCTCTTTGGTAAAAACAATTTGGTCTACAACCATACTTGCTGCCTTGTGCAAATATTGAATCTTTTTCAACTTTGACTGCATGGCCAGCTCCTCAGGGATGGGACAGTTTGATGGGGGACCTGATGCACAGTTGAAACCCAAAACCTTTATTGCAGCCACAATTATCCTTGCTTCCAACTCCAATAAGAGAAAGTCACGATCAGCTGCATAAGCAGTACGAGGATCACTGACAACATTCCTTCTGTTGATCAGAGTTCTATCTGAATAAAGGGTACATATATCCCCATCAGATTGTGCTGAAAAAAAACGTCTGAAGATCATCTATAAAAAAATTATACAGGAAATTGATTACGGTAATTCATTAATAATTATAGTAAATTCATTAATTTAAAGATACTTACATTGTAAATTTTTTTAAATAATTATTTAAATAAATTTAAAATGTATTCATTAATTTTATAGAAAATAAAATATACTCACTGTAATTATCTTTAGTCCAGCATGCCAGTCTCCCAATTGCAGTGTTATCCCCTCAAGTCTGTCTGCAGGAGTGTAGCCATTGGCAACTGATTGTATAACGTTAACAGCTCGTTCTACTGTCAGTTGGTCTCCTGCGAAGAGTTGGGGGTCAAATGATGTTTCTTCATTTGGTCCAGACTGTTTGGGTAGATATGTCTGGAATTGCTTTAATATTTCCAACATATCATCGTTGACATTTTCATCTTTGTATATTATACCAAGTGGTGCCTACATGAATAACCAATAAAAAAAAATAATTATAAGAAGTTATTTGTGTTATAATTATATATTATACATGAGTTCTTATACAATATATTGTATATGTACCTGTAATCCTTTTCACATATCCCCATATTATAAATTTAAACTAAACATGAGATATTTAAACAACAGATTTGAATATATCATGAAATGAACGATATGATCTGAAATTAAACCTACAATGTAAATAAGGGATCATTCATAACTCATGTGGGGGACTATAGGGATTTAATTTATTTTGATAGAATATTTTTAGGTGGCCTGCACTTAATCCCAACATGTTTTTCAGTGATCCCCTACTGAGACAGCAGAAACTAAATATCATGTCCCTCATTTTCCATGTTGTATTCAACTTTTATTTAAAAAAACAAATCTGAGGGAAATGATATAATTTCCATATTTGATCAATTTTTTCTTTTGGCCCTACTGAATAAAACTTGATGTATAAAGCTTAATATTTGTTTATTTTTCTCTTTACAAAAGTTGTAACCAGTAGGCTATATTATTCAACTGCACTTGCCTTGACTGATATTTTGGCCATCTCTTTGCTATACTGATGTGGGATGTGCTGTATAGCAATATCTTTCAGGAATTCTAACATTTTGAAATGCTTAACTAGAACACGTGACACAAGAACCACATAATTAAACCTCTGCCTCTGTTGATCTGCCATATCTGGTAGAAACTGCATATTCTCTAATTCCAGGATTTCCTTGTTTCCAATAGTATCACAACATAAAAGATTGCCAGAAACACGATTTTCAACATAGCAATGGTTCACCCAATGATTATCCTTATTCTGGCTTGTACTTGTCATATTCCTGCATTCCAGTCTAATGTCTACATTGTCAAATGGTATAACAAAACCTGGATGGGTGTGGCCTTTTTGTTGTTTGGCCTCTTGTAAAAGTTCATCATATTTGTCACCTAATATGTCCATCTTCTTCAGCACTGTCTGATTGCAGCAAGTTATCTTCAACTTTGCAAATGTGTTCATGGTTGCCTGGAATGATGAAGTTAACATATATAGTTTCAGGACATGTCTAGTTTATACTGAGTGCATAAATCCAAAAATTTAAATTAGTATTTTTAAATGTAATGGATGTGTATTATATTCGTTTTCTTAATTTCTACTTTCACATTCATCATAATAATCTTCTAGATTATTTCCAAAACACTGACGCGTCACTTTGCTGACTGAACCAGTGCGCTTCCGGTTCCCGTCATTGACGAACTGGAAGTAGAATCACCTCGCAAGTGACGGTCAGCTTGTAGATTTCAAAACAAACAAAAGCGTACATATTTCATACAAGTGACTTAGATGGTTGATTTTAGTCGTAGATATAAACCTTACCTCCATTGATCTCGTCTTTATCGCAATGCCAAGTATAGAAGCCAGTGCGCTCATGTGTTGGTTTCGTTCTTTCAGAATCACAGAACCTGCCACAGCCATTGCTGGAAACCACTTCGCATCGTTGACTGCACTTTTTCGTGGTGAAAGACAGCAAGTCAGCAAAACCGAGTAAAAGAGTGGTGCACGCTCTTTCCATTCGTAGCATAGTTTCTCTAAGTCAAAGTTAATCAAATCGTCCCTTGTGCTTTTCCTCAAAATGGATGGGTTTCTTGAAGAACACAAGCCGTTTATTTCTTCTTGCAAAATTCTTAAAATTCGTTCAACCACTTTGTTCCGTACATCCTTAGATCTGAGTACAGCTTTGGCAATCGCTAGGGAATTCTTGTGGATTAGAGCCTTTCCGATAACTTCGTATTCACCAGTCAGTTCTTGTTTAATGGTCTTTGACGGATAAGTCAAAGTAATGGTAACTGTACTCTTCTGACTACCATCAGCAGTCCTCTGTTTTACTGGCAAATTTCGGGTGGGTCGATGTACCTGAGGAACTTGCTTTAATGGTGTGGATGTATTTTGAAACCCAACAAGACAGAAAACTCTTGGAGCATCGTGTATTGATGAAGAGCGAACTGGAGACTCGGGGAAGCAGGGTCGCGGTACAGAAGATAGTGTCTGAGTAGAAGAAGTGTCGTTGTATTTCAAAGATTTCTTTGCGCTTTCTTCAACTCCGGGTGAAACGCGTTTCGATCGCAGTTTCACATCGTTATTTAAATTACTTTGGATTTCTCTCTTCAATTCAGTATACGCCTTCTCTACGCTAGAAAATCGCTTTACTTTTTGCAAACAGCTCCGACAAAGAAACAAGGTACTGTATTCGGCGTAGTCGGCAAGGTCTTTTAATTCACCAAGTCTTTCTAAAATCGAGGGAATATCCAGCAGACTTCTACCAAATATCCTTGTACGGTGTTTCTTACACTCCTCTTTCTTGCATATAAAACATATAGTGTCAAAATTCAATACTTTCTTTGGTGTATTCACGCGATACATGTACAAACGTAACTGTGACTTTTTTCTACCGTTTTGCGCGGGAAAATAAAAAATTTACATATCGCCTAGCAATTTGATTGGCTGATAGAAAACAATGTGGAAAGGAATGTTGTTCGAGTCTTAGCAGACGTTAATGGAGGAATGACGGGAACCGGAAGCGCTACACAACGTCTGCAAAGGAGGCTATTTCCAGCTATGATAATCTTTTTTTTTGTCCTATGAGTTTTGAAATTACATGAGAAACCCTCATTCCTGACAGATAAAAAGAGACAAAAAAAGAAAGAAAAGGGAGAAAGAAATATAAAAATAGAGAAAGCCACAAATGCAAAAATTCCAAGGCCATTTGGGATTTGTACTTGCAAGCCGCTTCAGTTCTACTAAATAACCGACATAAGTTTTGTGTACACCTTATATTTCGAAAAAGTTCAGTATTCTCTTATTAATATGGAAAATCAGCGACTTAAAAAATCAGCAAATTAAAAAAACATTAATTACCGAATGACATTATGCATGCATGGCCACGTCTCAGTAATTAATTCAGCTATATACTAAAATCAATGGTCACGCAAACTACTTTATATAATATGAGAGCTGCCTTGGTCTTCTCTCTCTGACACTGATGTACTGTATTATATGACGGGTAATATCACCCTTGGGGTCCACGAATTCCTAGCGGTTATCGTATGAAATACGGCAACCAATTAAATTGAACCTTTCAATAAAGTATAACTCAGCTGAACTGTCAACCAACACAGATTGTGCTGTAGATATCGTAGAACCCCAGATACTACTATGCAGTCTTCCTACGCCTGGGTCCCTACGCATAGCACGTCTGCAAAGGAGGCTATAGTATTATAGGCCGGTCCCTACGTTAAATGATAGACTGACTATATAGCCGCTTCAATGAAATATTAAAAACCACAGCTCTTGTCCATGTTAATTGCCGCCGTTTACCTGTTTGATACGTGTGGTCTCTTCTAACACTACATTAGCTACATTGCAATACCTGGTAGTCAACTGCTTTGCATTGCAGCCGAAGGAACAAATAGGAAGGTTTTTGATTCTATAGATCGAAGCGCGACTTACTTGCAAGTTGAATTACTTTCCAATGACTAGTTGCCTTTGGGCTTCCTGTGTAATCAGTCAGCGGTTTCTCATAAGAATTCAAAATGGCGGTCGCTGGGTATTTTACTCGTTCCTTCACTTTCAGTGTTATTTTCCCGGTTTCGCGATGTTCGATCACATCAACAGCGAGGAGATTTTGTTCCAGGTATTTTTAGAGCAACAGTTTATGAAATGCAACGCGATTTTGTGTTTTGTGTATTTTTAAAATGCATTTCTGAATTGATCAGAAAATCTTTATTCATTGTATTTTTTTTTTGAAACTTCATGATGACAGTTCAGACGAGAAATCAGGTCCACGGATATACACGAGAACTGGAGACAAAGGTTGGCATACTAGCTGGAACTAATGGGGTAGAGAACAGGGAGGTTAATAGGGGGAGGGGAATTAAAGGGATGAGTGAATGAGAATAGTCTCTTCCTTTTTCTTTACACTTCCCTTTTCTCAAATTTCTCTCCCTGCCTCTCATCTTCTGAGAACCAATCTAATGAAGAAATAGAAAAGCGTGCGTGCTATGTGCAGATTTAGACCACACTGGGACTGACCAGAACACAAGAGAAGTGTTGAAGAGAAGCACAACGTGTAGCGGAGTGCTTCTCAACGCTTTTCAAGTGTTCTGATCAGTCCCCAAGTGCTATAGATCTGCACATAGCACAGCAGGCAAGTTTTCTATTTCTTTTATAAAATACAATTATGATTTTAAGGCTAGTTTTCAATTTTGCTCGTTACAAAAATGTTTGAATATCTGCCCATGCGTGCTGTTTGCTCTCATAAAGCATGCGGCATACGCATCCTTTGGCCAATCAGAGCGTGCATTATATCATAGTTATTTTATAAATCAGTATACGTTAGAGACTCGGATAGCCCATGGAATCCATTGGAATGACATTTCTCTGCTTCCATGCTCCCTGATCCTACATGCATGTATACTGTGTTTATGTCATTGTTCATTAATTGGTGTTGTGCAAATTACTGATCTAACACTGATCAATTCATGCATGTTTCTTGGTCTGAATCGTAAACAAATAATAATAATAACAACAGTTGTAATAATGGTTTACAATATTGAAGATTTGGTATTAATCAGACATAATATTATAATTTGAAAACGAAAGGAGTTATCACTGCATGATTTGTAGATTTATTTTATTTTAGACGTTAACGTTTCGGTTGTGATACGTACTGCAACCTTCATCAGTAATATGTAAATAAATCTACAAATCAGTGACTCCTTTCATTTTCAAATAATAATGGTTTATTCAACAATGTATCTCTTTAGTTCTATAATACTAAAATAGCTACCATATGATTAACTTATAAGATTTATTATAATCTATAAACATTTAACCAGGATTTTCAAGCACATACGGAGGTCAGCGACTGCCAAAAGATGACCTGTTATTTGAAGCTCTCGGAACAAATGATGAACTCTCTTCCAATATTGGGTGAGGTGTCATGGACAGATATTGTTTATGATTCATATTGTCGCAGGTGTCATTAATGTTTACTCGATGCTGATTAGAAATATATTGTCTTGTATATTAGAATTACAGTATTTGTCAATAGCTGATATTGAAGTTACACTCCAATGACTCTGAACAACGGTTTCAAGTCGAGGCTATCGGGTCAGAACAAAAACTTGACCCGATAGCCTCGACTTGAAACCTTCAGAGTTATTGTTGCTGTTGTTTTCAGTGTGGCAAGAGAATTTTGTGAAGAAGCAGGACACAAGGATCTTGTTGAGCAGTTAGAAAAGGTGCATTATTTACAGGAAAATTTTTAATTTTTTAATTTTAATTTTTTTAATCTGAATGATTTCTAAAGGTTTCAATGGGCGAAGAGCCACCTTGTGGAAATACAAATGTACCATTGAATAAACCATTATTATTATTATATTATTATTATTATTATTATTATTATTATTATTATTATTATTATTATTATTATTATTATTATTATTATTATTATTATTATTATTATTATTATTATTTATTATTATTATTATTATTATTATTATTATTATGTACAGTAATATAGATACATTTGTACATGTAGAGAACCTTAATTCATTTAAGCATATACAAATGAATAGAAATACAGGTCTGTACACATAAAACATCATTGTTTCACATCTGAAATACAATGTAGACTCATAAAAAAACAGTGCTTAATTCTCATGATAGATATCAATGAGGTGTATACAGTCATGTACACTGTATATATTGATATAGAGGTCTAGGCTACATTGAACACAACAGAGTGATCTGGGCTACTGTAGTTAGTACTGTTAGTAGTAGTCTTTGTTTTCTCCCCAAACATTCACCATGGTGACAACATAAAATCATGTTACCCCTATCGTCAACATGTTAGTATACACTCACTTTTTGCTGTACAGTATAATTGATATGCATTATCCGTGACTTTTTATCAACACATTTTTATTAATGTTTTCAGATTCAATGTATACTTCAGGAAGTAGGCTCCAACATAGCTACACCAAGAGAAACATCAAGAGAAAGGAAATTGAGTATGTTTTGCTCTTGATCTGGTGTCTGCTTTTATAGAGGTTTCACGTGCACAGTGCATTTGACAAATAGAATTACAAGTAGCATATATTGGTCAGATGGCTGTCTGTTTGCAAGAACTTAGCTGTCTCCTCCTTTGATGTGCAGCATTGTGCGCACAGCTGTCCTCTTCACTACATTATTTACTTTTATTTGTGACAGAGAAGACAGAGTTTAATGAAGGATATACAACAGAGTTGGAAAAGTGGATTGATTGCTACCACAACCAGTTGCCACCTCTTAAAAACTTTATTCTTCCTGTGAGTACACATGAAATATGACAACAACAACAACAACAACATCATCATCAACAGCAACAACAGCAACCAACAGCAGCAGCAGCAACAACAACAATAATAATAACATTAACAACAACAACAGCAGCAGCAGCAACAACAACAACAACAACAACAACAACAACAACAACAATAATAACATTAACAACAACAACAGCAGCAGCAGCAACAACAACAACAGCAGCAGCAACAACAACAACAGCAACAACAACAGCAGCAGCAACAACAACAACATCATCAACAACAACAACAACAACAATAATAACATTAACAACAACAACAGCAGCAGCAGCAACAACAACAACAACATTTCGGGAGTTTAAGATTTGCAAAATCTATGATGGCAACATCAACCGGAAGTGTAAATAACTTCTGTTCGGGGTTTTGTACATTAGAGATTTAGTCCAAGCCTTTACCTGTGAGGTTACTTCATCCACAGGGAATACCAACTATGAACTTCAAGGTACACATGCATGGAACTCCAAAGTGAAATTATTGCACTTCCGGTTGAAGTCGCCATCATAGATTTTGCAAAATTTAAACTCTCTATACAACAACAACAAAATTAATAATAACAACAATAATAACAACAACAACAACATCATCATTAACAGTGTCGCCTTCGGCTCATATCTGTATCTACCAATACAGAATGGCCACTCATTTTATAAACATTATTTATTTAGTCTGGTGGAAAGAGCAGTGCTTACCTACATGTAGCAAGAACAGTATGCAGGAAAACTGAACGGAGGTAAAACATTCTCTCTAGTACACTTAGTCTACATCTATTTTATTACTGAACAAGTTACTTTTGCAACTAGTGCACAAGAAAACCAGTTTTCACTGAGTTCACATGAGTTCACAAGACACTGTCTTTATTCAGGGCTACATTGGGGCAGGCCTGCAGCTCTTAGAAGATCTATGCCAATTGGGTCAATGCTATTAGAGTCAAACAATAGAAACAAAACAATAGAACGAGTAGATAATGAATTCTATTGTTTGTAAATTTATCCAATCACAACAGCTCTTCTAAGCAGCTTGATTGTTTAGAGTACTACAGCAAAAAATGCATTATCTTGACATGTACTTTTATGTCTTCATTAGAGTTGTGGGTTTGGTCAAACATGGTAGTGTTGATCCTCCAGTATCACAGTTTCTAAACAGGTAAAGACAGGGGTGTAGGGTGGGGGATGGCAAGTAAAGACAGCTGCGAACAGTGGTGTAGGGTGGGGGGTGACAGGTAAAGACAGCTGTGAGCTGGGGTGTAGGGTGGGGGGTGAGAAGTAAAGACAGCTGCGAGCAGTGGTGTAGGGTGGGGGGGTGACAAGTAAAGACAGCTGCGAACAGTGGTGTAGGGTGGGGGGTGACAGGTAAAGACAGCTGTGAGCTGTGGTGTAGGGTGGGGGGGGGGGGGGGGGGGGGGTGACAAGTAAAGACAGCTGCGAACAGTGGTGTAGGGTGGGGGGTGACAGGTAAAGACAGCTGTGAGCTGGGGTGTAGGGTGGGGGGGTGACAAGTAAAGACAGCTGTGAGCAGGGGTGTAGGGTGGGGGGTGACCAGTAAAGACAGCTGCGAACAGTGGTGTAGGGTGGGGGGTGATAAGTAAAGACAGTTGTGAGCAGGGGTGTAGGGTGGGGGGTGACAAGTAAAGACAGCTGCGAGCAGGGGTGTAGGTGGGGGGTGACAAGTAAAACCACTGCGAGTAGGGTGTAAGGTGGGGGGTGACAAGTAAACACCGCTTATAATGTACGAAATTCTGACAGTAAGCAGGGGTGTAGGGTGGGGGGTGACAAGTACAAAGTAAGCAATCAGCTGCGAGCAGTGGTTTAAAATTTGTGGGGGGGAATTGACACGGCAAAGTAACACACCAATGCGAGCAGGGGGTTAATATAGGGTGAGAATTTGACAAGTAAAGACAGGGGTGGTGACAAGTAACATGGGTGTAGCAGTGGTGTAGGGTGGGGGGTGACAAGTAAACACCACTGCGAGCAGGGGTAAAGTAGGGTGGGGGCATTGTAGGGTGGGGGTGACAAGTAAAGAAGTATAAACAGGGGTGAACATGGGTGTAGGGGGTGGTGGTATGACAAGTAAGCAGGGGTGTAGGGTGGGGGGGTGACAAGTAAAGACAGCTGTGAGCAGTGGTTAGGGGGGGGGGGGTGACAAGTAAAGACAGCTGTGAGCTGCGAGCAGGGGTGTAGGGGGGGGGTGACAAGTAAAAAGGGTGACAGGTGTAGGGTGGGGTGCAGCATGGGGTGTAGGGTGGGGGGTGACAAGTAAAGACAGCTGTGAACAGGTGTAGGGGGGGGGTGACAAGTAAGACAGCTGTGAGGGTGTAGGGGGGGACAAGTGAAGAAGTGAGCAGGGTGTAGGGTGGGGGGTGACAAGTAAAGACAGGGGTGTATGGGGGTGGGGTGACAAGTAAGCAGGGGTGTAGGGTGGGGGGTGACAAGTAAAGACAGCTGTGAGCAGGGTGTAGGGGGGGGGTGACAAGTAAAGACAGCTGTGAGCGAGCAGGGGTGTAGGGTGGGGTGTAGGGGGGTGACAAGTAAAGACAGCTGTGAACAGGGGTGTAGGTGGGGGGTGACAAGTAAAGACAGGGGGTGTAGGGGTGTAGGGTGGGGGTGACAAGTAACAGGGGTGAACATGGGGTGGTATGACAAGTAAGCAGGGGTGTAGGGTGGGGGTGACAAGTAAAGACAGCTGTGAGCAGGGGGGGGGGGGGGGTGACAAGTAAAGACAGCTGTGAGCAGGGGTGTAGGGTGGGGGTGACAAGTAAAGACAGCTGCATGGGGCGAGCAGGGTAGGGTGTAGGGTGGGGGGGGGTAGTGACAAGTAAAGACAGGGGTGAACATGGGTGTAGGGTGGGGGTGACAAGTAAGCAGGGGTGTAGGGTGGGGGGTGACAAGTAAAGACAGCTGTGTAGCAGGTGGGTAAGCAGGGGGGGGGGGGTGACAAGTAAAGACAGCTGTGAAGCATGGGTGTAGGGTGGGGGTGACAAGTAAGCAGGTGTAGGGTGGGGTAGGGTGGGGGGTGACAAGTAAAGACTGGTGAACAGGGGTGTAGGGTGGGGGTGACAAGTAAAGACAGCTGTGAGCAGGGGTAGGGTGGGGCAGGGGGGTGACAAGTAAAGACAGGGGTGAACATGGGTGTAGGGTGGGGGGTGACAAGTAAAACAGCTGTGAGGTGTAGGGTGGGGGTGACAAGTAAAGGTAGGGGTGTAGGGTGGGTGACAAGGGTGACAAGTGACAAGTAAAGACAGGGGTGAACATGGGTGTAGGGGGGGGATGACAAGTAAGCACAAGTAAAGTGTAGGGGGTAGGGGGGGTGACAAGTAAAGACAGCTGTGAGCAGGGGTGTAGGGGGGGGGGGGGGGGTGACAGTAAAGACAAGTAAACACCGATGCGAGCAGGGGTGTAGGGGGGGGGTGACAAGTAAAGACAGGGGTGAACATGGGTGTAGGGTGGGGTGACAAGTAAGACAGCAGGGCAGGGGTGTAGGGTGGGGGGTGACAAGTAAAGACAGCTGTGAACATGGGTGTAGGGGGGGGGATGACAAGGGGTGCAAGATGCGAGGGAACAGGGGGGGGGTGACAAGTAAAGACAGGGGTGAACATGGGTGTAGGGTGGGGTGACAAGTAAGCAGGGGTGTAGGGGGGGGGGGTGACAAGTAAAGACAGGGTGTGAACATGGGTGTAGGGTGGGATGACAAGTAAGCAGGGGTGTAGGGTGGGGGGTGACAAGTAAAGACAGCTGTGAGCAGTGGTTTAGGGGGGGGGGGGGGGGGGGGGGTGACAAGTAAAGACAGCTGTGAGCAGGGGTGTAGGGTGGGGGTGACAAGTAAAGACAGCTGTGAGCAGGGTGTAGGGTGGGGGGTGACAAGTAAAGACAGGGTGAACATGGGTAAAGAGGGGGGTGGGGGTGACAAGTAAGCAGGGGTGTAGGGTGGGGGTGGGTGGTAAGACAAGTAAGCAGGGGTGTAGGGGGGGGGTGACAAGTAAAGACAGCTGTGAGCAGGGGGGGGGGGGGGGGGTGACAAGTAAAGCAGGGGTGTGTAAGGGGGGGTGACAAGTAAAGACAGCTGTGAGCAGGGTGTTGGGGTGACAAGTAAAGACAGGGGTGAACATGGGTGTAAGGGGTGGGGTGACAAGTAAGCAGGGGGGTGTAGGGAATGGGGTGACAAGTAAAGACAGCTGTGAGCAGGGGTGTAGGGTGGGGGTTGACAAGTAAAGACATCTATGAGCAGGGGTGTAGGGTGGGGGAGGGGGAGTGACAAGTAAAGACAGGGGTGAACATGGGTTTAGGGTTAGGTGACAAGTAAACAGGGGTGTAGGGTGAGAGGTGGGGGGGGGGGTGACAAGTAAAGAGAAGTAAGTAGGGGGGATGACAAGTAAGCAGGGATGTAGGGTGGGGGGGGTGACAAGTAAAACAGGGTGAACATGGGTGTAGGTGGGGTGTAGCAGGGGTGGGGTGACAAGTAAAGACAGGGGTGAACATGGGTGTAGGGGGGTGACAAGTAAAGACAGGGCGAGCAGTGGTTTAGGGGGGGTGACAAGTACAGCCGATGCGAGCAGGGGTGTAGGGTTGGGATGACAAGTAATGACAGGGGTGAACATGGGTGTAGGGTGGGGTGAGAAGGGTGTAGGGGGGGGGTGACAAGTGACATGGATGTAGGGTGGTGACAGCTGGCAGGGGTGTAGGGTGGGGGGTGACAAGTAAAGACAGCTGTGAGCATGGGTGTAGGGGGGGTGACAAGTAAGACAGCTGTGAGCAGGGGTGTAGGGTGAGGGGTAGGGTGGGGGGTGGGGGGTGACAAGTAAAGACAGGGGTGTGAGCAGGGGGTGTAGGGTGTAGGGTGGGGGTGACAAGTAAAGACAGCTGTGAGCAGTGATGTAGGGGGGGGGGTGACAAGTAAAGAAGGTAGGGGTGTAAGGTGGGGACAAGTAAGCAGGGGTGTAGGGTTGGGGTGACAAGTAAAGACAGCTGTGAGCAGGGGTGTAGCAGGGTGGGGGTATTGACAAGTAAAGACAGCTGTGAGCAGGGGTGTAGGGTGGGGGGTGACAAGTAAAGACATCTGTGAGCAGGGGTGTAGGGTTGGGGGGTGACAAGTAAACACCGCTGCGTGCAGGGGTGTATGGGGGGGGGGGGGGGGGGGGGGAGTGACAAGTAAAGACAGGGGTGAACATGGGTTTAGGGTTAGGTGACAAGTAAACAGGGGTGTAGGGTGGGGTGAGAGGTAAACAGGGGTGTAGGGTGGGGGGTGACAAGTAAAGACAGGGGTGAACATGGGTGTAGTGTGGGATGACAAGTAATCAGTGGTGTAGGGTATGGGGTGACAGGTAAAGACAGGGGTTTTCTAGGTTTTTGTTCATTTTTTCCTGCACAGGCTGAGCGACTTTCTTTTTACTGTTGCTCGTTATGCTGCTAAGAGTGAAGGCAAAAGTGAAGTCATCTATCGCAGAGTAGAGCCATCTACCACAAAGTGAAGTCATCTATCGCAGAGTAGAGCCATCTACCACAAAGTGAAGTCATCTATCGCAGAGTATAGCCATCTAGCACAGAGTGAAGTCATCTATCGCAGAGTAGAGCCATCTACCACAAAGTGAAGTCATCTATCGCAGAGTAGAGCCATCTACCACAAAGTGAAGTCATCTATCGCAGAGTAGAGCCATCTACCACAAAGTGAAGTCATCTATCGCAGAGTAGAGCCATCTACCACAAAGTGAAGTCATCTATCGCAGAGTAGAGCCATCTACCACAAAGTGAAGTCATCTATCGCAGAGTAGAGCCATCTACCACAGAATAAAGCCATCTATCGCAGAGTAAAGCCATCTACCACAGAGTAAAGTTACAGTACCTACCATGGTCTAGACGGAAACCAAAGGAATACGCCTAGCTCACAGGCCAGAAATACAATATATATGCCCTGCCCTGAGGTATACGAATGCTGACAGATCTGTCAGTGCAGTGCACCAGTCTGTGGCAAATGTTGGAAGACTGTGTTCGAGTGTTTTGATTGGCTGAATTAGTTACAGGCTTTTCGAGGCGTTTGCCCTCGATGAAAGACTAGTGGAAATATCACTTGAATGGATTCAACGTTCTTTCTCCAGCACATTGGATAGGCTATACAGTTTTTTAAATTGGAGATAATACTGTCCAAATTTAAGAACTGCTATCTCAAAGGTTATAATAATAATAATAATAATAATAATGATAATGATAATAATAATAATAATAATAATAATAATAATAATAATGATAATGATAATGATAATGATAATGATAATGATAATAATAATAATAATAATAATTTTTAGTAATTTGATAACTTGTATAGCGCATTTTCCATGGCGAAATAATCAAATGCGCTTAAATAAAATATTAATAATAATGATGATACCACTCGTACCCAATCTCCCAATGTCAGTATTTTCCACAGTGGAGTAACATGTAGCATCGATCACCAGGAGGAACTGACTGAAAAATACTGACGTCAAATCAAATATGGTATTGTATCTAAAAAACTCCTTTGTCATAATATGATCATAAAGATCGTGTTGTATCGCGCGGTACGTCTTGCAGTGTCTATTTTAAAATTCGTTGTGTGTAAGACAGGGCAGTAGCCGCCAGTACGGTTGGTCCGGTTTCCGAACCGGACCAGTTTTCGAATCAAACAGGGTGTTGTGGGATGGTGTGTGTCTTGAGTGATTATGTTATTTTTTTCCCGATTTTGAAAACCGGACCACTCAAAAACTGGATGCTACGGCCCTGTAAGATGAGACCATAAATGATGCTGGGTAATCGTTGAAATAGATGATGATGATAACCTTTATTTAAATACGGGATGTCTTCACAATTAGTGCTCTTCCAGAGAGTCGTATATACAGTATATACAGTCGAACCTCCCGTAAGCGACTACCCAAAATGTCAAGCCTAATAATAATAATAACAAGACGCTCTGAGAGCGTTTTCTCGGCTGGTGTTATGTTGTTGTGTAGTGATGTCTAGACAACGTCTCGTTACGATTACTTTCGCAGTGCGGGTCGGCTTATTGGCTTTGTTGAGTTTCTTGTAGAAAATATGTGATCATTCTCTGAGAGTATCTACCAGCAAGCTAGCGATCAGTTATCGACAAAATGACTTCAGTTTGTCATGAGCTTAGTCCGAAAGAGGAAGATTCCCAGTTCATCGAATCGAATGAGTCAAAACGTGCACGTCTCGTATGAGCCTGCGATATACGTTTGAGCGCATGCGTTGTCATGACGACTTGCCAATTTGTGACGGACGAAGAAAAAGAAAGCCCATTTTAAAACTCGGCGTCTGCCACAGGCAGCCCGCCGAGTAATAATAATAGACTTTATTTAAAGAGGATGAATAGATAATTCGAAATGAAATGTTCCTTAGCTCTTATTGGTCAAAATCGATCACGTGACGTATCAGTGCATCCTCAATTCTTGACTGGGTTACGAAAGAAGGGCTGGCTTTACTCTATCGCTGCAAAGGCTTATCTCAGTAAGAGTTGATTACCGACGTAATTAACTGACTTAGTTTACAGTTGACAACGTATCCAGATACCGTATTGCCCTATGAATTCATAATAAGCAATTCAATTTAGATCTTTATGGGAGATAAAGTCTTATGGATAACAAAGAAAATGGCCCGAGTCAACTATAAACTAAGGCCAAGGACAAACGTCGAACTAACCATGAGCTTAAGTCAGTCGAACCTTTTAATTGTGAGTTAGAACGACGTTTTGTGATTGAAAAGGCATTTGTGCGTTGTGGCAAAGTTGCCCCAGAGTTGTAATTTCCGACTTGGCTTGAACCTATTTCAAAATTAATAGGTTCGACTGAACATTAAGTTCAGTAGTTCGACGTTTGCCGTAGGCTTTAGAGTTATTAGATACCTTACTGAGATCGTACATTAGGTGTGCCACTTCTGGAAAAGGACAGAATCTGGTATATCTGGCAAGACCAGCAATATTCTGTTGCCTGCGCGCATCCAAAACCAGAAGCCATTCAATTTTGCAATGAGGTAGACGGCGCACAAAAGTCTCATCGCCAGTGGCTAAGATGTGCAAGGGCTGTACTTCACTGTAGAATCATTTTATCATCATCTCAACAGATTTATTCCAGGTAATTCTCCACACTTATCCAGATATGTAAATAAGTTTTTGACTTCGTGGTTTGTGTTTTTAAGGTACCAGTTCCAATCTAATATAAGCCAGGAACGCCTTGGTTGAAAACGTTGACACATTCTTATAAGTGCCCAGACAATCTACAGGTTAATAATATTTATTATTATTTATAATAATAGTCAATTTAATTATTCAGTTATATATTGACTTTCAACTATATATATTTTATAGTTTTCTAGGTTTCTTTTTTCTTTTTTACACTTTTAATTAGTATCATCAATGTAAAGCGCTTTAGAATATTTTAATAGTTAAGGCGCTATATAAATGTTATTTATTATTATTATTATTATTCAGTTATGATGAATCACGCCAACAGATAATTGTGGCTTATATAAGAAAATGTGAAGTTTCAATATCTCATATATATCTTCGTTTTTCTTTTTCTAACGAGGTGCCGTGCCGTGACCGTGCAGTCTAGACGAACATCAATCAAATTAGCTTTGCTATGATTGGTTAAAGTCTGGACACGCCCATGTTTTTTGTTTACATTTTCTATTGTTAAAACTAATAATCTCATTAGCTTAAACACGAGGATTTCCAATATGGTAAGGTATAAGATATACTTTCTTCGATGTTTTTTTAGATTTGAAGTTTGTCTGTTAATATCCAGTGGCAATTTTAAAACAAATCGTATGTGGAAAACCATGCAAGTAAAAGTGCATGTGGAGAGAGTACAAGGGTATGGAAGGCGTATAAGGATGTACTATGGTGTGCAGGGTATACACGGTCACCATGCAAGTAAAAGTGCATGTGGAGGGAGTACAAGGGTATGGAGGGCGTATAAGGATGTACTATGGTGTACAGGGTGTACACGGTCACCATGCAAGTAAAAGTGCATGTGGAGGGAGTACAAGGGTATGGAGGTCGTATAAGGATGTACTATGGTATTCAGGGTGTACACAGTCACCATGCAAGTAAAAGTGCATGTGGAGGGAGTACAAGGGTATGGAGGGCGTATAAGGATGTACTATGGTGTGCAGGGTGTGCACGGTCACCATGCAAGTAAAAGTGCATGTGGAGGGAGTACAAGGGTATGGAGGTCGTATAGGGATGTACTATGGTGTGCAGGGTATACACGGTCACCATGCAAGTAAAAGTGCATGTGGAGGGAGTACAAGGGTATGGAGGGCGTATAATGATGTACTATGGTGTGCAGGGTATACACGGTCACCATGCAAGTAAAAGTGCATGTGGAGGGAGTACAAGGGTATGGAGTGCGTATAAGGATGTACTATGGTGTGCAGGGTATACACGGTCACCATGCAAGTAAAAGTGCATGTGGAGGGAGTACAAGGGTATATGGAGGGCGTATAAGGATGTACTATGGTGTGCAGCTAGGTATACACGGTCACCATGCAAGTAAAAGTGCATGTGGAGGGAGTACAAGGGTATGGAGGGCGTATAAGGATGTACTATGGTGTGCAGGGTATACACGGTCACCATGCAAGTAAAAGTGCATGTGGAGGGAGTACAAGGGTATGGAGGGCGTATAAGGATGTACTATGGTGTGCAGGGTGTACACGGTCACCCCAGTCGCTACTTTCTTTCACAACCATATAGTCCGGCGGATATGTGCAAATTTTAGCAAATTGCTGCACTTTGTGAAGAAAGCACCAAATTTGGCACAGAGGTAGCTTATGATGTGTAGAAAAGATCTGGATATGGAAACACCGTCAAAAATCACTATAAGACCCATTAAAGGGGGTTTATTACATGAAAGCGAGGCTCAAAATAGAAATGACCCATTTTGGCCTTCCAAGTAGAATAATGAAGTATAATTTACACACATATTGTCTAATTGTTACTATTACATTGCCAGATAACTAAATAATACAATGCTGTTTTGATTTTGACCTTTTACAGCATCAAAAAGAACGTTAAGGCTTGACCTTGACCTTGAATGACCTTGAGAGAAACTATTTTCTTTTTATATCCCGTTTGAAGACGTTCTAGAAAAGAAAATGTTCTGGTGACCTTCAGAGAGACGTTAGATCGAACTATAGTCAAGAGATTTCGTAACAAATAGAGATAGCTATCAAGATTCCTTTAGTGCTTTTAAAGTTCCTTTGTAGTGTAAATGAACGTCAACTGATTCCAGTTTAGGCCAAAGTTTAGGCTACAACACTTTATTTTGGTGTTGTTACTGATGGGAATGCATAGAACAAAATCACAGATGAATCGTTAAAATGCAAGACACTAGATGTATTTTGAGATCAGTAACTGAGTCAACAAAGAGAAAGTCATTTCGCGAGAGAGACTGGTACCTACCTACCCATCATGCATTTCCACTCGAATGACATCCGCCATATTGGATCAATCAAAATGAGGATGCACTCTACATTGTCTGTAAGTACAACTAAAGACCTTACAGTAGCCTTACATTAAACACGAGGGCGCACTATAAAAGGGGAGCTACCTGTACCTAGGGTAAGTTCGTTGGATCTGTCAATCAAATCAACCGAGACGTCACAGAGAGAGGATATCAAGAACTACAAGCTTTATAAATCAACTCAAATGAACAAGCAACTGTGGAAATAAATACTAAAACGCATATGGATAATTTTTGTTGTACAATTCACTATTACTTTTCACTTTGGTAAAATAAATTATGGTACTTTGAACTGGAACCGTAAGCCGTTTTGAAGTCGCACGGCTCTAGTGTTCTGCTATTCGTTTCTTTCGTAGGTTATTCTAAAATATATCCGCCAAGACATGGAAATGCCACTTGCGAATTAAATATACTCAAAGCATAGGTTTCGAAACCTTACCGGCCTTTACCATAAAAGTACAGAGATGTACAAATGCTCAACACATTTACCTTGTAACAAGATGCCTTCGCGGCGAACGACGTCGTTCGTCTTATTATGGTACGAACGTAACTTGTGTAATGAAAACAATCATGCTCTATCTTGTCGCTTTATTTAGAAATGACCGAACATAGTTTTATGCTTGGAAATGCTTATTACAGGCAAAGAGGATTTCGCGTCATTAATTTGTAGGCCTGGATAAGAATAGTCTCCCTCGCAGCCGTGCTAAGTGTCGTCACGCAACGCTCTCTCCCCTCAGACACGGCTGCTTACCCAAGCTAAACATTCCGTTCCAATTGTAAGTGTTTAGCCAATCATATCAAGTTATTCGATATTCATGTTCACTGGTTGTCAACCACTCGACACTCCCATGCTCATGTTTCGTTGTTTATTTACCTAAGAACATTGCAAAGTTAGGAAATGAATTCACATACACGATTTACTAGTCTTCCTGGCAGCCGTGTTTAGTGTATTGGTTTAGTGTATTGCCCAGTTAAACTCTTTGATACTCATCGTTCATATGAAATTATTTCGCTGCAAGGCAAAACGCTTCGTCAATGGACGTCATCTTGTTTGTCACTGGTCTTTGGTATGTTCGGTATGGCGCGAACCTTGGCCTGTTTTTTCGGGCAAAGAGCTCTGATTGGCTAATTCTGTGGAACGGAATGTTTAGCTTGGGTAAGCAGCCGTGTCTGAGGTGAGAGAGCGTTGCGTGACGACACTTAGCACGGCTGCGAGGGAGACTAGGATAAGAAGTACGGATTTTGATTGTTGTGATACATGGCGCGCAAAATTCAAAACATTCTTCGGTACGCGTGGCGTGACTGAAAATCGTATAGATAACTACCGAATACGAAAAATATTGACACGTCGACCGTCTATTATAACTGTTTTAGACGTAAATTTACAATTTCTTCATTGACTTTGCTGTTGAAATGTGACTTTATTAAGAAAATTATTTTACCCCGTTGTTCAGCAATGTTCAACCATTGTCCGCCATATTCAAACTCATTATCATTCAAAAAATTGAGGGCGGAGCGATGACCTTTTATAGTGCGCCTTCGTGTTTAAGGATTAGATGAACTAGTTATTGTTTGTTGTGATCTGTTTTGTATCTAAGGCTTTGAAACTCAGGAAACGCTAAGCTGTGCTCGTGATAGGAATCATTCTATTCCAGCTCAAATCCAAAAATTATTTGTAAGTTTTAATATATTGTTACGAAATAGGTTCACCTTTATTAATAGTTGTGAATAGTATATTTAAAATTAAGTTCAAGATATATCAGTTCAATCCGAACTCTTTTTTATTTTATTTTATTATTATTATTATTATTTTTTAATGAATAATCCGAACTCAATAGAAAACCGAACCATCATATCATAGTTCAAGCCATGGCTATATAAACTATACTCAGTTATTTTGCTACATAAAGCAATAAATATCTGTTTTATCATAGTAAGAAAAATGACAAGTCCAATAGTAGACTGGAAAAAATGTATTATCTGCCAAAAAGACAGCGATGAACTATTACAGTGTTCTGCACGTTCACAGAGAAGTGATGTGGGCGTTGGATATGAGACACTTGCATCCCATTTACAACAGTTTGCGAAACTACGTTGTTTGTCCGTACCCGTGGAACTATAGGTGCTTTAGATGAAGGGAACGGTGTTGAACGGTCTTGCCCAACATAATGCTTGCTGGCATAAGAGTTGCCGTTCAAAATTTAACAGCATAAAGCTTAAAAGAGCTCTGATCAGCTAGCATAGAGGTGATTTGAGCTTCTACAAGCCAGTTTCTTTTGCTTCTGTACACTGATCTTTCGGAAAAAAAGAGCTAAGCTAGAATACATTTAAATCTAAGAAAGCTGGTCTATTTATAGGGAGCGGTGTATACACTGGGTGATATGATGTTAGTATATATAGAGGATATTACACGGCGGTGCGAAGATATGAATTATATTTTCGAGTGGCAAAAACTATATTAACACGAGAAAATAAAATTCATATCTTCAAGCCACCGTGTAATGATCTTTTTATTATATAGACCAAAAACAATTGACGAACAAATAAATTTATTTACTACAAGTACTGAGCCCGACGTCATCGATATCCTCACTAGTGAGGATATGGAAAATACGCCACTCGGGTCCCGGATGTAGTTTCGTACGAATTTTACGAGTGAGATATTTTCCAGTAAAACACTTGTGTCTATATAATAAAATACGATTTTGAACCCACAGAGCACATCATGCTAAAAATGATCTCATTTTTGTCCGGCTAATGAAACTGTTTATACCTTGTGGATCATTAACGTCTTCAGCAAATCAATTCGTGAATAGTGTTTAGCAAACAAGTTTGAGTGTCTTCTCAAAAGTTGAGTTTTTACAACATAATTAATATCTCGAGGAATAAGTAAGGTTGCCCAGACTGTTCTTTCCCAGTAAATTGACAACTGTACAGCAAGCAACATATTTTAATGGTTTTAGGGACAGACACCCTTCAAACTCATACAAAGAATGGAAGTTGTCTTCATTAAGTTGCTGCCAGATTCCTGCCTACGTCACTGTACTGATATGTTCAATAGAGTCGTTTTCGTATGAGTGGGAAAGTTACCGTGCCGTGGCGTATTGAAAGACTTTGATTGGATGAAGTGCATCTGCACGCTTTTTGATTGGTTCAGAAAGGAAGCCATTTGAGTTTCACGGTACCACAGGATTCCCACTCATACGAAAACGTCTCTAAGGTATTCATGGCATCGTGGCGGTTTGGTCGGTCAGAAAGTCTGTGATGATCTGAGCGTTATCTCCAATCCATTGAATGTTCTTACGAATGATTCTCAGTGTCTTGTTGGTTTCCACGGATCTGAGTATTTCGTGTTCGCTAACAAGCTGTTCGACCTTTGAAAGCAAAACACAAAACAAGTTATTCAAATCTAGTCAAGTAGACGTAACACAGTAAATAAAATCTGTGAGCAAGGATATCATATCCAATCTTTTCCCATACAAATTCTTGGATTGCACGTTACGTCATGGCCGCCATGTTGGATGGCAATAACAACGCATTCCTCATTAGCTTCTCTTGTTAGATCATCCAACATAGCGGCTGATTCAGTGTTATTTATATCTCAAGGGATTTTGAGTCATGTGGTTGCAACCCCAGAATACAAACAAATAAGCAGCAGCAACCAATGGCTGAGCGTAATGTGACGTAAACCATTGTTCAAATAAGCAGCAGCAACCAATGGCTGAGCGTAATGTGACGTAAATCATTGTTCAAATAAGCAGCAGCAACCAATGGCTGAGCATAATGTGACGTAAACCATTGTTCAAATAAGCAGCAGCAACCAATGGCTGAGCGTAATGTGACGTCAATGTTCAAATAAGCAGCAGCAACCAATGGCTGAGCGTAATGAGACGTAAACCATTGTTCAAATAAGCAGCAGCAACCAATGGCTGAGCGTAATGTGACGTAATCCATTGTTCAAATAAAGTTCCATCCAGAAATCTACCGTGACTAATTGAACAAACCAGGGTGACAAATCCCACTGTAAAAATGTTTGGCAAATTAGCACCATAATAACAATGTTTATAAACAGTACGTTTACCTATTGCAGAGAACATGTTTACATTTTGTCTGCGCATGCGTTAGAATTCAGATTTGAAAGTGATTTGCCGCCATTTTCTTTGCAAATTGCACTGCGGTGGGAGATTTAGTGAGCGATCTTCGTCTCTAGAATAATGTTCAAGAAAGTACTTGAGAGGAAAACAATAGTCTGCCTACTTTTTGTTTTGCTGTAGATGATTTTTTCCGTATAAGGGTCGTAGATGATAAAATATCAAGCGGGAACAAAATCCGCCAAAACAAGGAGTATCCTAAAACCAGCTACATTGTCCTTCGGGTTTATTCTCATCGAAGATGATTTCAAGAGATACTTCACAGTGAACGTTAGTACTGACACATTGAAGGTCACATTCTGTGAATTTGAGTTCTGTACATTCAGTATTCTCAAAGTATTTTGCTCGGTTCAGTTGGGTATTTATCATTTTTGCACGTGTTTTCCTAACATTCCTACCTAAAGTACAATAGTTATTAACTCGACCCCCAGCCGAAAATAGCACAAATTGACTTCTTCTAAGCTTATTCTTTGCATCATTTGAGAACTTATTTTAAGCTGAAAAATTGTCCCTCAATGTGAGATCGTATTATTTTGGTACTATGGTATCAGTACACTCTATTTGTTATGATTATGACTGATTTTCATCGCTGGTGTATTTAAGCTTTAGAGGCGAGTGATTTTAAGGCTTTTCAAGTGTTCTCTCAACATCACGCGTGTTGATATAAGCCGCACAAAACATGGAAAACCATTTTATAAAGCTTTTATAAAATAACTGCAAGGATTTCTTTCGTAAAAATCCTTTATTTACGCGAGGTTTTACTGATCAAATTTTCAATTCTCCTGAAAAGCGTCAGAAATCGCCCATCATCGACAGAGCGGAAAAACTGCAAAGCTGCTGTTTTCATACAGTTTCCATTAACTGGCAATGATACATCAAAAACTGCAATTGATACATTTGTGCTACCATTACTCAAAACTTGTGGCAAAATCTTATCAAGTTACAGTAAAGCTTCTCGGAGATATTTACGAAAACGATGTTTTTTCTGCTGATCAAAATGCCACCTCTCCCAAAGTACAAGGCCTTGTATCTCTGAGACACATTCACCGAATTTTGGTGGCATTTGATATTTTGTTATTTGAGCATAAAAGGGCTTGTATACAAAATATTGAGCTTAACGACCTATATGAGTCCTTATTAGAAGAGGCTATAAAACGTTTTTCCGCTCTGTTCCCATCATCTAGTCAAATCTCACGAAAGAAATCAAAATGGCAAGCGACTCGACAACTTTCATCAGTGTGCCGTTTCCCCGTTTGGTCTGTCAGAAAATTACAGAAGAATGCTTGTTACACTTTGTTTTTGTATTCTGTGAACACGAAACACGAAGAAAAGTGAGAAAAGCTGAGCCGAATCACGATCAATAGAAGAGTCGTCAAACTTTTTGAAATATTTGACAACTTCAGAGTGATGAATGGAGCACGAAATCAGGTAGCCAATACTGATCCACAGTTTTTGTCATATTTTTGAATCTTTTCATCGCTTTTCTCGACAAGAATGTATAAACGATGGACGTTTCTGAGACATTTCAAGATATTTTTTCTCTTTGACATATTTTACTCGAGATATGAATGTTCTGGCGAACCCGCCGTGTAGCTACAAGAATCGCTCTGTTTTCACTCTTTTGTCACTATAAGCTTAATATACGGCTATCTTTTCTTGATATTTTCAGCCGTACGCTTGAGAAAATATGTGTAGCTATATAACTTACAAAATAGTTCGTATGTGATTGAGAAAACTGAGCCGTTATATTTAGTTTTCTTCGTTGTGGACAAAAATAATTGGACATGCCATTCGTCGAGTTTGTTTCTTGCCGTGTTTGATTTCTTGCAAAATTAATTTTCGGTTTAAAATCATCAAAATCACATCTAGATAGAACTTGAACTTAACTAAACAAGAAAAACTAAAATAAAACATGTTTGACAACAGAAAAAAATACTTTTGTGGTCGATCAAATCCACTGCATCGCTTCAAGGTCGTTCAAGGTCATGAACCATGTTTATGTGCTCTTATATCACACAGCTTTTTAGCCAATCAGAACACGCGTTATATATATGCTATTTTATAAACCATATTACAAACACTCTATCTGTTGAAGTTTATTTTTTAGTGTTTGCACTGTATCCTATCAATAAGTACCTCACAAAGCTGCATTTCTTCGTTAAAGTTCTCTGCCAATCCAAGGTAAGAACCTGTAATGTTGCCAATTCTGCAGAGAAAAAATATTAAACTCATTAATAATTCATGAGGAAATCACAATAAAAATCAAAGATATGTATATCTGATACAAAATCGTCCTCATTTACGTGGATTTTCTCAGCCAAACTTAACCAAATCTTGGCAATTTTACCGTGAAATGTGGTTTAGCACTTAGACGTTTGAACTACAATCTTATACAACAGGGCCGCTCATGTTCTAAGCACTACGTAAACACTCCAAACAGTTAGAATGTGTGCTGGAACACGTACATTCGATATTCGTCTGACCATAGTTAAGCCCAGTTTACATGAGAGAGAGATAACCCTGGCAGTAGGGACAATTCTATATGCGAACAATAGAGTTGATCCTAGTGCTAGGGTTGTTTCTCTCACGTCACGTAAACACTGGGTCTTAATATCAAGAAATGGTTTCGAAACCCAGCAAACTTCTATCTTTTTGTTCATTTTCTGCAACCGTCAACGCCGTGCACACACAAGAGATTTTGCCGATACCAAAGGTTGAGCAAATAAAACCATGCAAGGGCCCAGTCTCTCAACCATAGCATTTGAGCCTTAAAGAAAAGGTTGTACACGGTCAAGTGATGGGCCTACTCTACATCCATGTTGGTTTCTGTAACAGGCTAGCTCTTTGAATTTTGCAGTGCTTCATAATCATTATTTGCCATTAACTATGGTCTAATATGATAGAACAACTACTGGAGAGTGTTTCTAGTTTTTATTTTCTAACCTTTCGACCAGCTTTTCAAAGTTTGTTTTGAAGAAACTCCAGGCGTGCAATCGTCCATCTCGATGCTTGGAAACTTCAGTAAATGTCGTCAGAATGTCGTTTTTCTTTATCTTGCTCTCATCGAACATGTAGTTAAAAAGCCTATTTTGCAAAAATGTAAATGATATATTGATTATGTTATTATTATTATTATAATTATATTATTATTATTATTATTTATTACAAATTTACAGCAATTATATTATCTACATTATTATTATTATATTATTATATTATTATTATTATTATATTATTTTCCTGTGCAAAAGACATATCTATGAAAGAAACCATATCGTCCAAATATTTGGTCGCCGCCATATTGTGACGTCATATACAGCGACCAATTACCTCAGTCGTAGCTCAAATGTCGGAGCAGCAGCTAGAGCTCTGAGAATTATTGCTTTATCTTTAGGGTCGATTGTATTATCGTTATACTTGCACCACAGAAACTCCCATTCGTCCTCGCCTCCATGCATGATGGCTGTTAAGAAGACATGTTCGCGTATGTAGGTTCCAATGGTTCTTCAAATAAAAACGAGATATACTTCTTATTAACTGAGTGTGAGGTCCGTACCGTCAGTTATGGACCACTAGTTGACCAATCACAATTCACCAATTACCAAATAATAAAATCAGATTATTCAATAATTATTATTACTTTCAATAGAAATATCAAATACACAGGGGTATCCTTACGTGTCCTCCAGCATCCATGCACGTAATTTATTGAAGGAAGTGGCGACAGCTTCCTTTTCTCCATAGTAACCTAAAACTTGAAATGCCGTTCCTCGCAATACCCTAGAAACCAAACGACAGGGGTACAATTTAATTCAAGTGCTGTTGTAACTATTTTCAGTAAATATATAATTATTGGCAAATATTGTTGAAAATCATCAGTTAAAAGCACCAGATGTACAGTATCTTTTTTATAGAAAGGATCCATAGAACGCCACAGAGCAATCTTCAACTGATTCTACAGTGAACTCTCACCTAACGGACATCTCAATAAGACAGACACCTCTCTAAGACGGACAGCTGTTAGGATCCCGAGGGTGTCAGTCTTAGAGAGAGTTCACTGTCTAAGATAATAGTTACCTTTCCTGTATTCCACCAGTGTCATGCCATCCAAGGTATAAGAGTGTATAGAGTATATTTAACAATTAGACAACGAGTCCGAGTTGGCTATGAGCAGATAGTCAACGAGGCTCCTGCCGAGTTGACTATCTTAGCTCATAGACAACGAGGGCGAGTTGTCTAATTGTTTTAGTATAAACAAACTAGCATACTTACTTTTATACCAATTTTTCTTGTTTAATTTGCATAGGTAAGAAGAATAAGAATTTTATGCTGGTCATAAGTACACATTTTACCATCAACAAATTGAAAACTAAACCAGAAAAGTTGGTTCTTTTGTTGACAAACTTTCATAAATCAAATAAACAAATGAACAAACCACGAGTCAAGAGTGGTGTAGCCTTCGTTTTATTACCTTTATCACTATCAGTACTCCATTTGGCTTTGTCTTTGCTCAGTTTTAAAAGTTGAAAAATCGGCCTGAAAAATCTCAACTTTAACGATCGTTTCTCGCTCAGTTTCTGCAGTGTCAGCCAAAGAGAAAACTTGCTTGAATTGTCAATAAGATGTCTATATTTATGTGCTTTTTCCATTTCTTGTTCTTGAGATTTGTTTCTCGGCCTATTTTAGCTCTTTTTAGCGAGAAAACAACTATCGGGTTTGTCCGCCATCTTGCTTCATCTTTCACGGCCAATGGTTACCATGGTGATTCGCTACTAGGGGACTATCACTATTAGACCCCTAGTAGCGTAGCCAATCAGATTGCAGGATATGTGATAGACCACTAGTTTGTTTATACTAAAAGATACGATAATAGTACCTTCCTGTATTCCACGGG